>SRLM01000791.1:115439-348204 GCA_015708895.1 Populus ilicifolia | reverse complement strand
TATATATATATATATATATATATATAAGAAAAGAAAGGAAAGAAAAGGAAAAAAAAAGATAATAATCTCAACCTAAGAAAGTTAACCTTAGAAAAATATTAAAACATAAAATTATTTTCTTCCAATAAAAGCCTCATCATCTATGTTTTCATCTATAGAGCACATAAAAAGAAAGTTTACTAATATTTTGTTTAAGAAGTGTAAAGCAGATATATAAATTTAATAAGAGTTTGTTTACTTGAATAGATTAGTGGAAGTTGAATGATGAATGCCTTACTTTATGAAAGTTGTAAATTGTTTTTCTATTTTAATGTTTTGATTACTAGGGACTAGTAATAAGCTAGTGGGGGAGTGTTTAGTACTCAAAAGTATATTTTTATCAAGGTTTTATATTATTATTTTGCACTTAAAATATCAATAACTTATTAACTAGAGTATGTTTTATAATATCATGTTTAATATTATAAGATACCTTTAATTTATGGTAAATATTCATCTTAAATACATGTCTATTATATAAATAAAAGGATTGATTGATAAGTTTAACTTTTGAAATTTAAAAGACAAGGAGAGGGCCAAACTTAGAAAAAAGATGCTGGTTCAGTCCAAATTAGAACACTATTCGATTATTTAATCATAGCTGGAGCTGTAGAACTTGACTTTAAATATGTTTTATATGGATGAAAAGTTAAGACATAGACTTAAAACTTTTATGGAAGTCTAAAATTTAAAAATGTCATTTTTAGGTTCAAATTATAGTAACAACGGAGAAGTCTGAATTTGTCCTACAGTCTAAATATTATTTAGTGTTCAGCCTATATCTCGAGTTCTAAAAGTGCAATTAACCTCATTTTGTTTTTGTTGGAATGTTGAGATAATTTCCTAAAACTTGTATATAGAAAGTCTATTTAAATTCTGATGTTAGTAATAACATTTTGATCAAATAAAAAAAAGAATTGTCATCAAGTTAAAATGCGGTGACCCACTCAACAATTAGTCAATAAATTAATAGTTCTAAATTTTTGCTATAAAAGAAGGCATTTGTCATGCACTTAGGCATCTTGGTTTTCAAATCAAGATTATGTTCTTGATCTTTTAATCTCTTGTTTATGCTTTTTATTTTCTTTACTATACTTATATAATTATATTTTTTATTTATTTATTTATATTTCTCTTTTTTTATTATGTTTAGTTAAGTTTATTATGTCAATGTGAAAAGGTTTCACTAATGGTGTAAAAATAAATATAGTATAAATTCAACATGGACCTTAATGTTTGATACTAATATGTTTCATATTTGTTATCTTATTCAATATTAATATTTTGCTTGTTAAATGGTTAATCTAGATTTGTGTTGTATAACACTTGGTACAACAAATACTTAGCACTTTCATAGCCTAACCATATGGTAGAACCGACACTTATGCTATAAAAAAAACTTGATTTATTGTTAACATAAGTTATAATCAAGAATACCTGACAATATTTACAAGAATTAGCTTTATTTGAATAAGATAACTAATGCAATCATATTAACAATTTATAATCTGATTGAAATCTTTTTTATATGTGGTTTTCAGTTGAGTAATAAAAAGAGTTTATACTATATTTGTTTGAAATACCATTAGTGGATCCTATAACCTTGACAATTATCTTATCCTTGTTTACATCAATATAACATCTTAAAACTCTCTTCAACCTTTTTTATGTTATTATTTATTTTTTTACTTGTAATTTATATAGTTAACCTCTCTGTGATTTGACTCTAGTCTTGTCAGGTTATTTATTATTTTAACATTTTTACACTTGAAATAAGATATTAATTTTTTAGTTATATCCTTTCTCTTCTGTGTAAAGAAACAAACTTTTATTTGCTAGTTTAGTATGGTTGCTTTTGACCGTGGAAATATTGGAAAAAAGGACTGAAAAAAGAGACATGTTAATGAATTGTTGCTGCTATTCTAAGTAAGTTGGTCATATAAGTTCATGCATTAGTGGATGCATCTACTTTGCATGTGTTCATGCCTCATCTTAGCTTTTTCGATCTATATATTTATTTTTATATTTTAAAAATATTTTAAAAAAATTTAATATTTTTATTTTTTAATTAATATTTTTTGTATTTTTATATTATTTTGATGTGCTAATATTAAAAATAATTTTTAAAAAATAAAAAAAATATTTTAATATATTTATAAGTAAAAAACACTTTAAAAAGCAATCACTATTATATTTTTAAACACCACAAATAATTTAATTCAAAGTACTTTGTAAGGGAATGATGTCAATGATACATTACAAAATCTTGCATGAAACAATTCCTTAAATGTTATCACATGAAAATATAGATAAATAAATTAAATCAAAATTATCTTGAAATTTGATTTGTATAAATTTTTTGTTTCTACACGTTTAAAATCCATTCTAAAAATCTATTTGTGATCTCCAAAACAATTTAAAATTAATTTTTAAAAGAAAAACTTATTAATTGTCAAAATATTCACTCTACTTTTAACATAATTATCCAAGTCCAAACCATCTTAGCAAAATTTTTATCTTCAAGCTTAGCTCAGTTGCGTAATGGTTGACGGGTTAGAATACAGTCAGAATATGGCCACCAGAAATTTTTGTCTCTTTTTTCTTTTTAGTCTATTATCTCTGCTTTTAATATTCAAGGATTGAAATGGGAGAAAAATGAGATATGTGGACTAAAATATAATTATCAAGAAAGTAAAAAGGAACTTCTTAGCTAGCAACTCCATAAATATAATACATATTTAATTACAAAGAAGGCCTTCCACGCGAAAAAAGAAGAAGAAGAAGAAACATTTCCCATTCAAATGTTCAAGATTTCGTTACAGCAAGGGGTTCTCAATCAACAAATTGAACTCTCTTCGATTGTATCAAGGGCTAGAAGCCTAGAACTCTTTCCTTCCTTGTGATCGCCATCATATCCTCGGGCCCAAGCCGATGAAGAAACATTCATATGTGCATACGTCCATGTATATATATCCTTGCTTTCAAGTCAATGAAAGCGCTTGGCTTTAAACCATATGGTCTTGGGCTTGATTGAATCTTGCAGACGGGCTTTCTATCCCTCCATTCTCACTAAAATCCTTTTACCATATAAATAAAAAACTATAAATAGTATATTTACTCATATCTCGTCTTTATTTATGATCAACACCCTCGTTTTACTAGTTCATAGTTTACAAACAAAACAAGCGCCACCCTCGTTGGGCTTCATCCTTCGCCTGATTTCTTTACACGGGTATCGCTTCCAAGGATCTTGACATTGATGAGACCATCTCTCGATTTGCTTTCTGCACTCAATCAATACATACATACATACATACACATACATATATACATATACATATATATATATATATAAGTTATCGATGTTAGTATGATGTGAAAAAGATCATGTCTATGCAAAATGCTTCAAAGGACTGATTGCCTGACCATCTCTGCAAGTGTGTTTTTCCAGGCCTTCTCTATCTCTTCAAAGACATCATCAATAGTCGGGCGACCTTTGCTTGATTTTGCAACACAGAGGACAGCAATTTGCAAAATGGCTTCAAAATCAACGCTGTTGACCTTTCCGTTGAGCCTTGGATCTTCAAAATCTGTTAACGGACGTTTTCCTGCACTGGCATCCTTGGCCTGCAAAAATTGAAGGGGTTGTTACCCTCTGAACTCTAGAGATTAATTTCTTGCATGGCATCTAATGACTTTCAGGCACATAAGAATGTTATACCTTTCTGGTGAGCTGATCTCTGGAATCAAGATCCAACTCGATTACTTTTTGCCCAGACAATAGTTGAAGAGTAACAATACCAAAGCTATAGATGTCACTGGCACATGTTAGTTTGGCATTACTCATATATTCGGGGTCCATGTAGCCCATTGTTCCTCTAACATCCGTGAAAACTTTGCTTTCTTCCATGCCGAGCATCTTTGCCAATCCAAAATCTGAGAGTTTTGGCTCCAAATTCTCAGTCAGAAGGATGTTGGTGAGCTGTGAAACATGCATAGATTCAGTACAGTTGCGCACATTTAGAACCACACAATGAGGAAACTGCAAGAGAAGAAACTACCTTGATGTCTCTGTGGACAATGCAGCCATCTATAAAATGGTGAAGGTATCTCAATCCAAGAGCACAGTCTCTTAGGATCTTAACTCTTCTTTCCCATGTCAGTACAGTATCTTTACCTGGATGAAATAGATTGACGCATATGATCAGAAACACCCTAGGGACAGCACAAAGCAGGCATCATCTGGAAGCACCCATTAACTCAAGATGTTAAACAAAAAACACTGAAACGTTATTTAGAGATTGACAGGAAGTTACTTAGGAGATGTTGAGACAAATTCCCAGCTGCACAATATTCATATACAAGATATTGCTCGTCTCCTTCGATGCAGCAACCAAAGAGACAAACAAGATTTGGATGCCTAACCCTGGAAAGCCCTTCAACTTCCCTCTGGAAAGAATCACATGAGTTGCTTTTATGAATGTGCTTGATGGCTACTGCTTGGCCACTTGGTAGAACACCTTTGTAAACTTCCCCAGCGCTTCCTCTCCCTAGGCTCTTCCTCACCTTGCTGTGTTTAATGGCATTCTCAATCTCAGCCTTGGAGAATCTATATAAGCCAGACCAATTGGTGATCTCTTTAGATTGAGTTACAGGCTTAGGACGCTTCTTCTTGCCCTTGCTCACGTATTTTATCAGAAGAAAGACCAGCAACAATGTGATGATTGCTATAAAAATAGCAAATATCACTTTCACCAGAGAATCTGATAAGCTAAGGATCTTTATGAGTTTTTATCCTTCACACGATGATCCACGCGACCAAATAAAATTCCAAGAAATGATTCAATGAGAAAACAGAATAGTTGTACTTACATTTGATTTGCATGTAGCCTTCATCTGTTCATAAACAATACTCTAAGCATCAGGAAGTGGAATGGGAAGTAAATCAAGTAATAAGATATAAAAGAAGTAGTAATGGCCCTTACTGAATGCATCTGACGCTGGCAAACACCTGTAGAAATCATCAATCCAAGCGCTATTATACAAATTTTCTGCCACAACAGAAATAAGAACTGCCACCCCACATACTATTTTTGCCTTCTTGTCATGAGCGCTGACATTCGATATTTTTAACTGATAATCCCTCAAATCGGATATTGCCTTTATGCAGCTGCTACACCCATAATCGTATGAAGAACTAAAATTCGTACACGAGGCTAATGCATTTTTGTAATACCACTGTTCCGTTATCGATGACAAAGAAAATCTCGAGCAAGCACTGATCTCACTGTAGAGGTCATCAAAGCCACAAGAAGCCGGTGATACAGAGTTTTGTCCAGGAAAGCCATGGATACATTCCATCCATTGATCTTTTGGAAGCAAGATGTCATCATTTGTGTTCGATATTGCACGCGAGGCTAAGAGTTTGGTCAGATCGTTGAGCAGATTACGACAGCATAATGTTGTGCTGAAGCTGTTCCAGTCCTTGATTTTCTCCTGGTGGCCTATGCACTCACCGGTTGGTTCGTAAGGGAATTCCTTGAAGTCCAAGACACAGTTACCTGCAATTAAATTTTGTTGTTAGAGCCAAGAGCACATAAACATAGAAACTTCTTCCATTTCTTGTTATTTAATTATTCAAAGCATATAAATATTAAAATAGAAAAAGAAAAAGATGGAGGAGATCAAGGAAAACCTGATGTGCCATTTGGTGAAGGGAAACCATCTGATAACAAGACATGAAACAAGAAGATTGTTGCGTGCAGGAAGGCAAGCTTAGTTGAAGAAAGGAATCCTCTCCTAATCATGACAACTTCTGACCTTATTATTACTTATACCTCAAAAGCTAGCCAAGCCCATGAGCTAAAAATACTACTCCATGATCATTTTCACTTGAGAGATCAATGCAACTGAAATTTTTTATGTTGCAGAGACAACTTACATAGTTATAAATGTCTAGTTTCCTTGCAACCATCGTTGCATCGAAAATACGGATATGCTTGTTTATTACAGCTACCGTGTAAAACTTTGGTGTCTCCGTGTCATCTGAACATAAGTGTCTTTTATCTTCCAACTTGAAACTCACACACACTATGAAGCCGCATATTGGCGATGTTTTAAATGATTAATCTTCTTGCCAGGATTATTAATAACAAAATAAATCTTCGGTAATATCACAATTTTGCATTTCTTATCGAATAATAATGTGGGTGAAGGGGCAATGATGTTTTCCTCACGGCAATATACAAGAATATGAAGATTCTCAAATAATTAAATTTCTAGATTTCTTTAGCTAGAAATTACAGAAAGGTTATGTGTGTACTTAATTAGCTTTAGTTAGGTATGTATATTATCTTCGAGGACAGAATTGGGGGCTTGGGGCCTGGAAGGTCGGCGGTAGTGCTTTACGTTTCACGATTTTACTGAAAAAAATGTTTATTAATATTTATTCTCGTAAATATTATATCATTAGACTCATAAATACAAACACTTGATTAAAAAAAATTATTAGTAATTTTAAATTTATCAATGAATTTATTAATAAAAATAATTTTAAATTTATCAATGATTCATCAATGAAAAATTTATTAATAGATTTACAAATAAACAAATCATTAAAAAACAATTATCCACTTTATTTTATCAATATTTTTCTCATAAAATTTGCTATATAACCCAGAATTCTATTCATTTTTTAAAACTAAATTTTTTAGCTTCAACCCTATTATCTTATAAACTTTTTACCAAGTTTTATTTTATGGAGGATTCATTAATATTAATGATAATGACTTTGATATTATAAAAAAGTATAAATCAAATGCATAGGTGACGTGATGATGATTGAGAAAGTATAATCTCTATTAATTTTCAAAGTAAATCTTAAGCTTCGTGTTCATATGAAATTATCTTTCTAAATAGATATTAAATTATTATAAAAATGTATTCCTGAAATCATTTGAGAAAAATATTTAATTCGATGCATAAAATGAAATGAAAATCAATATCATAACCCAACTAAAAAAAAACGGTATACAAAACTATGAGGCTATGAGCTAAGTTTAACTTAACCTCAATTCTTTTTAATAAATTAATGCCTTGGGTTCAAGGAGTATACATTTTTCGTTTTCAGAACAAAATTTAAATAGACACAAAAACAAAACATTTTAACATAAAACAGAGTCCTAGACCGGAACTAGACCCGAACCCAATTCGATATCCTTATCATCTCCAAATGCAAAAAGGAATGTGTTAAGAAGATTTTAATGGATGGTATCATACTATCAATTACTTGGATACTCAACATGAATCAAATCAGTTATTTATAGGTCATGTAAAATATTTTTTATTATATTAAATATAGATATGTTATTATTTTCATGAATTGGGATCCATAAAAAAAACTGATTTACTATAATAATATATGCTGGGATAGTCAAGATGTTATAAGGTTAAAACCATGCAACTTTTGCATGGAATTTGGTATAAATGGTATTGTTCCTAAGAGAGTTCTGTGCAAGTGAAATGAATAGCTATAAACTTTACAAGATAGTTCGGATATCGATGGTAATTTTAGTCAAATCCATCATATATTTGATATCATTCAATTCAATGAAACTAAATCAAGTGCATAATGCCAATTATGGTTATGGATTCTCCAGATGAAGGATGGACACTAAAAAATCTCATCCTAATTCGGTTAAGAATTTATTTGAAAATATGGTTTAAACCGTGTTATACCACAATTTAAAAAAAATTTGTTGAAAGTTAATTTTTTATATTTTTAGATCATTTTAATGTGTTTATATAAAAAAATATTTTTAAAAAATATTGTTTTGATAAATTTCTAAACAAAAAAACATTTAAAACCAAAACCGTTATCACATTTTCAAACATATCATAAATGTTATATAAAAAAATAATCAATGTAGTCTATATTATTATGCATTTTAATTCAAACTTAAAAAAATATATTTCTCATAATCATGTGTGGATTGTCAAAAATCAATTCAAATTTTATTAGATTACCATATATATCTAAAATTCTCTTCATTGGTCTATAAGTTAGTCATTGGAAATTTAAAATTATGCTCTCTCTAGAATTCTCCATTAAATAATTTAGTTTATACTTATTTGAATAGAAGTCCATCTAAAAAAACTTTACTATATCAATCACTAACATGACATGTTACAACTTGATTTTTAGATCTATAACTAGCATATAGACAATGTTTTTATTTAAGATTTCATACTTATGTAAACCCAAACTTATACACAAATATTTTTTTTATATAAACAAAATAGAGTTCTATAAAACATGAAAACATAACTAATTTCACAATATAAATTGATTATCTTAATACAAGAGTAATACAAATTTCTATAATTGTAGAATACTAACTAGACATAAAAAAAACTACAATTTACAACAAAAAAAGCAGGTTTTTAAATCTAACAAAGCTATAAGCTTAAAAAATAATAAATAACAAAAGAATAAATTCAACAACTCAGTAAATAGATAACGTTCATTATACACATACAAGGTAATAAAACAAAGAAAAAAAATATATGAATTTAGCTTTAGACTTATATAAGAAAGTTTCACAAATAAGTCATAACAAGAATATTATAAGGTAAGGCTCATTAGAATATCAAAATACAATGAACATGGCACTCTATACTATAGGATGATCAATTGTTATAGGTTGATGACTATTTCGATCAACTAAGGTTCAAATATGATGTGAATAAAGATTAACACCACCATGTTAGCATAGGTATTCTAATTAACATACCAAATAGTCATGTCATAATCAATCAAGTAGAATTATATCTCAAGACTCAACTCGTAAAATCAATCAAATAAGAAGTTATCAATTCAGAAATGCATAATGGCTCATATCAAATATTCAATTTTAATAAGTAATCATACTTAATAATAAACAAGAGATAGATACCAAAATAAAAATTACCAATAAACATGATTAATGTCATATTAATAGTTCTAAGTATTTATACTATTTCTTTTGCATACAAAAAATTATTTATTCACTTTACTCATAATTAGAAAGACCTCAAAAGTTTATATCCATGGAAATCTTATTAATGTCTATCAAGTAAAATATCAAGAGTATCTGAATATAAAATAAGATATATTAAAAAAATAAATTGAAAAGAACGTACAAAATATCTAATAAACTTAACTTAGGATCTAATCAATAATCTTATGCATTTGTCAAAACATTATTATGAACCAAAATTGATTTACTCAATCAATCTTAAACATAATCTAAATCGATTGAACAACAAAGAATTATTTTGCCCTCATAGTCAGGTCAATCGATCTACCAATTCAACCCAATCGGTCAACTGAATCTAACACAATAACTAGTCAACTAAAATCTAGTATCCAACTAGTCAATAAGTTGGCTGAGAATTCCAAATTAGTTTTCCCCAAAATCAATAAATCCAAACTTTAACCCAAAATCTCAATAACCCAACATAATCAACGTAAAACAAATTAAACACTAATCAATTAATTCATCATAAATAATTAATTCATCATAAATAATTAATTCATTGATTAATCCCTAAAAATACAAATTCAAACCTAAAACCTTAACAAAACAAAATCAAACTACTTACCACAATTATACACATTAAAGCATAAATTTTACCTTAATAACATAGGCTCTCAACTTCTCTTCCCTTTCTTTTTCTTTTCTCTTTGTTTCTTTCCTCCCAATTCTCTCTCTAGAATCAACTCTCTCTCTCCCTCTCTCTCTCTTCCTTTTATATTTAATCAAAACAATATCCCTTATTTATTTTCTTTTTTATATATGCATCTAAGGGCATTTTTGCCTTTTCCTATTTAATCTTTATTTTTTTATTTTAAAACATTATAATCTCCTCATAGTATAAAAGTTTGTCCCCAAAAATTGACAAAAATAATTTAACACTTACCAAAACTATTAAAAAGATAAGGATACTCCTTGTGCATTTTATCATTAAGCTCTTATATCTTTTCCTTACATGAATGGCCTTTCAATTTCACCTTTACTATAGCTATATCCTTTGAGTAAAGCTTCCTCACTTCTCAATCTACTATAGTTTTTGGTTGTACCTCATAATTCATATCATCTCTCAATTCAACTAGCTGAACTTTTAATAAATAAAACGGATTTGACATATACTTTCATAACTTAGAAACATGATAGTTGGTAAGTTTGGTTGTATTGCCAACTTATAAGCAACTACTCCAACTCTATCCAAAATCTCATATAATTTAATTAATCGAGGATTTCACTTGTCTTTCTTCCCAAACTTGAATAATTATTTAGTTGATGATACTTTAAATAACATACAATCACCCATTGAAAATTATAAGTCATGCCTCATTTTATCTATGTAACTTTCTTGCCTATGCTAAACTATTTTCAACTTCTTTTTTATCACCTTTATCTTCTTTGAAATAATTTAAACCAACTTTAGTCCTATTAGGCTTTTCTCCATTAACCTTAAACCAACAAACGAGTGATCTATACTTTTGATCATACAAAGCCATATAAGGCTCCATTTTAATGCTAGCTTGATAAATGTTGTTGTAAGCAAATCCTACTAATAGTAGGAATTTACTCCAACAAACGCTAAAATCCATAATACATGCTCTAAGCATATTATCCAAGATTTAAATAATCCTTTTATTCTCATTATTTTTTTGAGAGTGAAAAGTTATACTCAACTACACTTTAGTACTCATAGCTTCTTGAAATTTTACCTAAAACCGCAACGTGAACCTCTATCCAAAACTATTAAGATCAGGAATCCATGTAATTGTATAATCTCTTTAATGAATAACCCTGTTAATTGTGCATACCATAAATAATCTTAACAGGCAAGAAATGGGTTGATTTTGTTAACCTGTTGACAATTAACTATATAGAGTCGTAACCCCCTGATTCATAAGCAAACTTATCATAAAGTCCATTGTGATCCTTGTTTCCATTTTCATTATTGAATCAACAATGGTTGTAACAATCTAAAAAGTCTCTAGTGTTCATCTTTTACCCTCTGATAGGTCAAACGGCTAAAAAAAATGTCTGCTACATCAACTTTTATCATATTTCATCAATAAGACAATTTAAGATCCTTATACATCTTAATAAAATCTGAATGCACTGGGTAAATTATCTGATGTGCCTCTACATCAATTATCTCCTCAAATCCTCTACATTAAGCACATAAAACCTATTCTCATATCTCAGCACATTATCCTCGACAACCACAAAACCTGTAACTTTTCTATACTTTGCCTCATATCTAATCCTAAGTAGCGAAACATCTCTTTTCTAAGATGTTTTTATCTTGTTAAGCAAATTGACTTAACCTGAAAGTGAGCAATCATTGCTCCAACTTCATTTAGGTTAAATATAACTCCTTCATCTACTAACCATACAGCTCCCTAATTACAAGATCTATGTACCTTCTAAATATGAGCTAAGCTCCCTAATGTTTTTATATTTAAAGCATTAATAACTATATTTTTTGTAGGTAGTATTATATGGTACAATTATAATCCTTCAGTAGCTTTATTTATATCTTCTATCTCATATTTAAATACCTCTACTGAAAGATTTACTTCCAACTTTTAAGATATATGAAGATCTCACAAGTTTTGTCATATAAATAGTGTCTTTAAAATCTTCATAGGAAAAATTACAATTATCTCCTCTAAATCATGTGTAGGGTAATTTTGTTCAAGCTTTTTCAGATTCTGTGAAGTGTAGGAAATAACATTGTCATACTACATCAAAACATACCCTAACCCCACTTTTGAGATATCACAATACATTGTGTAACCATTAGAACCTGAAGGTACCACTAGAATAGACACTATAGTCAATCTTTATTTCAACTCCAATAAACTCTTCTTACGAGCTTTAGACCACTAAAACTTAACATTCTTCTATGTTAACCTAGTTAATGGTGTAAAAATCTAAGATAAGTTATTTATAAACCTCTAATAATAATTGGTTAAACCTAAGAAACTTTTGACCTTTTATCGCATCCTCGTACAGAGCATAACGTCATGACGACCCTTTCTAGGAGTGGGGATTGATTTTGAGGTTTTTGTTTTATGAATAAGAGACTCACCACCTAGTATTATAGTCACTAGAAAACCTAACTAATCTTTCAGAGATTTAAGATAAGAGACTGATTGTGTAAAGAAAAAGTATTAGCACCCCTAATATGCCCTACCTAAGGTAAGCTGCTTAGTGTTTGATTTGCCTTGTTATAGTTTTAGTGTTCTCTAATTAGTTTTTCTAGGATAGGTTTACTATAATGAATGGGCTTCGGTTAAAAGTCTAAAAGTAATAACATTTGACCAATATAAATTATACCATTAGATATGTCTACAAAGTGCTAAAAAGAAATAATACAAATCTCTTAAAATCTGTATTTGATTTGAAATAAATTTATAGCCTATGAATTGAAAGATACTTAAGATAGAAATGTAAGGAGATTCAATGTGCTTTAAAAGCTTATTTTTCCCTTAATATTTCAAGTGCTCACAACTCATAAATCACAAGAAAGAGGGATAAAAATTTAGAAATTTAAGGAAATTTAGAGCACTTTAAAACCCTATTTTTATATTAATGTTTCATACTATTATTCTTAAAAAAATATTTTGGATATTAACCACTTAGATTACAATCGAGGCTTCTTTCAAGGATGTGTGATGACATATTATTCTTAAAAAAATATTTTGGATATTAACCACTTAGATTTTCTTTATCTAAAATTACAGTGAATAATAACAAGTTATTTCCAATAAATGAATTCCCTTAAAAATAAGATGTTTTTATTTTTTGGAATATTTACCAATACCCTTTGAAGTTTTACAAACATGTTGTTAGATCTCAAATGCAAGCAAATAATTTTTTATGTTTAAGAAATCTATGCTAAAACACATTTTCTTTTAAACTTTGAATATCTGTTTGTTTAAGAGAAAACTAAAGATATGCTAGGGTTTTGGCTCTGTGTGTGTATATATATATATATATATAAACCGGGTATTCTAAATGCAAGATTGATATTTTTTACAATATATATATATAAAAAAAGACCTTAAAATAAATATGCTAGAAAATCATAAGTCTTTTTCTCTCTCTCTATTTTAGTAAATCCTACCGGGTCACTTACCTAAACAATTATGTAAATGACCCGGCTGAACACAAAAGGATTCAAGTGAATTATAATTCACTTGAATAGTAAACATAAAAGACATACAAAGTAACTACATAATTAAAATGCAAAGTGAAGAGAATGTATGTAAACTTACCTGGCACTACAGCTTCAACACACAGCCAGTGGTTACTGGTTTTAAAGAAAAAAATGATGGCCACATTGTTTTAGCTTCTTTTTGCTTCTCTTCTTCTACTGATGCTTTCTCTAGAGATGACGAAGACGATGACAATGAAGGCATGTAATGCTAGTGAAGTTGTCGTTCCTTATGGCTTACTTTATCCTGTCTCTCTCTCGTTTCTTCTTCTTCTTTTATCTTTTCTATTTTGTTTCCCTTTCTCTCTCTTCTTTTCCCATTTAGTGAAGGTTTTTCATAGTAATGAAGGGATGAAAGAAAACTCCCTCTCTTCTCCTTTATTATATGTGTTCTTCTCTTCTCTCTCTCTTTTTCTTTTTTTCTCTCTTTTTTCTTCCTTTCCTCTTCTCTCGGTAAAAGAGGTTTATATAGACTAAACGCAGTTATATTTACGAAATAAAATGCACTAATCTAGGATATAATTTCAGGTGGCTTACAATCAAATGAAGTTAGGAAACCAGAATATTTTAATTGATATTCTGCTAATTCCATTGATTATTTTTAGTGATCAAAAGGTGTTGCATCCTTTCTTTCCTTCCACAACTGTCACCATAAGGTACCAACTGTTTCCTTTAGACCAAGACACAAAAATGTTGTCTGTAACTCTAAAAATAAAGAGTGATAATAAAGGAAACTAGCAGGAATTTGCAAAGAAAGGAAATAATTACATACAAGGAGGTTTTTGTAGAGGAAAAAAAATAGAAATCAGACAAGGGAGGGGTGTACAAAGAAAATGAAAGAAACGCAGACGAAGAGGTTTGTGCAAAGGCAAAAAGGAAAGAAATCAAAAGGGGGAGGGTTTTTCTCAAAATGACAATAAAAAGTATCATGTTAATTAAATCCTATAGGGCTATTTTACACTACCATGTAACATATATCATTGTAATGTTTTCTGATCCAATCCCTATTTTTTTAATCCTTGAATTGATTTACTTTTAATAGTTTGAAATTTATCTTTGATTAATCCAATAAATCCTTAAAACATTAAATCAGGTCTCTTGAATCAAGACCTGAAAAACTCGAGTTGGAATCCTTCTCGCGGTAGGATTCTCTACTTTTCCACTAGATGTTAAAACAAGAATATCTTGAGTTTATAATATCAAAATCAAGTGATTTAAAAGGCCAAATTTATTAGCACATACAAGACTAAAACTTTTATGGAGGGTTCAAAGTAGGATAAAATCTTTTTAAAGAACAGGATTGCAACAAAACTTAGTTAGAAACCTTCTCGCTACAGGATTTTCTACTTTCACGCTTTATCTTGAAAAAGGGAATATCTTGAACTTCTATTATTAAAATTAAGGGATTCAAAAACCTAATTTATCTATATTTTTAAAACTATAACTTTCATGAAGGATCCAAGGTGAGATAAATTTGTTTTGAAGAGCATAATTTGGCCACCATTTACTTGGTCAAAAGGATCTCTTCATCCGATTTGGAAACTGACAATGTCAAGCATCCTAAATTTAACTGAGGGTCTGACCTAAAGATAGTGAACAATAAAATTGTGATGGAAGTAGAGTCTTTAGTGTAAAACTCGGGTCAACATCCTTCTCGCAACAGAATTCTCTACTTTCTCATTAGATATTCATATGGGAATATCTTGAATCTTTTGATATCAAAATTAGAAGATTCAAAAACCAAAATTCATTTATACATATAGGTTTACAGCTTTTATAAAGGGTTTAAAGTGAGATAAATTTATTTTAAAGAATAGAATTTGACCACAACCTGGTTGGTCAAAAGGATTTCCTTATTCGATTTAGAAAACTAACAATGACGAGCATTCTAATTTGACTAAGAGTCTACCATAAGAACAGTGAGCCCTATGACCCAATAAAGGTGTAGGTCAATTCTTCAACATGTCATGAGTGAAAGAATATAGCTAGGATGGTAAGATTTGTACAAAGCCAAGTTGGACAAAAAAATTACAATAGCAGCATAATCAGTTTTTTTAGTGCAAATTCTCAGGAATTTATCCAACCTTAAAGACTAGATAAAGAACAAATGAATTTAGCATTATGAAGACTTCTAATCAGTTTAAGAAACCTCATGATTTTGGTAGCAAAGGTGGAGGATAAAAAGGGTAGAAAACATCTCAAACAAGGTTTGAAAAACATTTCTTTCTTCTCTTTTTTTTGTCAATCTTCCAACAATTATGAACAAAACTCCTACATTTGGTTTAAAAGGGATACACACCATCTCTAACACGTGAAGCCTAAAAAATGAGTAACAACACCTTGTTAATCAAAGTAGATCTAAACCATTATTTAATTGTTTCAAACTTTTAAGAATCGATCTCAATTCTATTTTTTTGACACTATATCCAATAAATGCTACTCTCTATAGCCATAATTCACTCTTTAAAAAGTTCTCATACAATTAATGAATCCTATATAGTTTGTTATGGTAATATCCTATTAATAATTTGTATAAAAATCTTATTAACCTATTTTTATGCTTTCAAGTTCAACAAGTGGTATTAAACTTGATTTCCAAGTAAGGGTACAAGGTTAGGAAAATTACTAGCTCTTCTTTATATCTATAAAATTCAATTGAGTAATCACCCTTTAAGTGTACATTAATCATAATATATCTTTAACCTAACTACTATTTAATTGCTTCAATCTTTTGAGGATCGATCTCAATCCTATTTTTTTGACACTATATCCAATAAATGCTACTCTCTCCGGCCATAATTCATTCTTCAAGAAGTTCCTATACAATTGATGATCTTACAGACTTTGTTATGGTACTATCTTGTTAATAATTTGTATAAAAATCTTATTAACCTATTTTTTGCTTTCAAGCTCAACAAGTGGTATTAAACTTGATTTCCAGGCACGGTTACAAAGTTAGGAAAATCACTATCTCTTCTTTATATCCATAAAATTAAATTGAGTGATCACCTCCTGAGTGTCCATTAATCATCATATATCTTTAACCTAACCACTATTTAATTGCTTAAATCTTTTAAGGATCGATCTCAATCCTTTTTTTTTTTACACTTTATCTAATAAATGCTACTTTTTAAAGCCATAATTCACTCTTCAAGAAGTTTCCATATAATTAATGATCTTATAGAGTTTGTTATTATATTATCCTGTTAATAATTTGTATAAGAATCTTATTAACCTATTTTTTGTTTTTAAGTTCAACAAGTGGTATTAAACTTGATTTCAAGGTATGAGTGCAAAGTTAGGAAAATTACTAGCTCTTCTTTATATCCATAAAATTAAATTGAGTGATCACCCTCTAAGTGTCCATTAATCATCATCTATCTTTAACCTAAATTTGATACCAATGATCGCAGTGTGTGTGTGTGTGTGTAAAAAAAAAACAAAGACTAAATAATATGTTTAATAGTAACTAGTGTTTGTAATGATAAATAATAGATAAACGACAGTACATGGCATTATTATACTTGATAATGATCTTTAAATTGGGTCACAGGTTTCTAGCCGATATACTAAGTTTAAGAAAAGAAACAAATTTTTGATGTGAATGAACAAGACAAAACCAACAATGTCAGGACTCTTGATCAAACACAGAGCATACTTAAATATCTAGAAATATAAATTTTACAAGAATGTAAATAATAGAAATAGAAATAGAATCTTACTTAAATTTATATGGTAAATAAATATAGGAGATTAGTTATAGAGAAGAACGGTTACAAGGAAATAGGAGAGTAAAATTTTCTGAAGAAAAATGATAGTTTATCTTCTAAGGCTTTAGGAGTCCCTTTTTATAGAAGAGTTGTCACAGAAGAGGCCAAAATAACATTTGAAAAGCCTAGAGTTCCTCCTATATCCATGTGCTATTATCTTTCAAGATTAGGTGACAACAATGAAAATTGCCCATGTTTTTTGTGGGATTTTTTTTTGTTATCTTCTTGGCAGCAACACTTAGTTTGTTTATTTGTATCATCAAGTCTAAAACAAAAGAACTCAAAATAGTTGAGTTAAAAAGATATGGGCTCTAAACAAATGAGCCTGAAATATTTTTTTTTAATGCCTCTTAATAGGTGGCAGAATGTCAAAACAGTCATCTTTATTATCATCTTCAAGAGAAAGGGCTGGAGATGTCGAGTCAGAAACTAGATTGGGATAATACTGTTTTAGGGTCTTGACTTTTTATAATTTCTTATACTATTGGAGGTATTCTTCCTTAGTTCTAGTAAAGGTAAGGAGAGTTGTTATTTGATCCTTCATGGCTAGAAATTTGAATTGAGGATGATGATCAATGATAGGAGCTGTTTAATTCTTTTGTAATAATTATGTAATAGCTAATTCAGAACTTTTAGATTCAACTACAAAGGAATCCTACCATTTGATTTTGAATTTACGAACAAGTACTAGATGTCCATTTTAAAGATTGTAATCGTAGAACCATGAACATACCCATAGAACAAAAAACTTTATACAGAAAATAAGAAGGGAAGGAAATTTCCTTTCAAAAGAAGTTGGTAAAAAATTATTTTGAAAATAGAGGTAACCATTTTCAACCACATGATGTTCTTTGAGGTAATCAACATGACTACCAAAATAGTCCCACCATTGGAGGAATCACAGGGGGAGGTTTGTAGTATTCATGACACTATAGAAGTAGAAAAGTCAAGAATAGTTATGGTTTTGATTTTGTTGGTAATCTTAATATGTATAAGAGGTATTAAAATCTTGATAAATTGTACAAAGGTGTATGAGGAAGGAGAAAGGTTGATGTAAGAGTTGTTTTTAATCTTTAGGATGGACAACTTTGTGAATGATGCATGTAGAATATATTAGTTCACTATGATATGAATAAAGTTTGAAGTGTTTGAACTTGACAGAGTTTGTAATGTCGAAGATGATAGTATAGTAAAATTATTGTTTGGCTAAATTCCAAGGTTTGCAGTATTAATTTGGAGAAAAAAAATTTAAAAACAGCAATGGAAGGGTTTTCTTGATAAAATATTTTGCAAATTAGTTTTTTAAAAAATATATTTGGATTTGATTTTTGAAAAACTAGTTTGTGTAGGTTGTAAAGAAAGGAGGGTTTTTAAAGCAAAAATTCCTCCTCGAGTTATTGAAATACATTTGGAAATACTACCTTCTTGTAATATAAAGTCACTAAAGACCTGTTAAGACACCTTTTGTAATGCCCTAAGTAATTCTGGTCATTTGGATATAGTGTCAACCCAATGTTGAACTGTGTCTATTTGTACTTGTGGTGGTTTTGTAATTTTTTCCTCTTTAATGACTACCTTATATTAGGTTTGATAGATTTGGCAGCTAGGATGGCTGAAGACATGAGTTTTGTATAAAGCTTTGGGCTTTTTAGTTTTGTAAGCTAGGTTTAGGGAGCTTTCCCCTTGTCTTTGGATCTTGCTTTAGAAGATATTAAGACTTGTTTTAAAGGAATTCGCAAGTTAGAAAATCAGGGATGGAATTTGAATCTTCTTTAATACAGATAATGTTGAAATAAAAAATGCTTAAAATAATTTATCATCAAGCAAAAATCTATTTTAAAGTAAGATTTTGGATATCTTTTTGTAATAATTGTTTGGCTTATTTGCATTCAACACGTAAAAGAAATTTTTAATTCAGCAAAGCACTTTGAAATTTTGTAATACAAAGAACAATTGAAAGAATCTTTTTTTATATAAATAAAACTCTCAAAACTAGAATTACATTATAAGATTAAAACCCTCAAAACCGAGTTACAAAGCCTAAAACAAGCCAATAGAAAGACTCTGCCATACTACAACATCTTCTGTCTAAAATTAAGAGTCAATCTGATACTGAGTCTAAACTAGAAGATCAAATTAATGAATCTCATGCATTACCTTGTAAACTTACAAATCTTGGCCCTTCTCTAAATGATTTCTTGAATGTATTAACCCAAATATCTTTCAAAAAATATTTGATTAAAATTACACTAATTTTTTTAGAAGATTTTAAACTTGACACTGTTGTCTTATTTGACACAGGTGCATATTTAAACTACATCAAAGAAGACATGGTTCCAGCATAATTTTTACAAAATATATTTGAAAAACTCTCTACTGCTAACAATGCAAAATTATATATTGCAAACAAAACTCAAACCTTTGTTTTCAATGACATTTCTCTTAGAACATTCTTTGTCATTATAAAAGATATTAATCATATCATCATTCTTAACACTTCATTCATCAATATGATCACTCTATATCAAGCACATCATGATTGTATTACCTCCAAAATCAATAGCATCAAACTTTTTTTCCATTCTTAGAAAAATCTAATACTAGAAATTTATATTTGATTAAAGCATGCTCCATACATACATATTATATTAACATATTAATTCATAGAAAAAAATTTCAACTACATGCTTTACAAAACATTGATTCATAGAAAACAATTTCAACTACATGCTTTACAAAACCATTTTTTTTGTCGCATTAACAAACAATTATTGATTTACAAAGTAAGATTGAAAATCAGATTTGTTTAGACTTACATAATGCTTTCTAGAAAAGAAAACAACATATTGTTAATCTTTCATATGAAGATACTTTTTTATAAAAATATATACCTATAAAAGCAAGACCTATACAAATAAATGATAATTTAGAACAACATTACAGACTTGAAATCCGCGAACTCGAGCCTAAAGGTCTTATCCAAAAGTCTCAATCACATTGATCGTGTGCAGCCTTTTATGTAAATAAAAGCTCTGAAATTGAAAGAGACACATCTAGACTTGTGATTAATTACAATCCTTTAAATTCTACTTTAAAATGGATTACATATCTAATCCCCAACCAAAAAAAATTATTGCAAAAATTACATTTTGCATTCATATTTTTTAAACTTGATATGAAATCTAGATTTTAGCAAATCCAAGTTGATCCCGAGGATAAATATAAAATTGCTTTGACAATTTTTTTTAGGCACTACGAATGGAATGTCATGCTTTTTTGCTTAAAAAATACATCATATGAATTTCAACATATCATAAATGACATCTTTAATGCGCATTTAAAATTTTACATTGTCTACATTGACAATGTACTTATTGTTTCTCATTTCATAGATCAACATTTCAAACCCAATTGCAAAGGTTTGTAGTTAGTCTGAATTATATTCTAGATTGTTATCCCAATATTAATCGTCTTGCCAAACATTTACATGACATATTAAAAACCAACCACATTTCTTAGTTTGACCTTTATACCAACCTCATCAAATAGATTAAGAAACAAGTCCAAACCATTCCTTTCCTCCATTTAGCTAACCTATTAGCTCCTAAGATCATTAAGATAAATGCCTCCAACCTAGGATATGGTAGGATTCTTATACAAGTACAAGATAACAAAGAACAAATATTATAATACATATTCCCTAATTGGAATGATTTCATAAAAATTACTCCACTATAAAAAAAAAAGATTCTTTTAATTGTTCTTTGCATTGCAAAATTTCAAAGTGATTTACTAAATTAAAAATTTCTTTTATGTATTGATTGCAAATCTGTAAAAGAAGTATTACAAAAGGATGTCCAAAATCTTGTTTCAAAACATTTTTTTGCCCAATAGCAAGCTATTTTAAGTGTTTTTTATTTTGACATTATCTCTATTAAAGGAGATTCAAAACTCATCTCTGATTTTCTAACCCACGAATTCTTTCAAAACAAGTCTTGATGCCTCTTAAAGCAAGATCCAAAGATAAGGAAAAAGCTCCCCAAACCCAGCTTACAAAACTAGAGAGCCTAAAACTCATGTTTTCAACCATCCTAACTGTCAAACCTATCAAATCATGATATGAGGTAGTCATTGAAGGAGAAAAAACTACAAAACCACAAGTCCAAACAAACACTGTTCAACATTGGGTTAACACTATATCCAAATCACTAGAATTACTTCTGGCATTACAAAAGGTGTCCCAACAAGCCTTTAGTGACTTCATATCATAAACACATAGTATTTCCAAATCTATTTCAAAAACTCAATGAGGAATTTCTACTTCAAAAACCCTTCTTTCTTTATAACCTACACAAACCAATTTTTCAAAAACCAAATCCAAATATATATTTTAAAAACTAATTTCCAAAATATTTTAACTATGGAAGAAGGATTTTATCATGAAAACTATTTCATTACTGCTTCCAATTTTTTTTTCTCCAAATTGGTTTTACGAACCCTGGAATTGAGTCAAACCATAATCTTACTATGCCATTGTCCTTGATATTGCCAATTTTGTCAAGTTCAAAAACTTCAAACTTCATTCAGATTATACTGAACCGATATATTCTACATGCATCATTCATAAAGTTATCCATCCTAAAAATTAGGAACAACCCTTACATCAGCCTCTTTCCTTCCCCATGCACCTCTATATAATTTACCAAGATTTCAATACCTCCTATACATATTGGGATTACCATCAAGCATGGTTTAATGCTTTCTTCATACAAAATCCTATAAAATCAAAACCATAGCTATTCTTAGATTTTCTACTTCTATGGTGTCAAGAATACTACAAACCTACCCCTCTAGTTCCTCTAATAGTGGGACTATTTTAGTTGTCATGTTGACCGCCTCAAAAAACATCCTCTGGTTGAAAATGATTACCTCAATTTCAAAAATAATTTTTAACCAAATCCTTCTAAAAGGAAATATCCTTCCCTTCTCATTTTCTGTAAAAAGTTTTTTATTTCATATGTATGTTCATGGTTCTATAATTACAATCTTCAAAACGAACATTCAGCACTTGTTTGCAAATTTAAAATCAAATGGTGGGATTCATTTGCAGCTTAATCCAAAAGTTCTAAATTAGCTATTATGGAATGGTGACAAAAGAATCAAACAGCTCTCATCATCAATCATCATCCTCAATCCAAATTTCTAGCTTGGAAGCCTTAAACAACAGCTCTCCTTGCCTTCACTAGAATTGAGGAAGAATACCTTTAAACCATACAAGACATTATACAAAGCCAAGACCCTGAAACAATTTTATTCCAATCTAGCTCATTTGACTCGATGTCTTCTACCATTTCCCTTGGAGATGATAATAAAGATGACTACTTTGTCATTTTGCCATCTATCAAGAGGCATTAAAAAAAAAGTATTTCAGACATATCTGTTTAAAGCCTATATCTTTTTAACTTAATTGTTTTGAGTCCCTTTGTTTTAGGCCTTTTTCTACCAATATTACCTGATACTACAAACAGATAAACTAATTGTTAGTGGTAAGAAGAAAACAAATAAAAATCCCATCAAAAACATGGGCAATTTTCATTATATCGTCACCTAATCTTGGAAGATATAGCACATGGATTCAGTTGGAACTCTATGCTTTTTAAAAGTCATTTTGGCCTCTTCCATGACAACTCTTCTATAAAAGGGGACTCCTGAAGCCTTAGAAGGCAGACTATCATTTTCCCTTAGAAAATTTTACTTTCCTATTTCCCTGTAACCATTTTTCTATGTAATTACTATCTTTTGTATTGATTTACTACACAAATTTAAGTAAAATTCTATTTTCACTTACATTATTTTCAAGTTTTGTAAAAATTTACATTATTTTTACATTCTTGCAAAATTTATATTTCTGCACATTTAAGTATGCTCTATGTTTAATAAAAAATCCTAATATTGTTGGTCTTGCCTTATTCATTCACATCAGAAATTTGTTTTCTTTTCTCAAACTC
The DNA here is from genome assembly GCA_015708895.1 of Populus ilicifolia. Lineage (NCBI taxonomy): Eukaryota > Viridiplantae > Streptophyta > Magnoliopsida > Malpighiales > Salicaceae > Populus > Populus ilicifolia. Next base: position 325,109 of record SRLM01000791.1, on the reverse strand, counting down.
ATTATATTGGCTGAAAACTTGTAACTTGATATAAAGATGATTCTCAATTATAACAATGTCATGTACTGTCGTTTATTTATTATTTATCATTATAAACACTACTTACTATTAAACATATTGATTGGTCTTTTTATATATATTATTAACATAGAAGACACTTTTTAAAAAAAAAACAAATAGAGACCATTAGATAATAGGTGATTGCAATTGAATAATGTAAGTCTAATTTGTGTCTTGAGGTAATAAGTCCATATAACCTTCAGTTTGTTTCCTAATTTATCTTTTTTTTTTCATGGATTCTATTTTCCACATGACTACTTCTATTTTAGCTTCCTCTACTTATAAATCTTCTAAAAGCAGAAAAATTGTACAAAGTGAAGAAATAACCATTAAAGACTTTACAAAAAACATTCATGATTGGAAAATCCAAAAATTTCTCAAACTCAGATTTATCAAAAATTTAAATATGATATTTTCAAAACAAAATTGAGGAAAGCTTACAAAACCCTTTAAAACCATACAACTCCTCTCTCAGAAGTCCTTACAAAAGCATCTAGCCAGAAACTACAAATACATTCATGTTGACTTTATCTAAGTTGGGATAAAATCCCTTACAAAAAAAGGTCTAAACATCTTCATCCTTGTTGTCCTCCAAGATGCTAGATTTCAAAACTTTCAAGACTCTCTTTTTAGTTCTATTAAGTCTAGCCTTTGTAGTGGCCAGGAATCTTTTGATAGTTATCCAAAAATAACCATATCTCTTAAAAACAAATATTTTGCAGGGTATGTTAATCCAAATAAGGACCCATAAGTATGACATGCTAGAAGGATCTATACCTGTTGCACTCATATTCAAAATATACTACAAAGCAATGTTCATAACCTTTGCAAGCAAACACAAATTCCAATCTCAAAAAGGAGAAACACTCCTCCTATAAATAGATTTATCTAGCTTAAACATTGTTATTTCAAAAGTCATCCAATGGAAAGACATATTCTTTTTAGAAGATTGGATCCTTAAAGGTGCAGCACCACCAAAAATACCTCAACCACCTTAACCTAATGTCCAAATTAAAAAAATTACCCAATATACAAATGTCAAAGTCAAGTTATCTTTCCATCATCACTCTACAAGTTTCAGGTTCTTAGAAGTCTGTTCCTCTTCCAATATAATAAATCTAGATAGAATTTCCAAAATCCCTTTTATCATTAATATCCCTCATCAAAAAAACCCTCTAAGAAAATTTACATCCAATATCCCTTCTCCTAGCTTCCAAAATATAGATTATACTACAAATATACCAAAACTTGTCTATACATATCTTAAACAACCATCTCCTCCAACTTCACCAACCTTTTCAGCTTTTACTGAAAACATAAAAAATAAGCTGAATGTTTTAATTTCAGAAAAACATTTTGTTCTTGACAAAACTCTCTTCAAAAAAGATTTTATTCTGCCTCTAACTCTACAAAATGAATTTGATTTTTTTAAAACTTTCTCCAATATAAAAGTGAAATACAAAACCAATTTTATAATTTAATTGAGCTATATAAAATACAGATTCTATTCTTTGATTGGTTCGAATTATATTATGCATTTGAACATTACATTGCATATCCTTTTACATCCATTAAACATGTAAGCCTAGTCACATATAGATCAAAAACCTTTGAACCTCATCAGTGGACCTACTATAATTGAGTATAAATATCCATCTTTAAGAAATATCTAAATAACTCATAATAACCAGACTGTAGAAGCAGTACCTTACAAATTATCTATTGATGACACCCTTTCCAATACAAAACACATCATTAACCAAAACAATTTTACAAACACTAACCTTAATACCTTGAAAAAGCAGCTTACACGACTAGAAAAACAAATACAAAGAAACACTGCATGTTTAGCCGATGTTAAAACCTCAACTAACCTAAAACTTAAAAATCCAGTCTTCAAACCTTACCAAATTACAAAAAACAAGCCAAACACAAATCCAAGAAAACCAAATAGATTTTTTTAAAGCTATCAAAACACACTTACAACAGCTTGACAATTCATCTTTAACTGTCCAATACATATTATAAACAACCAACCCTTCCACCTCTACAAACCAAGTCAGTACTCTACAGAAAAACCCTGAGGAGTCTTCTGATGATGGTACTTCTCTCAAAAAACTAATTACTCTAAACAAACTTATTTAGCAAACTCCCAAAACATCCATTACCTTAGATATCTTCATAACCACTAAACCAATTATCCTTACTCAACACAAATAGAATGCCTCTTCCCTTTATGAGTAGAATATAAATAGAATGTCCGAATACAATATCCTCAACACCCTCTAGCAAATGACTATAGTAGTCAATGCCTACAAAACCCAAACAGGGTTGAACTTCTTATTGCTAGTTTCTTCGATCAGTTAAAAGGATTATGGGATTATCATCTCACTAACACTAATCACTTACATATCCTAAACTCCTTCTAAACATATTAAGACCAAACACCCATCCTTGACCCATCTAGAAACACTATCCAAGATGTTGTCTCAACCCTTATTCTTATAATCTCCTTATATTTTGTTAGAGACGTTTCCCATTTAAAAGATAAAAATGCTAACCTCCTTTCCAATCTTAGGTGTAAGAAGCTATGTGACTTTCAATGGTACAAAAACACCTTCCTTACCCATGTCATGCTTAGGAAAGATTCAAACCAACCCTTTTGGAAAGAGAAATTCCTTGTAGGCTTACCTATTCTCTTAGGAGAAAAGGTTAGAAACAAAATCAAAGATACCTTTACAACAAAAACCATACCTTATGACCAGCTTACACATGGTGAACTTGTAAGCTTTACCCAAAAAGAAGGTCTTAAGATTTGTTAGGATCTTAAACTCTAGAAGCACCTAAAGTAGGAAATGAAATAACCAATTCGACCTTTCCACCAAAAAACCCTCTTGCTGTGGAAACTGTTCATAGCCCAAAAAATAGTCAAGCTACAAACCTTTTTATAGACAATTAGCCCATAAAAATCAATAGCAGTTTTATTCCAAACCAAAACAACCTTACTACAAAAAACCCTACAAATTTACCAAGCCTCCAAGACCTTTCTAATCAAAATCCAAAATAAAATTTGACCTCAAAACCATTACCTGTTACAAATATAACCAGAAAGGACATACATCTCGTTTCTACAAAGTCAACATCAAACTTCATGAACTCCAAATAGATAAAGATATTATCAAACAAATACAAAACTTTACATCGAAGCTACAAACACTAGTCATTCTCTTTCAAACACTTCAAAAGAAGAATTTCAAATCTATGAATTAACAACTACTAGCGCTACTTTAGATACCTCTACAAATTCCAAACAAATCAACATCTTGACCCAAGACCAGGAATTCATTCTTGATCCAATTAAAAGACTTGATAATCCTTACCTTTCAAAAACCAACTTGCAAAACTTCAACCAACTAGAGCACCCTCCATCATTTAACCCTTCAAACCGCTCTATATTATCCTCTACCAGTACCAATACCTATGACCTTATAAAGATCCTTTACAAAAAAAAATCCAAAACCACAGTTATTATTCCGAAGTTATATTTTGAGATAAAAACCCTGAAATTCAAATTATAATTTCTCAAACATACCCAACAAAAAGACTTTGTCATACTACAACATCTTCTATCAAAAATAAAAAACCAATCTGATTCTGAGTCCGATACAAAAGACCAAACCATTGAATCTTATGCATTACGACATACACTTACAAATATTGAGTATAGTCCAGATGATTTTCTAAATGTATTAACATAAATATATTTTGAAAAATATTTAATTAGAATTACTCTTATTTTTTCAAGCAATTTCAAACTTGACACCATTGTGTTATTTGACATAGGTGCAGATTTGAACTGCATCAAACAATGAATGGTTCCAAAATGATTTTTACAAAATACTTCTAAAAAACTCTCTGCTGCTAATAATTCAAAATTACATCTTTCCGGAAAAACTCATGCCTCTATTTTCAACAAAGGCATTTCTTTAAAAATATTTTTTGTTGTTACAAAAGATATTAATCATACCATCATTTTTGGCACTCTATTCATTAACATGATCACTCCATATCAAGCATATCACAATTGTATTACTTCTAAAATCAACAACATCAAACTTGTTTTTCCATTCTTAGAGAAGTCTAAGACTAGAAATTTAAATTTAATTAAATCATGCTCTATACATATTTATCATATTAATTCATGGAAAACAATTTCATCTATTTAAAGCCATATCATTTCGACTCACCTGTTTTGAGTCCCTTTTTATTTTAAGTCCTTTTGTTTTGGACTTTTTTTATATAAATATTACCTACTAAAAATAAACAAATCTAGTGTCGGTGGCAAGAAGACAACAAATGAAAGTTTCATAAAAAACATGGGCTTTTTCCATTTTATCATCACCCAATCATGGCAGACAATACCATATAGGTTCATATGGGTTCTGATGGAATCTCCAACAAGATATTTTGGCCTTTTCCATATCAACTCGTCTATAAAAAAGGACTCCTCGATCTTTAGAAGGCAGACTATCATTTTCCTTGAAAAAATTTTATTCTCCCTTAAAACTCATACCTTTAACCTTTTTTCACTCTCCTTTGTATCCAATATCTCTTATATTAATTTACATTACAAATTAACATAAGATCATATTTTTATTATTTACATTCTTTTTATATTTTATATACATTAAGTATGTTCTGTGTTTGATCAAGGATTCTAACATTGTTGGTTTTGCTTTATTCATTCGTATCATAAATTTATTTATAATTTATATATTTCTTTGATGTTTATTTTAAATATTTCTTTGATCTTTTCATAAAATGAGTATATAGGCTAGAAAACTATGACCCGATCTTTAATATCATTCTTAGGTTCTGATACCAATAAGGAAATAGTCTCAGTACGTGGTATTATTATACTTGAGAATGATCTTAAAGATCGGGTCACAGGTTTCCAACCTATATATTGATTTTACAAAAACATCAAAGAAATATATAAATTATAAACAGATTTTTTATTCGAATGAACAAGACAAGACCAACAATGTCAGGATCCTTGATCAAACACATAACATACTTAACGTATATGAAATATAACAAGAATGTAAATAATAAAAATAAGATCTTGTATTAATTTACAATGTAAATTAATACAAGAGATATGATACAGAGGAGAGTGAAAAAAGGTTACAGGTATGAGTTCTAAGTGAGAATAAAATTTTCTCAGGGAAATGATAGTCTGCCTTCTAAAGATCGAGGAATCCCTTTTTATAGATGAGTTGACATGGAAGAGACCAAAATATCTTGTTGGAGATTCTATCAAAACCCATATGAACCCATATGGTATTGTCTAGCATGATTGGGTGATGAAAAAATGAAAAAAACCCATGTTTTTTATGGAAGTTTCATCTGTTATCTTCTTACCATCGACACTGGATTTGTTTGTTTATAGCAGGTAATATTTATAAATAGAAAGTCAAAAATAAAAGGACTTAAAATAAAAAAGGACTTAAAATAGATGAGTCGAAAAGATATAGCTCTAAACAGATGAGCCTGAAAAATACTCTCATTGTTAGTGTTACTTGATAGGTGGTAGAATACCAAAAGTCATCTTCATTGTTATTTCCAAGGAAAATGGCAGGAGATATCAATCTGAATAAGCTGGATTGGGACAAGACCGTTTTCGGGTCTTGGCTTTATATAATGCTTTGAACTATTTATAGGTATTCTTCTTCAGTTCTAGCAAAGGAAAGGAAAGCTATCATTTGAGCCTTTCTAGCTAGAAAATTTGATTAAGGATGATGATCAATGATGTGAGCTGTCTAATGTTTTTGTAACCATTCCGTAATAGCTAATTTGGAACTTTTGAATTTAGCTACAAAGGAATCCCACCATTTGAATTTGAATTTACGAACAAGGCATTAAATTAGGCCTGTTGGTAATCCTAGTATGTATAAGAAGTATTGAAGTCCTCGGGGTTTGTACAAGAGTGTATGGGGTTTGTACGAAAGTGTATGGGGAAGGAAAGAGGTTGATGTAAGGGTTGTCCCTAGTCTTTAAAGTGAATGACTTTGTGAATGATACATGTAGAATATGCCAGTTTAGTGTAACCAGAATGAAGTTTGAAATGTTTGAATTTGATAAAATTAGTAATCTTAAGGATTATGGCATAATAGGATTGTAGTTTGGCTAAATTCCAAGGTTTGTAGTGCTAGTTTGAGGGGAAATTTTTATAAGCAGTAATGGAAGGGTTTTCATGATAAAATCCTTCTTTCATAGTTAAAATATTTTAAAAAGTAGTTTTGAAAATATATTTAGATTTGGTTTCTAGAAAACTGGTTTGTTGTAAAGAAATGAGGGGTTTTGAAGTAGAAATGCATTCTTGAGGTTTTGAAAGTGGTTTGGAAATATTACCTGTTTGAGATACGGAGTCACCGGAGGTCTATTGAGACACTTTTTATAATATCAGTAGTAATTCTAGTGATTTCTACGGTGTCAACCCAGTGTTGAACTATGTCTGTTTGTACCTATTGGGGTTTTATAGTTTTTTCTTCTTCAATAACTGCCTCATACCAGGATTTGATTGGTTTGACAGTTAGGATAGCTAAAGACATGAGTTTTCTAGAGGGCTTGGGGCTCTCTAGTTTTGTAGACTGGGTTTGAGGGGCTTTGCCCTTATCTTTGGCCTTTGCTTTCGGAGGCATCAAGACCTGTTTTGAAGGAATTTAGGAAATCAAGAATGAAATTTGAATCTCCTTTAATGTAGACAATATTGAAATAAAAAATACTTAAAATAAAGTAGGAAATGAAACGTACCAGACAAGAACTTGGTAGTTTCTATAACCAGTTTAACCTTTCTACCAAAAAATCCTCCTACACTGGAAACTGTTCACAACCCAAAAAAATATCCGAGCCACAGACCTCCATACAAACAATCAGCCCATAAAAATTGATAATAATTTTATTCCAAACCAGAACAACCTTACAATAAAAAGCTCTAAAAATTTACCAAGCCTCTAAGACCTTTCTAATCAAAATCCAAAATAAAATTTAACCTCAAAACCATTACCTATTACAAATATAACCAAAAAGGACATACATCCCGTTTCTGTCAACTCAACACCAAATTTCATGAACTCCAAATAGATGAAGATACCATCAACCAAATACAAAACCTTTACATTAAAACACTACAGACATTAACCACTCTCCTTCAAACACTTCTAAAGAAGAATTTCAAATTGAATTTCAAATCGATGAATTAGCAATTACCAGCGCTACTTCAGAAACCTCTAGAAATTCCAAACAAATCAATGTCTTGACCCAAGACCAAGAATTCATTCTTGAGGCAATCAAAAGACTTAGGTGCTTTTGAAGTTTAAGATCATGACAGATTTTAAGACCTTCTTTTTGGGTGAAACTTACAAGTTCACCATATGTAAGCTAGTTATAAGGTATGGTTTTCGTTGTAAAGGTATATTTGATTTTGTTTCTAACCTTTTTCTTCTAAGAGAATAGGTAGGCCTACAAGGAATTTCTCTTTCCAAAAAGGTTGGTTTGAATCTTCCCTAAGCATGACATGGGTAAAGAAGGTATTTTTTATACCATTGAAAGTCATTTAGCTTCTCACGCCTAAGATTAGAAAGTAGGTCATCATTTTTATCTTTCACAAAATATAAGGAGATTGTAAGAATAAGGATTGAGGCAGCATCTTGGATAGTATTTCCAAATAGGTCAAGGATGGGTGTTTGTTCTTTATATGTTTAGAAGGAATTTAGGATATGTAAGTGATCAGTGTTAGTGAGATGATAATCTCATCATCTTTTTAACTAACTAGAGAAACCAGCAATAAGGAGTTTAACCCTGTTTAGGTTTAGTAGGCATTTGATGTCATGGTCATTTACTAAAGAATATTGTATTCGGACATTCCATCTATATTCCACTCATAGAGGGAAGAGACATTATATTTGTGTTAAGTAAGGATAGTTGGTTTAATGGTTATAGAGATGTCTAGGGCAATAGATGTTTTGGGAGTTTGCCAAATAAGTTTGTTTAGAGTAGTTAGTTTTTTTATAGAAGTACCATAATTAAAAGACTCCTCAGGGTTTTTCTGTAGAGTACTAACTTAGTTTGTAGAGCTAGAAGGGTTGGTTGTTTGTGATGTATCTAGGATAGTTAAAGATAAACTGTCAAGTTGTTATAAATGTGTTTTGATAGCTTTAAAAAAATCTGTTTGGTTTTCTTGGATTTGTGTTTGACTTGTTTTTGTAATTTGGTAAGGTTTAAAGACTGAGTTTTTGAGTTTTAGATCAGTTGAGGTTTTAACATCAGTTGAACTTTTAGTAGTTCTTTGTATTTGTTTTTCTAGTCATGTAAGCTACTTGTTCAAGGTATTAAGGTTGGTGTTTGTAAAGTTATTTTGGTTAATGATGTGTTTTGTGTTGGAAAGGGTGTCATTAGTGGATAATTTATAAGGGGTTGCTTCTACAGTCTAGTTATTATGGGTTATTTGGATATTTCTCAAAGGTGGATGTTCAGACTCAACTATAAGTCCACTAGTAAGGTTCCATACAAGGGCTTTTGATTTAGATGTGACTATGCATGCATGTTTAATAGATGCAAAAGAATATGCAATGTGATGTTCAGATGCATAATATAATTTGAGACAATCAAAGAATAAAATCTGTATTTTATGTAACTCAATGAAATTATAAAATTGGTTTTGTATTTCACTTCTATGTTGGAGAAAGTTTTGAAAAAACCAAATTCATTTTGTAGAGTTAGAGTCAAAATAATTTTTTTTTTAAGAGAGTTTTGTCAAGAATAAAATGGTTTTCTGTAGTCAAAACATTCACCTCATTTTGGATGTTTTCAGTAACAACTAAAAAGGTTGGTGAAGTTGGAGGAGATGGTTGCTCAAGATTTGTACAGACAGGTTTTGGTATATTTGTAATATAGTCTGTATTTTGAAAGTTAGGAGAAAAGATATCGGATGTAGATTTTATTGAAGGGTTTTCGTGATAAGGGATATTGATGACAGAAGAGATTTTGGAAATTATATCTAGATCTATTGTACTGGAAAAGAAAGAGGCTTCTGAGAACTTGAAACTTATAGAGTGACGATGGAAAGATAGTTTGACTTTACCATCTATGTATTGGATAATATTTTTAATTTTGACATGGGATTAAGGTGGTTGAGGTAATTCTAGTGGTGTTACACCTTCGAGGATCCAATCTTCTAGAAGGGATATATATTTTCATTGGATTACTTTTGGGACTATAGTGTTTGAGCTATCTATTTGTAGGAAAAGTGTTTCTTCTTTTTGAAATTGAAATTTATGTTTGCTAGCAAAAGTTGAGAACATGGCTTTATAGCAAATTTTAAATATAAGAGCAACAAGGATAGATCATTCAAGCATGTCATAATTATGGGTCTTTATTTGTAGTAACATACTTTGCAAAATATTTCAGTCAAATGATATTGAACCGCTGCAAAGACTAGACTCAATAGAACTAAGGAGAGAGAGTCTTGGAAATTTTGAAAGCTAGCATCTCGAAGAACAACTAAAATGAATGTATAATTAAGCCTTCTTTTGTAAGGGGTTTTATCCCAGCTTGAACAAGACCAACATGAATATAATTATAGTTTTGGGCTAGATGTTTTTGTAGGGATTTTAAAGAGACGAGTTAAATGGTTTCAAATGATTTTGTAAGTTGAATGTCTCTTTCTTCAGTTTTGATTGTAAAATCTATTTTGAAAATATCATATTTAGATTTTTAATAAAATTAAGTTTAAGAAATTTTTGGAATTTTCCAATCATCAATGTTTTTTGTAAAATCTTCAATAGTTATTTCTTCACTTTTTATACAATTCTCCTGCCTTTAAAGGACTCAGAGGAAGCCAAAATAGAAGTACTCATGTAAATAACAGAATCCATAAAGATAAAAGATAAACTAGAAAACAGGCTACAGGTTATATGGATTTATAGCCTTAAAACTTAAACAGAACTTACACCATTTAGTTGCAAACCTATAGTCTAATAGATTATGTTCTTTCTAGGAATTCTGTCTTTTATGTTACTATTCCTACCCAGATCCCAGTAGGTTCTTATACCAAATATCTGTCGAGATACTGTCACACCAATAAAGCAATTTTTAACCTTTATAAGTAAATTTCCTAATAAGATAGCTGATAAAACCCAATTGTAGAGGTTTTTAGGCAATTTAAATTATATTCACATCTACTATCCCAACATTAGTCGTCTAGCCAAACTTCTATATGACAGATTAAAAACTAACCTCGTTCCTCAGTTTGAATCGATCTAGTCAAACAATTAAAAAACAAGTCCAAACCATTCATTTCCTTTATTTAGCTTCTAAGATAATTGAGATTGATATCTCTAACATAGGATATGGTGGAATTGATATATATATATATATATATATATATGACACAAGTTACAGAAATGTAAGTGAAAAGAGAAACTTGTAGCCTGATTTTTTAGTTATCTATTCAAATTATGGATTATGTTTTCTACAAAACTAATTCCATTTCATTTACATAAAGCAAGTTGATGAATTGAATGTTTTTTTTTATAATTTTGTTTAGGTATAATGATATTTATAAGATCACGGGAAGGGTTTTTTTTTTCAAAAAAAAGAAGATGAATTATCTTTAATCTAATTCAACAAATTTGAAAGACTTGTTATGTAAATCTAAGAAATTTATAGATACAACATTAATTATAAATATATAAAATACAAATGAAAAAATATTTTTTAATTGATTTTTAATGTTAAATATTTGTGTTATAGAAGATGAATTTTTTTTATTTTTCATTTTGGTTATATACATCTTTACTCCTTTTATATTTCATCCTTGGTTATATTTTTTATGTCTTTTTTTTCTTTGCATGTTCTTATTAATTCAAACTTTAAAAATTGAGGTAGACTGGTATTTAATAAATTTAAATTTATATAAAAATTAATTTAAAGAAGAAGTACCATATAAAAAACCAAAAAAAAAATAAAAATGTAGTCCTCATTTTCACCAAAAATTTAAATAATGGTGCAATCCTTGAATTTGAGTTTTACCAATAGAAAAGAAAATCATAAAAAAATAGGGATTTTTTTTATATTTCAATAATTAAAAAGTCATTTTTAATGTGAATTTATGTGCACATTCTTGCTTTAAGAAACACACAGAGTTTAAAACTTTTATCTTGTTAAAAATAGATTGAAATTTAAAAGAATTTTTTATTTAATTTAGATTTTTAAACTAGGTGCTTTTAGGTTGGCAATGGGATTTGATTTTTAGAATGTTTATTAGGTATCTTTCAAGAAAAAACAAAAATTAAAAAAAATAATCTCTTTGTGGCCAAAATCTGTACAACACACCACACATCATCAACTAAAATAAACAATAATAAATCAAACAATGAGTCATTACAAGTGCCAGCATGCCTGGCCTTCTTTTTCTCGGGCTAAGTGCATAAATTCAATCTTTTAAGTGTTTGATGTTTTATATATATATGATTAGTACTCAAAAGTGTATTTTTATCATGGTTTTATATCATCATTTTGCACTTAAAGTATCAATAACTCCTTAACTAAAGTACGTTTTATAATAATCTATCTAATAATATAAGATACCTTTAATTTGTGGTAAATGTCCATTTTAAATGCAGACCTACCACATAAATAAAAGGATTGATTGATGACTTTAAGAACTTCAATTGCAAAGGCAAAGAGATGATCAAACTTAGAAAAGAGATGTCGGTGCAATCCAAACCGGAACACTGTTCGGTAATTGGGTCATATCTGGAGCTATAGATCTCAGATTTAGATCTACTTTATATGGATGGAAAGGTAAGACATAGGCCTACAACTTTCATATGGAGCCCAAGATCTAAAAAGACCATTTTCAAGTCCAAATTATTGCAACAACAAAGAAGCTCGAATTTGTCCTCCAGCCCGAGCACTGTTTAGTATTTTGGCCATTTCTGGAGTTCTAGAAGTTGAAATGAGCTGAATTTTGTACACAAGATAGCTGAGACAATTGCCTAGAACTTTCATGTTTTCAAATGGCTCTAATTTTGACGTCATCAATGATGTTTTGGGCAGACAAGAGAAGATAAGGATTGTCACCAAGTCAAGGGTTGACCATCTACTCATCAATTAGTTATCAAATCAATAGTTCCTAATTTTGACCTATAAAAGGAGGCATTTGCCATGCATTTAGGTATCTTGGTGTCCAGATCAAGATCATGCTCTTGTTTTCTCTCTTTGTATTCTTTATGCTTTGTTTTCATTAATATCAAGTTTATGTCTTTCATTTCCTTTCCTTTCTTTAGTTAACTTTTATGTTCTTATTTTGTTTATCTATTTTTCTTTCTTCCATTATGTCTAGCTAAGTTAATTATGTCAAGGTGAAAAGGTTACACTAATGGTGTAAGAATAAGTATGGTATAAACTTAACATGGTTGATACTAACATGTTTTATATTTGTTATCTTGTTCACTCTTTAATACTTTGCTTGTTAAATGATTAATCTTGATTTATGTTGTATAATAATTGGTACAACAAATGCTTGGCACTTTCATTGCTCATAATGTATGGTATAACCGACACCTGAGCTATGAAAGGAACTTGATTTGTTGTTAACATAAGTTATAATCATGAATGCTTGATGAAATTTATAAGTATTAGCATTAATTGAATAAGATGACTAATGTAATCATGTTAACAATCTATAATATGATTGGAACCTCCTTTATATGTGGATTCCAATTGAACAATAAAAGTGCATACTACTTGTTTGACATACCATTAGTGGAACCTCTAACCTTGACATTTGTTAGTATCACATTTTTATCCTTACATTAATATTCTATCACTAAGTTCTCATCATCATCATCATCATCTTCTTCTCTTTCTTTATTATTACTACTACTACTAGTACTATTATTATTGTTGTTGTTGTTGTTGTTGTTGTTGTTATTGTTGTTGTTGTATTGTTGTTATTTATAATTTGTATAATAACCTCTCTGTGGTTCGACCCCGGTCTTGCCGGATTATTTATTACTTCGACACTCCTGCACTTGGGAGAAGACATCAATCTTTTTGTCGTGTCAAATATATACATAAACTAGACTTGTGTTTGATATTTTGATTAAAATTTTCTATAAATAATAATAATTTTACCATAATTTTTTAAATAATTTTTTAATTGTTATATAACCCAAAAACATTTTAAAATATACACGTGAATATTAAATAAAAGTAAATTCTATTTTTTGTTATTTGTTACATAATTTTGTTACGTTATTTAATTGTTTTCCTTCGGTCACACACAAAATATAAGTCATAATTTTTTGAGATTATGATATGATTTCATTTAACAACAATGCTTCTTATTACAAAATATATTTTATTAAAACAAAAAATAAATCCATTAATAAAAAAATAGAGTTTAGATTGAAAAAATTCCTACTTATTTTTTTAAAAACAATGCTTTTAAAATCATGATAAATGAAGCTAACTTTATTAATTTAAAATGTTTACCTGAAGCTATTTCTGGTGTTGTGTGCGTAGGATTTCCTATAAAGGTATTTTATTATTCAAATCAGAGCCCCTATGTTAACCAACAGGACTAGTGGTGAATAACTTCTTTTGAGCTGTTTGGATTGCAGAGTAGGTCAAATATTATAATCCATTAATGTTAGAGAAAAGTGAACAACATAATTCGTTAAATTTCTAATATTTCTGTATAAAAGCATCCTTAAAATCATGGTTTAACATATTTCAGTAATCTGTCTGGATGTGGTTTATGGTGGCGTATGCAATCAGAAGATAAACTAGAATATGAATGGGTTTAGGTTAGCATTTTCTGTTTAGATTTGAAGAGGAGGTGGTGGTGTTGATGGGAATTAGTTGTTGAAATTTTTGTTAGCAAAGGGATTTCCTTCCATTTAACCGGCAAGTGCATTTTGATCCTTCATCATTGTCATTTACTTACCAGCTTGTTATTGTCAGGCTAGAATTGGCAAAGTGCATTGCAAACTCAATCTTGTGCTGCTAATGTTGTTTGCCTCCATACTGCAGATGAATGCCAGGTAAGTTCTGTTCTTTCTCTGGAGATGATGCTCGCAGATACTGCAGAAAGAATATATATGTACAAGCAGAATGCTCAACAACAGCATAAGCTTTAAAGGAAATAGTGTAACATCTCTTTTAGAACAAACAAACCCCTCTCTGTCGTCAGCCTAAGCTTTTGAGAGTTGGTTGTCCAATAATCTTTTTCTACCTTATACCTGGTGAGAGTGGTATGGTTATTTTGCAGATCAAATGTTTTGAAAACAGTCTTGTTGATGAATTCAATTAGTGTGCAGTCTCATGAAAGAAGTGTGTACCTCAGAAGTCTGATGTTGGAATTCCGTCCCTGATCCTGCCATTCTTGTCAAGAACTTTAATGTTGCAGATTTCGTTAGGGAAGTGGTTCATCGCTAGCGGCCTAAATCCTACTTTTGATACTTTTGACTGCCAATTGCATAAATTCCATACAGAATCCGACACGCTTGTCGGGAACTTGTCCTGGAGATACGAACTCAAGATACTGGCTTTTTCACCCGATCAACTGTACAGAAGTTTGTGCAAGATCCCGTGTATCCTGCAATGCTCTACCAATCATGATAATGAGTTCCTTCACAATCAAGATGACTGGTAATTTCCTTCACTATCAAGTTTCTGCCAGAAAGCATTGTGCTTGAACTTGAGATGGCAGCCAAAAGCATAGGAAGAGACTTCAACAAATTCATCAGCACAGATAATAAAGGAAGTTGAAGAAATAGAAGGATTTATTAACTCCAAAAAGACGAGGAAGTTTTCTTAAGAAAACCAGGTAAAGAAGAAATGGATATGATATGTTGAGTGATCTGAAAATGGAAGCGAAGTTTAGATAGAAATGAACTTAAAAGAAAATACTGAGTCTTCTTTTTCATGCCTTTGGTAAGTTGAAGAAATTCCATTTCCTGCTGCTCTTCTTGTAATCTTTAGCACTTTTGAGCTCTTTGGTACCATCCTTCACATAGTGACTAGCATTCAACACATGGTGCTCAATATCATCCATCTGCTCCCCTTGTGCCTCCACCATCACTGCCATGTCCAAAAACACCTGGTGCAGCTCCAACAAGCTCTTCTCAATCTCTTTGGCAGCATCATGCCTGTCCTGTATCTCCACCACAGTCTCCAGTACCTTCCCTTTCCCATGCTCCTGGATTGCACGTTTCAAGAACTCCTCACCCCCATTACCATCAGAGATGATCTTATCAATGATTTCCTCATCTGGGTACTCTCCGGTAACAGTGAAATACCTCCTACCAACAGTATCTTTATACTCAATCATCATCTTTTGCCTTGAAGCTTGAAAATCCATCATCAGCTCCTTCAATTTCTTGCGCAAGCAATTAGTAACAGCAACCCTTGTTCTATAAATCGGAGTTCCTTCCTTGTACCCTGAAAGGCGCCTATTAGCAGCATTGGCTCGATCCATTTCTTCAAGCTGGGTTTTAATGCTTCTGGCCTTTTTCAGGCCTTTAACAATATCTGCATTGATTTTGTTTCGTATCGATTTTAAGGCCTCGTGTTTGTGTAAGGACTTGCTTTCTTCATTTGCCTGTTGCAACTGGTCAAGAATCTCACGGATCGATCGCATTTCTTTCTTTACATCCTCAGCTTCTTCAAGGAACAGACCAAGATTGTTGTCCATGGTGTTTGATGCGTTTGCGATTTCTAAATCATGGTCAGGGCCTGCTTCAAGATCTTTCATGGCCTCTTTCTTTAGGTCCACATAGCTTATAAACGATTTGGTCTTGAGGTCATTCATCTTTACAAATCTTCAGAATTCACACACCTAAAACGAAACCCACATGACATTAAATATTAGAATCAGAGAGTCAAAAACTTACTACAGTTTCAACGAGAAAGATGAACCTAGTTGATTGAACTACACAATATATATAAAATAAATAAAATAAAAATCAACAAATAAAGACATGGGCATTATGTAATATTTGGTTTGGTTTAATCTACTAATCTCAAGTCTACATACCAGAATGAACTATTCTAGTACTAAAGAGAAAAAATTAAAGATCTAATCGACTAGTAAATCAGAAAAACCTACCTTTCTCAAATGGGGAAAAATACAGCAACAATTGAATAAAAACAGCAAAGAAAGAGAGATTTCAAAATCGAAGGAGGAAAGTGGGAAGAGATCGAGCTGGTAAGTGGGATTTTAATGAGAGATTCAAAAACAACAAGATGATCTCATTGTTTTTTATTGGAAACACAAGCTCAGCTTCTGTCATAAGAGGGTGCTTAAAAGGAAGCAGAAAAACACCCCAGTAGGCAATGGAAGGAAATAAAACTAGCCGTTAAGCAGGCCTCCTTTCCAACGGCTATATGCTATTTCAATGTGTTCGTTATTCAATTCTTTAAATATGTGGGGCCAACTCTTCCACCACGTGGCTCCATATTTCCGATATTTCCCCCTTGGAGAGATGATTTAGTTTTGACCCTTTCTTCTTGTGAAATTTCATTTTCAGTCTTCTGCGCTAACAAATTGCACTTACATCCTCGAAGCTTAGTCCGATTATAAATTCGATGAGTTGGATTCAAATTGAACCATTTAATAATTTGGATTAATGGATCATATTAGATATTATAAATTTAAATTTATTTTTTTAATTGTTAATGAGACCTAAAACTTAAATTTAAATATCTATCAGTAATTTTTAAAAAATTATTATCATGGGTTCAATATTGTGAAATGAGTTTGAACTATGGTACAAGTAAGAAAATATATTATTATAATATTTCATAAAAAATATAAAATTGGATTATCCTTAAAAACAATTGTATTAAAAGTAAGCATTAATGCACAAGAAGTAAAACAAAGCTTAAACAAAAGAAATAAAAAAAGTATACTGTAAGAGTGGAAGAGAATAAACTATATTGTTATGAAAAAAAATCTCAATGTTTTCTTTTTTATAAAGGACAAGCTTACCATGGACAGAATCTTGATTAATGACACGAACTCAGTAGTTGATTTTTATTTTTATAAGTTATAGGTTTTAATTGATTTGAAGCTTTAAAACAAGAAAAATTATTATAGTATTTTTTTTGTTACTGTTTTTCTTCTCATAAATTATTATGAATTAGAACAATAATTTTTATTTTTAATTTGTCATAAATATATTTTTGCACCTTTAAGCCCTTTCAAGCACAAATTAACACCCAGTTTCATATTTTTTTTAAAAAATGATTAGATTGAAAATCATATAGCCAGGTAAAAATAAAAGGTAAATTAGATGGTAGCTTTAAATTTCATGCAAAAACTTTATTTTGATCTCTCATCTTTTTTTATTTATAAGTTATTGATTCCTAGTTAAAAATTCAATTTTAATATTAAAGTTCATTTCTTTTATTTTTCAATCATTGTTTCGTGAGAGGAGGGAGAGAGAGTGAGGAAGCTGGATTTAAAAAAATAGTTATTGACGATGATCTTTGGCACCAAAAAAGTTAATATAAATAAATTTCATTTCACGAGGATAGTTTCACCAAGGTGTTTTTTTCTTCTCCTTGCTTTGAGTAGGCAGATCTCAATTGCAGAAATGTTTTTGGGTTTGGGTTTTGTTTTTTTTTTATTTTTTTGTTTTTTTTAAGTTATAAATATATTTATTAGAGTTTTAAGAGTGTTTTCTATATATTTAGGGTTAAAATAGGTTTTAAACTACAAAACCAAAACCTTATTTTTTTGGAGACTAAAGATTGTTAGATTAGAATATAGATGACACATCATCTGCTATCTTTCTTTGTAAAAAGGTAGGATATATGATTTAAAAAATCTTGTTTTAAAGAATAAAGACAAGCCCAAGTGCCCATGCTAGGCTAAAAGGTCCACTAACCTAGGCTTTTTTTAATGTTCAAGCATGTTAAGGTATTAGGTCATGCTTTTAGGTTTTTTTTAAAAAAAAATTATATTTGAATTTAAAAAAATTGATAAAAAATTTTATAATTTCATACTTTGTTATCATTTTTTTATTTAGCTCAAACCTAAAAGAATATAATATCATTGTTTTCTTATCAATAATGTATTTTTATTATCTCAACATGATGTGTCTATCATAGTTTTTATACTTAAAAAAAAACATTTCATACAAAAAAATTATTATATGTTTTATTATCATATAATTAAATAAAAAATAATATTTGGATAAAAAATTATTAAATATGATGACATGCATAACTCATGTTGTGAGTTTACTTAGTTAACTTTAGTTTACTTAGATTTTTTTTAAGTAAATGCTATTTTTTAATGATTTTATTTTTTAGCATTAGTTAAGTTAAAATTGAATTTTTCAATTTGTTTTTTTTTTCAAGATTACCTCCATGAATTTTCTAGGTCAATATATGACCTAGGTAGATCAATTTTTTTATCTTAATATCAAATAAAAATATTACTCAATTTATAATTAAAATATATTTATTTTTTAAGAAGACATATCAATAATACTTGAATATTTTTGTATGCTTTAAAATTTTTTTACTTCAACCTATGGAGTAGTGCAGGCCATTGGACTTATTGTTAACTATGTTAAGATAAAAAAAAAATTGAGAAGTAAGAAAATGTTATTTAGTATTTAAAATAAACTAGTTTGTATGCTCATGCTATATTTTGGGGGATATGAATTGTTTTAAACATAAAAAAAAATTAGGTCTGAATAATAAATTATGTTAACAACTTTTTTACAAAACCTTTTAGATAACCTAACACTAGAGAGCATAGACTGAGCTTTAAAAAAATTATATTTATACTTTCTACAAATTCATTTTATTATGATATTTTTTTTACTATACAATGTCTCACAATTCTTTTATTTTGTGAAACTCATTGAATGGACCTCCATGAAATTGGAAGCCATTGTTAGTTAATAAGTGCTTGATCTTTGTACTAGTTTGTTTTTTAATTATAGTATTTTTTAAATTGATCAAAGACTTTATCCTTGTATTTGAAAATAAAGATCCATACCTTGCAAAAGAAATAATCATAAAAACTATATATTTCCCACTAAGAGACAAAACACGAGGTGGATCCCAAAAATCAAAATAAATACAATTTAAAAGGCTTTTATTTTGATGAATACTTGTATTGAACTTGATCATACGCTGCCTTTTAAACACACAATGCTCTCAGTAATCTATAAATCCAACTTTATAGTCATCAAACCAACCTTATTTGCTTAATAAAGCCATCTCTTTCTCATTTATATACTTAAGTTGCATATACCATAACATCATGGTATCAAAATTTAAGATGAAACAACAAAATTTCTCATAGTTATGCTGCCTTGAAAAAAATAAAGATCATTTTATTTTATGACTTTCATTACAACAAAAACACCCTTTAAAATCCTCATAACTTCACCTTTAATTTTATATGAACAATTGTTGGAGTCTAGTGGTTCCAAAGAAACTAGTTCTTTTTTAGCTATAAAATATGTTTGATTTGTCAAGGTTTTTATGATACTATCATTCTTCTTAACTTAGAGTGAGCCCATTATTTATATCTTGTGTATCTAAAGAAACCAGTTCTTTTTAATATTATTAATGACATTTCTCGAGTTTAGAACTACCTTCATATCTTTCATGGTAAGAGTATATCTACTAAATATCATACAAAGTTATCACTTACAAGTTTTAGATTTAAAAGGTTTTAAGAATTTAATAAAACTACAATGCAGTGATTTAAGTTTTTGTTGAGTTATATGTTGTTATGATTTTTCTTGTCATCTGTCTTATAAAGTCAAGGAATGTCAATTGTCTATAATCTTCTATTCTTTAGATTCTTCACTAATCTACACATCAACTAGTATTAACCTCAATGTTCTTTTCATGATCTTACATTTACGAGAGTGTATATTTTCTTTTAATTTTATAACTTATTATAACTACTTATATACATGCATATTCTGCTTATGTATACATTCTTTTACACACACACAAAGGATAACCCTTACTTTCTAAGTTACTCTTAATTAATCAATTATCATAATTATCTTTCAACTTTATTTATATCCCATAAAATTTCCAGTGCAACAATGGGGTATATAGGGTTTGTAGGCATTGAATCCAATTTACTTCTAGAGTTGTTGACTTTAAAGAATTATCTGCAGGTTGCATAGGAACGAGGTTATAAAATAATTCTATTTAATTATGCTTCTACAGAGGTAATTCTGTTGATTTATGAACATCATATTGTTTTTTCAAGAATACAGAGCTCCTACCTATAAGATCAAGAGCTTGATGCTAAGAGATTGAGCAATCAGGATTTGTCTTTTTTTATAGAGAAACCAATGCTTTCACTGACTTCATCGAGAAACTTGGAGCTAGGGAGTCTACGCATCTTATGATTTGGGAGGCTTTTCCTCCAGGCATGGGTCACCTCTTGTTAGCAGACTCGATGAGTCATTGTTTTTCTAAAGCTTCTTAGTTTGTTTCTAGTTTTTTCATTGTACCAATATATATATATATATATATAAATATTTTCTAGTTTTTTCATTAATTAATTTTAATTATAAAATAAAATAATTAATAAAGCATCGATTGAATACTACTTGTCGTGTAGTTGTACGTGTTGGGCAAAATTTGAGTATATCTAAAATTAAAGTTCATCCAAGTAAACCAAAGTTCATATCCTTTCAATTTTTTAGTATTTTTATTCATGTAAAACTTAATAAAAAAAATATTACACTAGAAATTTTTTATTACAATTGACATAGTTTTTTCCTTTACCAATAAATAATTTATAAATATCATTTTTATTATTATTTTATAACTAGAGGTATCCATGCTGGTTTCGCACATTGATTTAAATATTTTTTTCATTTAAATATCTGTTTAAAAATTTTTTAAAAATTTTTTTTACTTAAAAATACATTAAAATAATATTTTTAAATTTTAAATTTATTTTTTAAAATCAGAACATAAAAATAATTTAAAAATATAAAAAAATTAATTTAAAACATAAAAAAATTAAAAAGCATGGTAATGCCAAATCGAGCCTACAATTTATCCATAATAAAATTTTTGTTTTAGATTTTTTTTGTTTTTTTATATCAGCATATTAAAATATTAAAAAGCATTAAAAACATTAAGTTAGTATTTTTTAAATAAAATAAACTTTCAAAGCATATAAAAACAAAAAATAAACGACAGCACAATACAAAACACTCACTTAAGCCTTCGGATCCATGCCATCATTTATATGTAATAAAATGTACTATTAGTTTATAATTAATTGAATAAAAGATCCAAACATATATCATAGAAAATAGATGCACCAAGAACATGACAGGAGGATGTGCCAATTGGATAATCAGAGCATCTAAAATTGGGGAGCACCTACCATTCAATTTCTCTTTGGGGACCAAAAAAATATACCTTGACTAGGTTTAGGTAAAGCTTCACTATCTCACAATGGATTGAAACTCTTTTTATCATAATTATCAAATCTAATTTGATTATAAAAATTATAAATTACCAAATCAAACTAAAACAAACTCTTGTATATTATAACATATTATCTACATTTTGTTTTATAAACATGTATAAAAACATGATGGTATAATATAGCTGCTTATATGTAGATTTCTTTTTTTTTTAATAATTACCTTAGGTAATTTTAATTCATTATAGAAAAAAGCTATACAGATTATGAAAACAAATGTGAAATTCAAGGTAAAAGGCTTAATTAATCTATACATTCATCAAGTCCAAGTCTTCTTTGATCAAGTCAAACAAACATAAAAAGAGGACAACAATTTATAGATAATTAATTCTTATTTATTTATTTTCAAGACTAAAACAATATTAAAAGGAACATAGCTTCCCATAATATATAGTCTTGAACTCGGTTTTCTTTTACCAAGTCAAAAAAAATCATAAAAATTCTTGCTATTTCGCTTTCAAGATTAGAATAATAAAAGTAAGACCACACGTTTAATACTTATACATGTATTTTATAATTAAATGTGGATCTTCTTCACCAAAAACCAAAGAATTAAAAAACTATATAAATTGCTCATCATTTGTCAATATAATTTATCATAATATAATCTAGCAAATACTATCTCAACAATTCATTTATTAATTTAAAAAAATGGTTTATAAAAATAATTTATTTTATTAAATATTGAATTATTTTAATTTGTGAAATTTTATAATACAGAGGTGAGATAAACACAAAAAGAAAAAAAGAAAAACAGTAAATTAAAAATTTTAAAAAATTAAGGAAAGATAATTCTTATCATTAAAAGGAACTAGATATAATTTTTTTTTAATCTCATCTTGTTTTTTTTTTTTTACAAAATATGTTGTAAAAATCTCTTGTTAAAGGAAAAAAATAATTTTTTTTTATAAAAAATAAAAATAGACTGATGATCTCCGATATGATCTACAAGTGTATTGATAACATTTTTTACAGAAATCTATTTTGCCTGAGATAAAAGAGGATTTTTGGAACTCTAAAATAGAAATTCTACACAATTGTAATCTATAGAAACAAAGCATTACCCAAATTTAGATAGGAAAAAATAAATTCTAAAACAAAGCGGTATTTAAATATAACCAATCATACAACCTCCTATATATATATATATGCACACACCACATATTTCGGCAAGAACTTGGTCGACAGCAAAAACTTAAAATCCTAGCTATATTTATCCACCGAAAAGTCTACCACCTCTCCCTAGTTAGGTGAATCACGCCTCCTTTGGTGGCTGATATTCCTATCACAAAATAAATTCTAGATACAAACCAAGACAGAGAGGACACTGCCACCTGAAACCGAAGCCAACCCTCTGACTGTACTTTTCATAGGTATCATCAAAAGAACCAGAACTGAAAGGAAAAGCTGTTCTGTTCAGTGATGGGGGCAATAAAGGCAGCATCTGGGGATGCAGTGTTAACTTTCATGTGGGTGTTTGTGTCTTCCATGTTTGGTTTGTTCACAAACCTGATAGTGACTGCTCTTGGTCTTCAAACCCTTGCCTGGGCTCCTCTGGTCATTACTACTTTTATTGTCTTCACCTTTGTTTTCTTGTTTAACTTGATTGGTGAAGCCTTGGGTGGTGCCAGTTTTAACCCAACCGGTACTGCTTCCTTCTATGCTGCTGGGGTTGGTGGAGACACTCTCTTCTCCATGGCCCTCAGATTCCCTGCTCAGGTATACATTTTCAAACATCATTGGCTTATCAAACACGGTAGAATTGTACTTTTTTATTGCATGCAAACATGTCTTTCTGTTGCTGTTCATCAGCAGTATTGATTTCATTGTGTTTAGTTTCTTCTTTTTATTGGGATCGTGTTTAAGGATTCAAGTCCTTAATTATCTTGATTTATTTTGTTTGTAAAGCAAGATGATGGAATTTGAGTGTTCTAGCTTCCTTTGGGTCCCTCCATTTCTTCCTTTTTTGTTGTCTTGCTTCTTTTCTTGGAACTTTCTAGTTCTCTAGTTGCCTTTCATTGTTTATTGCTTCCGTGTCTTGATTTCTCTGACGGAAGAACATTATCCACAACGATCCATCTTCCAAAAAGAAGTAGCGTAGTTTTGAAAAGAACAGCCATCATTTACTTTCCAAAGAAATTGAATAGAATGTTACAGGAAAAAAATTTGGCCGGCACTCTGTCACAACAAGACCAGAGCAGTAGTGCCAAAGCTATTCGGAAACAGGAATGGTATTGATTAAAATATTAACAACCGAAGTCTCCTTGACAGGCAGCAGGGGCTGTGGGAGGGGCGTTGGCTGTCATGGAGGTGATGCCAGTTCAGTATAAGCACATGCTTGGGGGCCCTACTTTGCAGGTGGACTTGCATACTGGAGGCCTTGCTGAGGGGGTTTTGACCTTCTTAATGAGTTTTGCTGTTCTTGTAATTATCCTTAAAGGCCCCCGTAACCCTCTGGTGCAGACATTGTTTCTTGCCATTGCGACCATAACATTGGTGGTTGCAGGATCTACTTACACCGGTCCTTCCATGAATCCTGCCAATGTGAGTATCCCATTTGTCTTTGCTTCTCAATTTCATAGTCATCTTTCCTTTGAGAAGATATGTGGAGTGCTTATGAATCTCTCAAATTGTGCAGCAACCTGTCTTTTTCGTACTTATAGTTTAGATTATAAAAGTGTAAGCTCCTAAACATTGCGTGCATGATGCAAATCACCTTTATTTTTCTTCCACTTGTTGTTATACTGTTCCCCCCCTTGTAGCCATTTCTGCATTTTGGTTAAGATCGTTTCACATGTATGACTGACATTGCCTTGCCAAGGAAACCAAGACCTGGCAGATGCTGAGACAATGTCTCATAATGTCTGAGTTCATCTCTTCTCTCTCTGTTTGAGAGCCTGTAAAACTGTGTAATTCAGGAAATGTAGTGGACATGGGATAGGGAAGGTCAGAGCCATCCATCTCCTCTTTGAAAATACTTTTGCTAAGTCTTAGGATATTCTGCTCAATTTCATGGAAAAAAACTCCTATCTGATTGACAAATCTCACTGATCCAACACATCCCTTTCTCTAAACAAGCAAACTACAAAGAGCAGACTATAAACACTATCAAACTAGCATACTCCCACCAACTTCAACAAACTAAACCATTAAAATTTCCACCTAAAAACCATCTCATAAGTCAAGAAATTCAAGAAAAACTCCGCAACTCGTAAAATCCCTTTCACCAATCTGTTTTTATTCTTGGTGTCTTCTCCGTATCTCATTGTTAAGTGATATTCTTTTGGTATCGAATAGCTAAGGACTTTGCTCTTTCTCATTCTTGACTAGATTGGATACACAAGGGCTTTGCTCATCTATATCCTCGGTATATAGACAAATAATAGAGAGGAACATAAATGACCTCTTCGTCCTTTTCCCTTATGGAGGGTAAAGTTAAGATATTTTATTGTCATGATTAAAAGATTTTGGGATGGTCATTTATGATTAAAAGCCTCCAGCCTATATAGAAGCCGATGGTTTTCTTTGGAATTTATAGTCAGGATATATGATAGATAATCAAAGTAGTTCAAGAGAAATTTGTCAACAAAGTTACATTTGCTGATATGCAGATTAGTCTATTAAGAGAATTGAATCGGAAACTTCTAAGTATAACCACCCCCCTAATATGGAAGTATGGAACAATAATTAAGAAAGATTATAAATTGTCGAGAAATTATTCAATACTGTTGGGAAACATACTCCCTCTCTTACTTTCATAAAGATTTTGTGGGGTTCGTGAATAAATGTGAGCAAGGGAGTACAAATTCTTGGAGTTTATGAAAGGAATTCACCTTTAGAAGTTTTTCAGCCTGTTCTTTAATGGCTTAATTTTGAAGTTTGATTACCTGCAATTTGAGCTTTGACAGTTCTGCATATCTATGGGAAAGAAAGGATCTCTTACATATGTCAAATTCAAGTTTTGGAGATTGACCTTGCTTGCACCATTTTGATAGAACTCTTGCCTTACATTTTTCGTGAGTATCATGCATGCTCTCATTTGCTTACTAAACTTCCATTCTAATTTTACATCTTTTACTTAGGCAATAGATGGTCTGCATATGCATCCACTTATCCAAAGGTAAGTTAGTATGGTTGTCAATTTTGAGTGCAAATTCTAGGTGCTGGAAGTGCGATAGATTCATGTCTTAAATAGCTATTAAACAGCGAAGTAGGGAAAAGTTGGTGTGTTATCTCAGCTTTTATGTAATGCCGAATAAGAATTGATGAGAAGACTCAAACCTAACTTCCGAGAACTCTTGCCACCAATCTTGATGTTCCTGCGAGGGATGGATCAAATTTTGACCACTTGACAGGGCCCAAACTAAGATTAGTTTTTTGTTTCATCTTTTTTTCTTTCTGTGGAGAGGGGTAGGGGGTATGTGAGCTGCCATTGTTATTTTTTCTTCCTTCTTTGCACCTGTTGTGTCTTCATATAGAACTCTTCACTTTTTCTTGTCATATTGTTCGTAGCATGGAAACTGAGAGAAACTAACTCCTAAGTATGTTAATCCCTTGCACGTTCTGCTGTTGCTTTTTTTAATCTTCAGAATACAATTTGGCTATGGCGTGAGGATTGATCTGACTCAGTAGAGTCTTCATCTTCATGGATCAAATTTTAAGATCTGAGAAGTTTGTCATGGCACTTGTTTTTGCTAAAGGGAGAATGTTATGTTTTGAGATATAATCAGATGGTAGAGCCCACCTGTTACAAATTTCTGGTCTTTCTGGGGTATATCGTCGATCTAAAGCCTGGTTCTCACATGATCGTCTGCATGTTAGATTGTTATTAGAGGGCTTCATATGATTGCAACAGCACTATTCTATTACCATTTATATACTCTAGAGATCATAGATTCATGGAAGTCTTAATATGAAATGCTTGTCTTTTGATTGAACATTTCAGATTTTTATCTGCAATAGATCCCGATGATGGTGTTCTAGTTTTTCATTTGATATTTCATGTTTTCTTGAACATTTTGATGCAATCAAGTGCATTTTGATGAAAATCTAGTTTTCCTGAACTGTTTGGAAATCCAACAAATTCTGTAACTTATCCTCTGCTGTTCTCCACAGGCCTTTGGGTGGGCATATGTAAGAAAATGGCACAACACATGGGAGCAGTTCTATGTTTACTGGATCTGCCCCTTCATCGGAGCGATATTGGCCTCCTGGGTCTTCCGTGCTGTCTTCCCCCCACCAGCACCCAAACAAAAGAAAGCCTAAATGACAGAGCTTAGCTCATCATTATTTTACATTGCTTGATGCATCAAATGTAATAAGAACTTCAGCATTTCATTTCTCTAGTCATGTTAGACCTTTTCATCTTCTTGCTCAATTCTCGATTTGAACCAGCAGGGAAGAACTTTTAGTGGGATTGCAGCAACCTGGACCGAGTCATGTTATTCTTGCGCTTTTTGTGCAGAATTCACTCCTGCTAGATTAGCTCCTGGTTTGGATGCCGTAAAAGTCAGAAAGCAAGGTTCTTGATGCTGACATGCCTTTTCCGTATTGCGAAGGTAGCAGTATGTGTTTTTTCAAATATTTTTTAATATTAATACATCAAAAATAATTTAAAAATTAAAAATAATAATTTAAAAGCCTGTTTTTACCTCAAAAACACTCTTTTCTAAAAGGTGAAACTCCGGTGAGAAACAACAAATATACCTTTTTAATTTTATGAATTTCCACAAGAAAAAAAAACAGTAAACTTTTTCGAAGTTAAATGTATAAAAAGGAAAGGAAAGGAGTGGGAAATAAATAGAATCTCTAAAGCAAAGTGTTTTGATCAATTAATGTAGGGCGGATCATGTGGCACTTGTGTTTGAAAATTATTTTTGAAATTTTTTTTTTATTTTGAATTGATATGTTTTTATGTTATTTTGATGTGTTAATTTTAAAAATAATTTTTAAAAAATAAAAAATATTATTGATATACTTTTCTGAATGAAAAGTATTTTGAAAAGTAGCAACAACTTAATTGGGTTAAATTGAAAGGCTTTGTAGTGGTTAGGACCAAATCTGAATATTCAAACAATTCGAGACTAAACAAAGCAACTTTTCTCACCGATGGGGGGCTGCGGCAACAAATTCTTTTTCTTTAAAATATTACTCTTAAATATAAAGTTTGGGTTCGGTCATGTAAAGAGGCCTTTGAGTTTTATTTTTTTTTGTTAATATTATTGATTTATTGGAATGAAATACTTTTTGCACCTACTGCTTCAGTAATAAAGCTTGATTAATTTTTCTGCATTTTAATAAGTATGTATTTTTTTTATTTTTTAAATATTTTATTATATAACTAGCATGCATGCTAGAACTTTATTTTTATATTTTTATATGAATTGTAAATTTGATATATGCTTAATATGCAAGTTAAAATCTTTATAAATATATATAATTTTTTTATTACGGTAAACTAAAAAAATATGCTCTTGTCTAATTTTATATTTTAAACAACTCTCAAGGAGCTTTTGGTCCTGAGTTTTTCTTATGGTTCATCAAGAGATCCATGAGACCATGGTCTGCACAATATGAATTAAAACTACCCTTTACATACTGTTGAGTAATTTATCAAATATATACCACCCAAGGAGCCCGTGTTGTCATGCATGTTCGCATTTTATTTTATTTTATTTTATTTCCAGTATGCTTAAATTGTTTTATTTTTTTTTAGGGTTGGTACTTAAATGTTATTATACTTTTTAGACTTGTTCAATATCTAATTTGAAACCTACTTGTTTATTTTGAGAAAAAAAGAGATCACTTTTTAAAAAAATAATAATTGTATAAAGTGCAAATAGAGGCATCTAACAAAATGACAGTGTAAGGCATTATTTTTTTAGCGTTTTAAAAATATT
This sequence comes from Populus ilicifolia, assembly GCA_015708895.1. NCBI lineage: Eukaryota > Viridiplantae > Streptophyta > Magnoliopsida > Malpighiales > Salicaceae > Populus > Populus ilicifolia. The sequence continues at coordinate 296,585 of SRLM01000791.1, read as the reverse complement.
TTAAAAAATTTTAAAAATATTTTTATGTTTATATTTTAAATTAATATTTTTTAATATTTTTAAATCATTTTGATGCATTGATATCAAAAATAATTTTAAAAATTAAAAAAAATATTATTTTGATATATTTCTAAGTAAAAAACACTTTGAAAAATAACCACAACTACACTTCTAAATATATTTTTGTTTTTAAATGTATTTTAAAAATACATTGCACTTAAAAAAATATTAAATTAATGTTTTTAAATATTAAAAACAAAAAAAAATCTAAAATAAATTATTTTAATATATTTAAAATAATATATATATATATATCTTGAAAAACATCCAGCTATTAATTACACCGGTATAACTTATACTTTAACTACCAACCCTCCTCATCAATTGCTCTTTTATCAGTTTTGTTGGAATTGCAACAAATAATTCATCATTCTTTGCCAACTATATATATTGGTCAAGGACCTAACTATACTGTCCTATGGAAGCACACCTAAATTCTAACAGCCCATATATCTAAAAAGGCAAAATTATATAATCAAGTGTAAGTACTTGAGGTAAAGGAATTTGTTTTTTTTATAGTCTCAAGTTCGAGTTCTTGGTTGCTTATATGATGACTATTGGAGATTTACATGATCGTTAACTTCAGGACCTATAGGATTAGTCGTGGTGCGCGCAAGCTGACCCGGACACCCACATTAACTAAAAAAACAAAATTATCATAGAAAAAAAAAACCGCCAACTCTCATGCTGCACATTTAGAGATGATAATTTCCTCTTAATTATCCAGTGTTTCATGTTGTCTGATTCAGTTAAAGATTAGCAGTGAATTCAATCCGGTTTCATTATTATTATTTTTATTATTAATACAAACCAGTTTATATTTATTTTAATTAATTTTATAAATTTTAAAATTAATAATTATAAAATTTATGAGATTTAAATTAATAACATCTAAAAAATAAATTTTTAAATTTTTTTAAAATTAATCTGATTTAATTATTGTTTGAAATGGATGTAACCAAGAGTTTTACCCAAACCCATGTCATCAACTTTTTAACCTTTTTCTCTTTTTTTTTATGGAGTGGTTATTTTATTTTTTAATTTAATGTATGATTTTTTATATTATTATTTTTGAAGGATCATTATAATTTTATGAATTGATTTATAGTTGGGCAATATTTGCATCCATGAATCATACTTATTTCCTTTCATAATTTATGATTTTATGCATGAGTTTGAAGCATGAACTACATTTTATGTTCTTAAAATATATTTTGTTTTTTAAGCTTAAATCTTATTTTTTTTAAATCGATTTAAAATAAATTAAAAATTAAACGATATTGAGTAAAAAAATATTTTTCAATTCAATTTAAATAAGATTAGTGATGAAGTTTCAGAAAATGATTGATTCAAAGAATCTCTCCGCATGCATAGTTTCCTTTGACATTAATGAAATCACCTTCTTTAAACTTTACACAAATCTCAAAAGTCGTGCACTTTACACTATCTCCTCCTTTTAAAAAGAATTTCTGAAAATTTTTATTTTAAATAATTTTTTTATAATTATAAATCATTCTAATATTAAATATAAATTTTAAAAATAAAAAATATTATTTAATATATTATAAAGCACTAACTTTTCTTTTTTTTTAAAAAAAAAAAACCACTACACACTTCGCCTGAGTTAGAAGTATGTGCGCGCTCTCATTCATGTAATACTATTTATTGATTAATTCATCTATTTCTCATTTCTCTCTATCTCTCTCTCTCTCTCTCTCAGAAAATTTAACCGCAAAATTAGGAGAGCTGGATCCATTACAGGAACCAGCGCAATCCTTAACAATAAAGCCACCACAACCATCACCTCCGGTGGCAACCTCCACCACCACTACCGCCAACGGCCAGATCCGTTACCGCACTCCATCCTCCGCCGAACTACTCCTAGAAACGGGCTCCACCGCCACCTCCCCGACCAACTCGGACAAGGCAATGAAGCGACCAGGCATGCGACACGAGTCACTGAGTGACAAGGCCCACAAGTACAGAGGAGTGTTGCTGGTGATTTCGATCCCGATGCTTTTGATCGCTTTTGTGCTGTTGGTGATGCCGAGTCGTGAGGATTATGAATACGGAGGAGGAGTGAGTCGAAAGATGTCGCCGAATCTTGTTAGGGATTCGAGGAGTTATGCTGTGATTTTTGATGCCGGGAGTTCAGGGAGTAGAGTTCATGTTTTTTGTTTTGATCGGAATTTGGATCTTGTTCCTATCGGTAAAGAACTCGAGCTTTTTGTGCAGGTAATTAACTGTTTACTTAGCATTTAATTAATTAATAGATTGTGAAGTGTATTTTTTTCCCTATAAATTTTGAACTTTAGTGAGGTAATATTGCTGTAATTTGTGGAAATTGGATTTTGATTGGAAATGAGTTACATAGTTTTTATTGTGAAATTTTTAGTTTGCTTTAGTAATTTTAGTGAGGCCAAGTTTCCGTTTGCTGAGAAGTTATAATGGAAAGGAAATATATTATTGGTGATAGTGAAAGAGTCTGATGCTGCTGTAGTTGATTTTAGTGTGTTCTGCCTGTGGAAGTTGAACTATGGTTCAATTTTTGAGGTTTAAGAGTGAGAGTATGTAGCAGAGAATGAAATCGGGATGGACAATTTCATATTAGGTTTGATGAAGTTTTGATATTCTTTGGCATTTTTTTCGTTATTTTTAATTTCTTGGATTGAAAATGCTTGGTGAGTTTAGGAGAAATCAGGGGATATTTTGGAAGATCGGGTATTTTTATTTAATTGTTTCCAAAAAATAAGCAATATTTTTCTCAAATTTTGGTCCTGAGAAACAAAATGAGTGGTTTTAAAATGATGACAATGGTAACTTGCACCTTGTTTCATACTGTTTTGTTATACAATTTGTGCTTCTGATGTTGTTTTGGTGGTCTGGTTATATAGCTTAGTCCAGGTTTGAGTGCTTATGCAAATAACCCGCAAGAAGCAGCCAGTTCCCTCGCTTCACTGCTTGATAAAGCTGAAAGTTCTGTACCTAAAGAGCTTCGACCAAAAACACCAGTCAGAGTTGGGGTGGGTAAACAAATTCAAATCTTTTTTTTTTATTATTGTCACTTGCTTGAAACTCATAATAAATTAATTGAAGATCAAATGATGTAATGGGTTTACAACTCAACTTAATGATTTGTTGGGGTTGCTTAGTTACTGTATTTTCAATGTATATGCAGGCTACTGCTGGCTTGAGGGCATTGGGGATGGATGCATCAGATAGAATTTTGCAAGCGGCAAGTCTTTATTTGATAGTCTATATTTTGCTTGTTTTCTCATGTTTTGCCACGATATTGCGTGCTTATAGCCATTTGAACTCCATATTTGCAGGTTAGGGATTTCCTGAGAGCTAAAAGCACCCTGAAATCTGAGGCAAGCGGGGTCACTGTTTTGGATGGTTCTCAAGAAGGTTCTTATCAGTGGGTATGTTTCATTGACTCTATTACACACCTACATGTTTGTATATTCAAGTTAGTTACACTGATAATAGTATTTTCAACCATTTGAACACCTTGTGACAATGCTGCCAATTCTAATGATTAGAGAATGATGACTAGGGTGTAATGGCATGCTATTTTGTAATAGAAGTATTAAAACACTATGTGGTGTCTCCATGCTAAGTTCAATCATAAAATAGTGGGAAACTTCCTACAATAGAACTAGCTAGGCAGTAGTTTCATAAATTGGAGATTACAAAGAAAAGTCCTGTTAAATTTTATTGAGTGCATCAAGTTGGATAGAAATGCTGTCCTTCTCAGAAGAAGGCTAATTCCATTTGCAAAGGCTTCTCTTGAATTAGGATGAAAATATGAGCCTTCATGCATGAGTTTTATGCTCAACATTAGTGAATCACTAACTAGATACGAACACTTACTAGATGACATTTGCATCACTCACCTATCTTGATATTTGGTGTTCCCTTGAACATTTCTCCTGCTTCTGTCTCTATTTACACTCCCCATTACATGTGCTAAAATGCACTGGATATCAGTTACGTGACCAGTCCATACATCATAGTACCTCTGCATTGGCTTCCACACTGGTCCGATTGTGTGTTTGTGCTTTTCCTCTGGTGTCCCATGCTGACTTTGTGATCATACAAAGTGCAAAAGTATTTTTTTATTGCATCTAGAAGGTCTTGATGTAACATATTGAATTAAGATGAGAATTTTTTTGGTCTATTCTGTCCTCAATATTATTGTTTGGTCTTTTCTTGCTTTAACTTGCATGCATTTTGCAGGTGACGATAAACTACCTTTTAGGAAATTTAGGAAAGACATATTCAAACACAGTTGGAGTTGTAGATCTTGGCGGTGGATCTGTTCAAATGGCATATGCGATCTCCAAGATGGATGCTGCAAAAGCTCCAAGGATATCTGATGGAGAAGATACTTATGTAAAAGAAATGTTTTTGATGGGAACCAAATATTACCTCTATGTTCACAGGTTTGGTTCATCACTAGCTGTGATTTTTCGCATTTATCAGGCTGCAGTAGAATTTTCCTACGTAGAAAAAGATTTTGGTACGGTTATTAGCTGTTCTATGGATATACAGTTGAGTATTTTATGACTGGAAGTTCAAAATCTAATTTTGGCATCTTTCTCGTGCACAGCTATTTGCATTATGGTTTATTAGCAGCTCGAGCAGAAATTTTGGATGCTTCAGAGGACTCTAGCAATCCATGTATCCTGGGTGGTTACAATGGTAATGAATTGCTTCCTTTGTAAAAGGCCTGATGAGTTTCTGTCTTTGTTTTATCATGTTGTTTCATCTTCTTTTCTGATTTGAGGAATTAAGTTCTTGTTCATAATTTGTTGCTGCATAATTTGCTTTATAGAATATGAATATCCTGTGTATGATTAGAAGAAATTAGTTAGATTGGTAATTTTACATGTTCAATCCTAACCATTTAACAAAAAAGAATATTTAAGAATTCAGCCAACATGCTACATGATACCATTAGATGTGCGGGGCACATGCAGTGCGTGTTCTCCTTATTGTGATGTTTCCTCTCAGCTATTATTCCATTCTATATTTTCATATAATCAGTGGAAAAGTGGAATGAAAAGTTGTAATGATGTGTGGTATCTCATATAATTTAAATTTTAAAATATATTAGTAACTTTTAAAAATTTTAGACTGAATTTCAAAATGATGATACAGCAAATCACTTTAGTAATTGAGTTCCTTTCTGGATCTTTAAAAAGTAATATAATTAGATGTGATTATAATTCAAATAAGAACTATATCAAACACATGTATGGTGTTTAGATGATCAAATGGACTGATAAGTGCCATCTCTCTTCCTGGCCTTCAAATTGTTTAAAGGGGTATACAATTATGGAGGGAAAGACCATAAAGCATCAGCTTCTCCATCTGGTTCAAACTTGGACGAGTGCAGGAGGGTAGCACTTAATGCTCTGAAAGTTAATGAATCGACTTGTACAAGCATGAAATGTACATTTGGTGGAGTATGGAATGGCGGCGGTGGGGATGGACAAAAGAATATGTTTGTTGCATCATTTTTCTTTGACAGAGCTGCTCAGGTACTAGACATACTTGGGTTTCTTGTGAAATTCATTATAGGTTACGATACCTTGTCTACAAATTTAGCATGCTAACTAGATCGTTTACATTTGTAGGCTGGTTTTATTGACTCAACTTTACCAGTTGTCAAAGTTCGGCCTGTGGATTTTGAGCATGCTGCAAAGCGTGCTTGTGGAACTAAACTAGAGAATGCTAAATCCATATATCACAGTTTGGATGAGAAAGATCTGCCATATATATGCATGGATCTGGTCTATCAGTACACATTGCTTGTAGATGGATTTGGTAAGTCCCTTGCGCTTGAGTGAATTGTCAAGGTTCCTGCTAACTTTCACTCCTGATAGTTGTGCTAAGATGATGTGTACTTATCCTTGGTCATTCTATGCCTACAGCTATGGATCCATTGCAAGATATGATGTTGGTGAAGAAGGTTCAGTACCGAGATTCCCTTGTGGAAGCTGCATGGCCACTTGGCAGTGCCATAGAGGCTGTGTCATCACCAGCATAACTCTAAATTGCACTATCATCAGCTTTAGTCACCAAGGTGCATAATTTGTTCAGGATCAACATTTGCTAAAGCAAAGAACTTTGCGTGATAGATATTGCTTCAGAGGTCCGTACAGAGTGGAAATGGAAATTTTTTGCCTATAGATTGGGAATAGTGGAAAGGTACAGCTCCATTCGTTATCATTTATGTTCAGCTTACATAATTGTTTCATTAATATTGAGTGAATGATTCGATTCAGCTCATTTCGATTGCCCTTTGTATTTCCTTATCTTCTATTTTCGTTATTTATGGCAAATTCTCTTATATGTGGTTAGCATTTCAAAACATATATCAATCTGAATTATGTGGGGGGATTGATGGAATTTTACGTTAACGCGTTTCATATTGGTATTCAATTTGTTTTGACCAAATCATAATTCAGCCGGTTACTTTTCTATTTATTATTGTAACCTTCACTAGCCTGTTGTGAGTTCATTCTAAAATTTTGTTTCTCAAGCATTTTGAAGTGGGGAAAAAACTAGTGATACAGTCCAGATTGAAGCTCTATTCCGCTCAACTAAGTTGATCAGGTTTTCGGCCCAATCAAGTTAGTCTAGATCTGGTTTGGTTCAAAGCTTGTTAGGGTTGTCTAGTGGTAGCATGAGAGATATGTTTGGGTTTTATCTCGGGTTGGTTATGAAGCTCAATTATTTATGCGGTTTTTGGCAGCAAAAAATCTTAATTTAAAACGAGTAATTAATGTTCCTCACAAGGATTTTTCAAGTATCCTGGTGACGCAAGGAAAGATTGATGGCGGCAATATTTGTGTGCTTATTTTTGGGGAAGCAGCTTTGATGTGATCATAAAAGGAGAGAAATGGAGGTTGCAGCGAGATAGGACATTTTCTTATTAGTCTTTCCATGTTTTGTAACGATTCCATGCTATTCAAGGAAGCTGAAGGGGTAGTGTTTAAGGGATTTAATTCAGTAATTAAAGCACAAGTTTTCCTTAACTTATTTGGGACATCGGGGGTGGCTGCAACAATCTTATACCTTTTAGGATTACTAATTTCATCTATGAGGCTGTGAGGAAATTTTAAGCAAGGAAGACACATGTTTTGGGTTATTTAAGTTGTTTCATGCTAAACCAAGTTATTATTTGAATTTTATATTTTTTTTTTCTTTTTGATATTGTTTTTCTTTCATTTGGATTTGTTAAGTTTCACTTGGGGTTTTATTTTTTAAACGGGTTCATGGTAGCCCATTAGTTATTGTTCGTGCTTTATTAAATATTTTTGTTTTTAGTTGTAGTGAGGTTTTGTTTTGGACTTTTGGTCTATGATTTAAAGGGGGTTTATTAGGATTATTTAAATGTATGTATGCTGTAAAATTCAGCAAGCCAGTGTATTTTTGCTTGAGAGCAACATCTGCTTCTTTATTTATCAAAAAACAATCTAACTTGGTGTTTTTTTTCCATATTTGTGGTTCTTAATTCGTATAATTAAGAGGTCCAAGCCTATACTTTTAGTTCTTTTACTCAAAGTAATATTTTGGTCAAGGTATTTTTAGCTTTTCAGCTTTATCATTTATTTTATTATGGGTTCAAGAGTCTTTACTCGCATGATCAATTTTACCTTTTGTTTTTATTTTTATTTTATTCAATTTAAATTTAGTTACTTTAATTTACAATATATTAGTTATAATATTTTCTTAAATTAATTAATAATATATTTGAGATATTACTTTATTAAATACCTTTCAATTTTTATTTTCTGGATAAGATTATAATACCAATGTTTTTATAATATTAGAAGCACCCTTTTTGTATTGTCCATAATGACCTTTTTTATAAATTTCATTTGATTATTTTTTTTGAGTGTCTATTTTTATTGTCAAATAATTCAATAATTTATTTTTTAAAAAATAAAGCTATTAAATTTAATTAGATTTATAAACTGCGTCGAGACCCAAATTAATATGGATCAATCCAAGATATTATCATTTGAATATTAAAAAAAGAAACATCTTGAAATATTTTAAAGTCAAATTAAGTTTTGACATATTGTCAAGTCATTTTTAAACCTATTAAATCAACTTAGTTTAATTTAAAACTTGAATCATATAAAGAGCCGGGTTAGGGACCTTTTAAGAGGTTTGATAACAATCATGACAATATTTAGAACATTTTATTATTATTTTGTGTTTTTAATATACTTTTATGTGAAAATAATAAAAAAAAATTTCATACAATTAAAACTTGCTTTCAAGGAAATGATAATGACAAGATGTTGAATAAGAAATTGAAAACTATTAAGTGCATTAATTAACAAAGGGTTTGAATTAGAGGAATATTTTTTTTTCTTTGTTTTTAAGAACATTCAAATTTTTTTAATTATTCTTTTCCAAAATTAAAAAAAAAAAAAGTTGCGGTGAGAATCACTACAAGTTCAAACAAACACAAAATTTATTTTATTAAAAGGAAAAGAAGACACAACTTTAATTATGCAAGCACACAACTTTCTTCCCCGTTTCTGTATTAATTATTCTTTTCCTTCCTTTCTATTTCTTTATATCAGCATTTAGGTATTATTTAGGACATAAAATATAGAGATGTAGATCAATACCAAAACATATTTACTGTCCTTGTTTTGTAAGAGAGGAAATGTTGTCCAAAATTATGATTGATATATTTATTTTATATCAGGACAAAAAAAAAACTCAATCTTAACTTTTTGCTCATGCCAGGCAACAATCAGGATAGCGATAACCATTTAAAGTATTTTTTATTTAAATATTTATTAAAATAATATTAATATATTAAAATAATTTAAAATATTAAAAGAAAATTAATTTTATATAAAAAAAATTTAAAAATATAATTTACATAATCATTACTTAATTGTTGATGGTTGGCTTCCATGGAAGACATCATGAATGTGAGCACCGAGAAAATTGAAGACTGACTTCCATTTTTGTTGCTTTGAGACAACCCAACATCTCGAAATAGTAGGAATGGTTTTGAATGAAAATCATGGCCCTTCCTATACAAAAGAGTAACAAATATAAATAGAACATAATTATTAATGGCCAGATTTAGCTCCCATGTTAGCCTCCTTTTATTTTATTTTTTTTCAAAGGAAAGGTGAATCCTCTATTGGGCATCTTTATTAGAAAATAAATTCTCTAAGATTTTATTGTTGTTAAATCCTCTAAAAACTTTTTATTCTTAAATTATTATAAAACTTCCTATTCTGAAAACCCATAAATTAGTTCGTTCATTCTATTGATAATAAAAGCATTTATTTTAAAATTAAATTTATTCATTAGGTAATATCATAACCTAATTTTTACCCTTTTTTCCTCAAATCTATAAAATTTTGCTTTAAAAAAAAAAATTGCATTCAAAATTTTATAGATTTTTTTAAGGACTTTTTTTTAAATGATCAAAATAAACAAAATCACATAAAGAAGGGAAAATACAATTAAGGATAAAATCAAATAAATAATAATTTTTTAAAAGCAAGAACCGAGCCAATACAGGAGAAAAAGGCTAGGAATAATTTTGAGAGGCAATTAGAAAGCTTAATTGAAGAAAAAATAAAATTTATTCCTGCAATGCCATATAGTTAAGACAACCTTATTTTATAGGAATGATAATTTAAAAGGTATTTCTTCTATAGAAATCGTAGAGTGTTCCTGTATGACCATAAAATTTCATAAAAGGCTACCTTTCTTCATGGGAAATCTATATATATATAAGAGATTATTTAGACCATTTTAATTGATTTAAAGTTTTTTATTGATCATGTAATTTTGGAAACAATAAAGAAAAAATATAAAATGGAGTGAACTCTGATGATCATGTGCCTTTGTATCCCCTAGGCTTGATAATTTTGGTCTTATATTCGTATATAATCAATTATTATACCATCACAATTATGATTATGTTTATGTGCATGCATAGTCATTATAATTATGATTATATGTATAATTATTGTTATTTTGTTTACTGATCATAAATTGTAACACATCTCATGCTCATTAAAAAAAATAATTCAATTTTTTAAAAAAATTTATAATATCTTTTTTTTTCCCAACTTGTAATAGCTTTTCTTTTTATTGATTGAAATTGAATTTATAAAGTTTATATCCAAAGACTAAAATAATAAATAAATAAAAAATTAAAATTTTTAATATATTTTATTTTATCTATAAGTATCTAATTTATTTTTTAATTACTCTTGACTGAAAAAAAAAACTATTGTATCACTTGATTTTAGAATTTTATCAAGAAAATGATTAATTAAAATAATAAAGGTTTAAATAATGTAGACTTCAACTCCTTTATTACCATAAGCTTTTGAACAATTTACAAGATCTTGATTTGGATTGATTTATCACAAGAGATGTTTTAATTAGAGAAATATCTTTTTTATTTGTATTTTATAAGGTTCAAGTATTTTTGAGTATGTGTTCCTATTACTTTTGATTTTTATCAAAAGATTGTTACATAAAAAATATTTAGATTTCTTTAGTGAAATAAAAAAATATTGATAAGAAAATGAAGAACTATACTAGTATATTAGTTTGTTCAATGGAATTTAAATTATTTATCCTTTTTTATAAAAACAATTACTACTATATAATTAAATAAAAGAATTAAATGATTTTCCTCTTCACAAAATCTGATATCTTAATCTAAAACTATTTCTTAAACTTCAGGATTTAATAATTTTTTTTATAATATTTATTAGCACATATAATCTTTAATTTATTTTATTAAATCTATATATTAAATTTTAAATTGACAAAAAAACATTTCTTAATGTTAAAAAAGAAACATTAACACTTGCCAAGTACATTGTGGTTTGCTAAAGATTCAATCGAACAAACACTTCACCATAATGTGTGAAGTTGGCGAAAAAATATCTTTGTTATTAAATAATAAAATTCAAATATAAAAATAAATAAATACTATGACAAGTTCAAACCACTCTAAAATTTATTTTATTAAAAGAGAAAGAAGACAGTCGTATACAAGCACACAACTTTCTCCCCCCTTTTGTCTATTAATTGCTCTTTTTCTCTCTTGTTATTCTTTTATATCTACGTTTAATTATTGTCTCTTGATATAAAAAATAACGATTTTAAATATATTTATTTTATACCCCGGACAGTAACCAAACGCAGCAAGATAACACAAGAAAAAGAAAAACTCAATTGTTTGCTCCTGCCCAGCAGCAATCTGGATAGCGAGGACAGGGGCAAATGAACTGTTCATGTTTGCCTCCCATGGCAGACGCCATGAGCATGAACAGGAGCACCAGGAGAAGAAGCAGCAGCTTCTGGGCAAATTGAAGACTTCCCTCCATCTCTGCTACTTCGACACAACTCAAAATATAAGTAGGAATGGTGGTTTGGAATGAAGATCATGGCCCTCCTTATATGCAAGATTAACAAGTGTACATGAAACATAATTATTAATGGCCTGATTTTGTTCCCATATATATTATCCCTTTTCTGTCAAGGAAAGATGAATCCTGTATTAGAAAATAAAAACTTTTTAAGATTTCATGCTTGTTAAATCCCTTGAAAACGTTGTTTTCTTAAATTATTATAGAACTTCCTATTTAGAAAACCCATAAATTAGTTCATTCATTCAATTCATAATAAACACATTTATTTTAAAATTAATTTTCTTCGTACATCATACTTTTTACTATTATTTTCTTATTAACATGTATGATCTTTTTATACACATGTATAATTACAAAAATGGATAAGTGCGTAGCAAATCTTTATTTTCCTGACCATTTTCTTACATTTTTAGGAATAAATTTTAGCTATTATATCCAAATCTCATTGTTCCAAAGAAATCCAATTAAAACCCTTGAAAGTTTTTTTTATGGAAAGTAAATTTTTTAAAATAAATTATTTTTAAATATTTGGTAAGATTATATAAAATAAGTTGAAAAATATTTTTTATTATTTGACTATGCCATAGAAAATAATTTCTTAATTTTTTTTCAAGCTTAATAAAAAAATAGGGATCAAATCTAACATATGATAAAGTTGAAGAAGAATGAAATTGAAAAAATAAATTTTAATATTATAAATTATTTTAAATAAAATAATTAACAATTATAAGAATAATGATCAAATTTGACAAATAAAAAGGTTAAAAGAGAATGAAATTGAAAAAAAATTAATTTTAAAAATTATGTTGAATAAAATAAATAACAATAAAAAAATGAGGATTAAATATGACATATAAAAAAAGATGATGAAATTAAAAAAAATTAATTTTATAAATTATTTTAGATAAAATAAATTACAATTAAAATAATGGAGAGCAAATATGATAGATAAAAAAAGATTAAGAAAAAGATAAGAGAAAAAATAACAATAAAAAGAATGAGGATTAAAATTGATATAAAAATAAAATTATATCAAATTTGAATGAAAGAAATTAAAAAAATAAAAAAAATAATTCAAAATATAATATATAACAATAAAAAATAAGGATCAAATTTAATACAACCAATAACTAATAGGATCTTTTTGAATTTTTACATCTCTTGAAAAATAAATTCCGTTAAAATTAAAATAAAAACACTTTCAAGAAAACCAGTTAAATTTTTATTTGATTGTAAAATATTTTTTGTTAATTAAATTTTTTAATGGTAAATAAATATAAAATTGTTTTCAAAATAATTTCTAAAAAATCACCTTTTAAACAAAAAAAAAAGCTAAATTTCTTCATTAGATAAAATGAAATCGAAAAGGCATGATCTATTTATTATCAATTCGTGTTTTTTATATTGTTAATAAAATTGATGAAAATATAGCAAATCTATAATTTATATCCATTTTTATGAAAACAAATCTTTAATTATATGAGTTCAACTTTACATATGGAACCCCTACTAATACGAAAAATCACACGAAAACAATCACTTACTTAAAGAGCCAAATTAATGTAATTATTTATTTTTGGTAAGGATTATAAATGATATTGGTTTTAAATTAATTTTTCAATTAAACTTTTTTTTAATGCAATTTTCGAACCTGAGATGTGATTAATCAAACTTGTTGCCTATTAAAATATTGTCTAGTTTTGAGAATGTAAATCAAAATTGATTCATATATAAATTGACAATATAATTAGTAGGAGATAATATATTTTATCTTTTATTTTGTATTTCTATAATAATAATCAGGTGATCATGATTAACATACTTATAAAAAAATGATATATGTGTTTACATAATTCAATTATAAAAATAAAATAAATTTTATACGAATAAATTATAATAGCATGCTGTAATGCTAATTATCACTCATTGAAGGAAAGGTTTTGAATGAAAATCAAGGCCCTAATTATTAATGGACAGATTTTACTCCCATATTTGCCATTTTTCTTGTTAAGGAAAGATGAATATTAGCGATTATATTTTTTTTATTGAAATAGATGATTTAATTAAAAGTATTGTGATATAATCGGTAAGGTTGTACAAGATTTGAGAATATTAAAATCATAAATCACCCCTAACAATAGATGGCAATTCATTTGACCCTATATTAATGGATCTGTTCAGTAGCTGAAGTTATTACTTCCATCAAAGAGTTGACAATTAATATGGGGTTTTACTGTTCATACGTCGCTCTTTTTTTTTTTTCCTTTTTCTTTTTAATTGCCCCTAATTTGTTTCCCTTCTCCCTTTTCTTTATTTCAATTTTGTTCTTTTTATCCAATTTCATTCTTATGTTTTTTAAAGTAATTCAGTTATCTTTGTATTAATAAAATTGACTAGACTACTTTTAGACAATTTTCTTGTAATTTAATTTAAAATTCAAATTAAGTAAAAAATTGAGTTCAAAGATTTTTGTTAATTTTATCTGTTTTCTTTTATCTAGATTATATTTTAATCAATCAATTTGACTAGGTTATATCATAATAATTTCATATACTTTTAAATTCGAGTTAAATAAGAAAATGGGTTAAAATGTTTTTTTTTTTGTCAACTTCTTTCTTCTTCTTTTATTTTTTCAATCTCATTATGGGAATTTTTTTCTAGTTTATTAGAATTTTTTTTAGACCAGTTAAATTGATTTTATTATGTTAAATCAATTTTTTTATAGTTTAATTTTAAACTGAAATTAGATAAGTAATCAAATTAAAAAATTTCAAAATTAACCTCAAAGTTTTTTTTATTATATTTAAAAAAATTGATTCCACAACTCGTAATCAAAACTAGAATGAAGCTCAAGAAAAACAAGTTACATTTCAAGTATTGTGTGTTTTAATATGAAGTGGGTACAACATGGAAGCATTACTTACTGTTTTTTAAACATTCAAGTGTCTACGAAGTAGTCAATGAAAATACGCATGTTCAAGCAAAAAAGATAAAATCTTTTTCTTCAGTTACTACTAGTTGGATGCTGCGCTATGCGACACGTTTACTTTTTATTTTTATAAAAAATATTGTAAAGCTTTATATTATAAAAACTAATATTTTTTAATATTATTAATAACACAAATAATATTATTTTTATATAAATATTTATAATTATAATAAAAATAATTATATTTATAAACTAAATAATTATATTAAAAATTCCAACGATAATTATAACACAAATCATAATACTTTTTATATCAATACTTTAAATTATAATAAAAATAATAATATTTTTAATATAAATACTTTGAATTATAAGATAAATAATAATATTTATAACGTATATTATTACATTAAAAAAATAAAAAAAAAATTATAATACAAATTATTTGAATTTTAGTGAAGACCAATTGGATCCTAAAACATAACCTATTAGATTTGGGCCTTAAACTAGATATATTATTATAAAAAAATTAAAAAATAATATTAAAGAAGAAGAAAAGTTGATGAGAACTTTGAAATAAAAAACTAACATAAGGATTAAACAATAATAACAAACAATGTCAAGGTTAGAGGATCCACTAATGGTATGTCAAACAAGTATACTATAAACTATTATTATTCAATTGAAAATCACACATAAAGAAGGTTCCAATCATATTATAGATTGTTAACATGATTACATTAGTCATCTTATTCAATTAATGTTAATACTTGTAAATGTTGTCAAGTATTCATAATTATAACTTATATTAATAACCAATCAAGTTCCTTTCATAGCTTAGGTATCGATTATACCATACAGTATGAGTTATAAAAGTGTCAAGCATTTGTTGTATTAATTGTTATACAACATAAATCAAGATTAGTCATTTAACAAGCAAAGTATTAAAGAATAAACAAAATAACAAATATAAAACATGTTAGTATCACACATTAAAATCCATATTAAGTTTATACTATACTTATTCTTACACCATTAGTGTAACCTTTTCACCTTGACATAATAAACTTAGCTAAACATAATGAAAGAAAGAAAAATAGATAAACAAAATAAGAACATATATAAGATAAAAGTTAATTAAGTAAAGGAAAGGAAATGAAAGACATATAAACTTGATATTAATGAAAACAAAGCATAAACATTACAAAAAATATAAAGAAAAAAAGCAAGAGTATGATCTTGATTTGGAAACCAAGATACCTCAATGCATGACAAATGCCTTCTTTTATAGGCTAAAATTGAGAACTATTGATTTTATGAGTAATTGATGAGTAGGTGGTCAACTCTTGACTTAGTGACAATCCTTATCTTCTCTTGTCTGCCCAAAACATTATTGATAACGTCAAAATTAGAACCACTTGAAAACATAAAAGTTGTACAAAATTATCCCAACTTTCTTTTGTATAAAATTCAGATCATTGTGACTTCTAGAACTCCAGTTATGGTTAAAATACTGAATAGTGCTTGAGCTGGAGGATAAATTCAAACTTTTTTTTATTATTGCTCCAATTTGAACTTGAAAATGACCTTTTTAGATCTTAAACTCCATATAAAAGTTGTAGTCCTATGTCTTACCTTTCCATCCATATAAAGTATATCTATATTTGAGATCTACAACTCTAGATATGATCCAATTACCGAACAATGTTCCAATTTGAATTGCACCGACATCTCTTTTCTAAGTTTGACCATCTCTTTGTTCTTCAAATTTCAGTTTTTAAATTCATTAATTAATCATTTCATTTATGTGATATGTCTGCATTTAAAATGAATATTTACCTTAAATTAAAGGCATCTTATATTATTAGATATATTATTATAAAACATGCTTTAGTTAAAGAGTTATTGATACTTCAGGTGCAAAATAATGATATAAAACCTTGATAAAAATACACTTTTAAGTATCAATCGTTAATTTTCAAAAATATAAATAAAAAATGATATAGGTTGTAGTGTCCTCAATGATCACAATCTGTATATTAAGAAAAAAATAAATAAATTATGATGGTTAGAAAGCACAACTAATAGATATGTACTACTTGATTTAATTTAATAATATTTTTGAGCTTTGCTATTTTACTATAATAAAATTAGTTGAAAGTGCTATTTCACCAAAAAAAAAAGAGCTGGAATAAAATATCATCATCGAGAATATTAAAAAGTGCAATTTAACTAATAAATTTTTAGATTTATTTTTTAAAAATTATTAATTTAAATTTTATAACTTTTATGATTTTTTTAAAATTTATTAATTTTAAAACTCATAAAATTAATTAAAATAAATCTAAATAGCCATGTTAACTTAAAAAAATATATTATTGGTTAAAATACCACGTGTATCCTGCAACCCAACACAATTATAGTGTCCGAAAGAAAAAAATAATGCACGCACAACACGTTTTCCATCATTTTTTTTAATAATAGATAAATTTGGGGTATAACATTTATTTTAAACCTAATTAAATTTTAAAAACAAGGCAAACGAGGCATCATCCTCTAATTAAATTTTAAACCTTGAGATCGTAAATTTGAGGTATAAAAAGTCTGACCAGTTTATTTTCACATGAATAAATTTGTTTTAGCCCAAAAATAATTTTTAATTATTTTAAAATTCAAAATCTAACATATAAAATATAACTTTATAGGTTTTGATTTATTTCTTCTACCATGTTTAAAGCAAAACACATATCTATCTTATCATGAATAAATTTTATGCGACTAAAAAGGGGATGGTTGAATCTTTTCTCTTCTCATTTTCTTTTTTCGACACTTTTTCCTCGTATTTATTAAATAAAATTAAATACTAAAACATAAAAATACTAAGATAATAGGAACCAAATTTCACCTATGAACAACAAGAAACAAAAAGGGCTTTGTTTTTATAGTTTTAACTTCGATAAATGTTGGTTTTATTTTAATGTTTCTAGAAAAAATTACATTGCATTAACTCCTTCAAGCCCACCAACTAAATAAGAAAAGGTTATTATAATTTTGAACAAGCCAACACGGTGGATCGTTAAACACACTGCTTTTAGAAAGTAGTGTTAAAGCATCTTAATTCAAGTCCAAGTGGCGGCATAACATTTGAGAGAAAAGGTTTTATTTTTTAGGATATTCCGGAAACGAATATAATGGAGATGAGGTGGGGCCTATAGCCTAGAGGATTAGAGCATGTGGCTACGAACCAAAGTGTCAAGGGTTCAAATCCCTCCTTGCTCATGATTAGCTAAAAAGAGAAGGACAAACTATTGATGTAATTATTCCATCTATATTTATTATTATACATAGAATAATCATAGTAGGAATCATCACTCGGTACATTTCTTATTTAAATAACTAGAATTTCAATAACTAAAAAATTCTTTTTCTAATTAACTAAAAAAAATTAATTATTATCAATCACAAAAACTTGATTTTCAGTATCAAAATATATAGAGTAACTGTCTTTTTTATTATCCCTACCTCTAATATGAAATGAGTCGAGTCAATAAAGTATAGCATAAATTGAATTTATAAAACAAAAACAATAATAATAAAATACTAAACTAAGTACTAAATACGCAATATATGACTTTTCTAAGAAAATATCTTAGTATACAGAGTATCCCGTTAGAGAATTACTATGTCTATTTTATTTCCAGTACAAAAACACTTAATTTAATAACTTTTCAATAACTAAAAAAAACTACTTTCTTTTGCCTTTGAATCGGTAAAAGGCAAACATATAAAAAACAGTTTATGAATGTCTATGCGGTGGACTTGATTTTACCAAAGATGATGAGAACGTAAACTCCCAAACATTTATGTTTTTTCTTACGTGGATCCTATTTCAATGGTAACTTGATAAGTCGATCCACCTACACATCTTGCTTTTATTGTTGTATCAGGAGTTACTCCATGATAAAAAGCTTAACCTATATCATTCTTACTACTTTTTTAATATAAAAAAATAAATAAATGAAAAGGTCATCGTATTCAAAACTCCAATTATAAAATCCCCTTTATCCCACTTCACACCTCGAAACAACACTTTAACAATTCAGCAATGGATGCTTAGCGGGGATCCTTGTACATGGTGACTAACTAAATTTCAATTAAAATAAATTTTTTAGGATAAATCAATACAATTTAAATTTAGAAGGAATCAATGAAAGGACACCACATGAAAAATTCATTTCAGTATTTATAAGTAGAAAGTCTAAGAAAAAAAGTAAAAGAAAGAAAAAGGAGTCGTTTTTTTTTCTTTTCATTGAAAGGTTGATTATCAATTGATTTTGAGATTTTTATTTGAAATAAAAAAAAGATAACTAATAAATATAAATAATTAGGCTATCTAAATTGAATTGGAATAAAAAAATCAAAATAAATCAGATAGAATAAATAAAGAGATTGAATCATATGAAATAATCAAAACATTAAACTAACAAGAAAATATAACCTAAAATTTTATTTTCCAATATTTACTTTCAATGTTATGTTACCATATCTCAAATAAACTAGAATATATAAATAAAAAAAATTACAAAATTTAAAATTAAAATTATGTCAGCATAAATATAAAAAAGAGTTGGACTATTTATATCTTAACTTTTTTTATATACAAAAGGGATACAAATAATTGTATTTTAGTAATCAACAATGCAATTATCTATGCATTAACAACAACAACAACAACAACAATAACACCACTAATAATAAATAAAAAACAATTCAATAAATCATAAGGCTTAAAATTATACCAACATAATATAGAAGAATAAAATAAAAAATAATTTTTTTAAATATTTATATTTTATTTTTTTAAGATAAAAAAGGATAAAAAAATTGTATTTTAGTAATCAACAATGCAATTACTTCTTAATTAACAACAACAACAATAATAATAATAATAACTAGATAAATCATAAAGTTTAACATAAAGTTAGCTACATGCATACTAAAATTCTTTAATGCCTCCACAAAAAAAGATTTAATTATCTACAAAGTAGTATATGACTTAGCAGTAATTACAAGCCTAAAAAATAACTTCAAATTCTAGTGACCTAAAAAATTACATAATTCACATACCCAAAATATACCAAGGAAATAATTACCTAAAAAAAAAAGAATTAAGGTTGTTTTACGGGATGAGAATGACCTGCAACAATGCAACATAATTTATTTAGTAATACTAATTTAATTTATTTATATATATTATAATTTACACTATAAATGTTTAATAAATTTTATGTAGATATATCCTTCAACTTTAGTTACATGACATGACTTCTCCGTTACCAAGCTTCATAACTTGATTGTAAAGTTTATTTTTTTTGCCATCTTGGTCCCTATCTTAAAAGAGACCAAGTAATTACATAAATAATCTAGATCTTTCTCAATTCCTAATCAAATTTATTATTTCCTTAGTCATTTCATATATAGATAGATGACTAAGTTTTATAACTATATCTTAGTTTTCATTCTTATGAATGATTAAGTTATTTGTCTATACCATTTTAGCTATACCCCTTTGAATGACCAAGTAAAATATTATTCACCTTAGTTTTCTATCACTTTGAAAGCTAAGTCAAATTCAAATATTTATATCTTTTTAATTTCTGACCATTGAGACATCTAAGTCATATATATTTATCTTTTATGTTAATTAATTTCACTCATCGAATAATTCTTTTTATTCTTAACCATATGTTCTCATAATTTTCCTACAACCATAACACAACTTAGTTCTAATAATGATCAAACGTACATAATAGAGATAACTCAATCACATATAAAAAACTGAAAGAATAACTATAATAACTAAAATTATCAAACGTACATAACAATTACAATATTCATATCTAAAATTATAACACGTGTAACGTTATATATTTTAGTATTACATATTCCAATAATTCTTGTCTTAATATTAATTTCATTCATTCTAATTAATTATTTTGTTAGTATCTCTTATAAAAAAAATACATATTTTCCTAACTTAATTTCTTTTAAAATGCGTCTTTTATTATCAATAGTAAATTCCTTCAATCCTCATTGATTTACACTTTCATACTTCAATTGTTTTTTTTCATAACTCTTGTCATAACCCAATTCTGGGTTATTCTCTAAAAACTTATTTATTTATTTATTTTTTAAATAAAAATAAAAAATAAAATAAAAGCTGACAACATGGAAAAGCAGGCTGGTAAATCAAGTTGCAATTTTTCAAGGAGATTCAAGGATAATTATCCCTTGTTATGCCCAAAAATAAAATAAAAATACAAATTCAAGATCAAATTAAATGATTATTGGAAGAATTTACATAAAAATTAAGTTCAAGAACATAATTAAATTTTTAATAGGCCAATTTGATTTAATCAGGGGCCAAATTAAATTTTAATTATATTTAAGAATTAATTTGGGTTTAATTAAATAATTTAATTAAGTGCATGAACTTAATTATACTTTAAATGGGCCAAATTAAATTTTGATTATGTTTAAGAATTAATTTGGGTCCAATTGAAGGATTTAACTAAGCGCAAAGACTTAATTATACTTTAAATGGGTCAAATTAATTCTATTTGGAGCTTAATTGGTGAAACATTAAGTTTGGGAGTCTAATTCGAGCTTAATTGAGAAGATTAGAATTTGAAGAAACTAAATTTAATTTTTACTAAGTTAATTGATTGAAATTAGGGGTCAAATTACAAGACAATTGAAGTTTTGGGGTCAATTGTGGGCTAAATTGACAAAATCCAAGACCAAAGACCATTATGCAACAGGTGGCAAACTATCGGGTCTCAATTGACAAAAACCGGGGGGTAAACTTGAAAAAAATTAAAAGTTTAATGGTTAATTAGGAGTTAAATTGATAAAATTCGAGACCATCAATGATATTTTAAAAGGTGCGTAACTTTAGGGTTCCAATTGAAGTTCAGCAGGGGCTTAATTGCATTAAATCCAAAGTTTACAGTCAATTAGGGGTTCAATTGAAAGAAATTAGAGGCTAGAGGACTAAACTAAAAATCAATTCAAATCCCTAATCTAACCCAAAACGTCGACGTTTTGGGAAAAAAAACCAGACGACGCATCGTCTGGTCACTATTCATTATCTTCTTTATTTTTCTAGAAAAATTGGTCCAGTTATCCTTTTTGCAGGTGCATTTAATGCATTAAACGTCCAGCAAATTTGTCAAAACTTGCACAAAACTGATCACTAGATATCCTTCTACATCAGGGTATGGTTGACACCGGCTCACTGACAAATAAACGAACGTGACGCCACCCCAAAACGGCCAACTCAGGCAGCCTGCAGCTGCAAATTTGATAATTTGACAATGCACCATGTCTAATTTGAGCCAACAGTTAATATCTTTTTCATATAAATCAAAGGCTAAAATTTTTATTCAGAGTAGACAAGATTGCCCTCTTCCACTGCTTATAAATAGAGGTAGATTTGATAGCTTGAGGAAAAAGAAAATTAGGTCCAAAGTCGAAGAAAAACCAGCCACCTCCCCTGTTTTTCTTCCTTTTCTGCTACCTCTCTCTCTCTCTCTCATTTCTCCTTCTCAGTCGTGCCTTTAACCACCACCACCATTGTCACTGCCGACTGGATAACCATCCTCTCCACCACACTTCTCCCTCTCCATTAGTGTTTTTCCTTTTTTCTCCACAGTGGCAACATCTCATCAGCATCGCCATTTTTGTTTTCTTCCTTCTCCAACATAGGCAGCAGCAACATCAGTGCCGACCTCCACCTCCACAACCGGTTTTTTCACCATAATTTCCATCAACCCAGCTTCCCATCAGTGACAAAGCAGCCATCGTGACCTTTTTTCCATTTTGCTTTCAGCTTTTCTCTCTCCTCTATAACTTTTTCTTCTTCCTCCCACAACTGACTCCAGCCATCGTCACCTTAGCCGAAGCCTCTTGAGCCATCAGCTAGACATCCCCAACACGATCAAAAACCCTCACCACCTCAGGTGGTTCTCCTCCCTACATCGTATCCTTCTTCTTCATCGAGGCCGCTGCATGCAAAATCCATTTTTGCATGCAGCGGTAGGATAATTAACATGCCTTTAGGTCAGGCCAGTTTTGGTCTAACTCAAATGATAGGGTTGACCCTGCCCAGCCCCTTAAAAAAAAACAAAAACAAAAAAAAACCTCTAAAAAATTTGTGATTTTTCTTGCATATTTTTCTACCATTTTTGTATAATATCGAGTTGTATATTTACACTGTAAAATATAAATCTGGTATTAAAATACCTAGTTTTCTCTAAAATATTTCAAAAAAAAATTCAAAACATTTTCAAAAAGAAAAATATTGTATACGGCCAAGTCCTAAAAAATTTTCAAGTATGTTTTTCATAATTCAAAAATTGCATCTTTTTCACCAACATGTCAAAAATCTTTTTCCAATCCATTTTTAGGATTCAGATGTAGATTTTAATATTTTTATGGTGTAAAATTACACGATAAAGTACACCTTCAAGTATAAAAGATATAATATGTAAATAAATACGATGTTAATATTCAAATTTTAGATTGATTAGGATTTAACCCGATAAAGTAGAGACTCTCTCATGAAGAAAGATCTGTCTTGAGCCTTAGAAAAGACCAACAAATAGAAACCTGACTAAAAAAAAACAATCAAATAACAATGCAGCTTACCTTAAATAGGGTACATTGGGGGTGATGTGTTTTCTCCTTGCACAATCAGTCCCTTATTCAGTCTCTCGCAGACCATAGGTTTTTAGTAAATATAATAGGTGGCGACTCCTAAACCTTAATTATAATTTTATGATTAAATCCAACAAAGCTTCTTAACATAACACCCCTCATTAGGAGGCACAATAGAAGCCTTCATCGTCGTTAGACAACATCGCACCCGACGCAACAACTCTTTAATTTCTTTTTTTGTTTATATTTGATTTTACTAAGCAAGGCAAAATAACTATGTCATATGATCATCCAAATAAATCCTATCACCATTCCTTATACATTAATAAGTAACTAACTTGTTTATGAACATATAATTTAATATTTTTTCCAATAATTTGCATTGTAATACATTAATTCTTTGTCTATTCATATTAACATGCATTCATGTTAACTATTTATTTACTTAACTTTTTCATATATTATTAAATCCTTATATACAACTTAATCGTTTATGCACGACCACACCATAATCACACATAATTATATAAGCTTTATTACATTCCATTTTTATCCTATTTTATTTCAAATGTCATTGACATTATTTTTTTCCCTTTCATAACACCAAATTTTTATCTTCCATCTTTTATTATTTTGCATCATTATCAACCTATTCTATCACAATGTATCAATCTCAACAATTTCATATCTTTTGTTTTTCACCCAAACTTGTTTAAACAACTTAGAACTCATTTCCTAACACTAAAATAAACTTTGAAAGCTTAACCTGGTGATGTTTTTCCTCCTCTTCAATTTTTTTTCTTTGTCATGACTTACAACCCTTCTCTCTCCCTTCTCCCTCACATAGTTTTCTTCTTAAATCCTTGCTTGAGAGAGAGATATGTTGTTTTACACTTTTTAGATCCTTGATTCTACACAATTTTTACTCTTTCTTTTAAGGTAAGCTTTTGTTTCAAGCATTTTTTTCATCTTTTTTTCCCCCTCCCTTCTATTTTATTCCTTCGTTACCTCTGTTATTTGAGTAAAAGGAAGGGAGAATAAATTGTTGGATTTTGTTAGCTGATTAGTACTCAAAAGTGCATTTTTATCATGGGTTTATATCATCATAATGCACTTGAAGTATCAATAACTCCTTAACTAAAATATATTTTATAATAATTTATCTAATAATATAAGACACCTTTAATTTGTGGTAAATGTTCATTTTAAATGCAGGCCTATCACATAAATGAAAGGATTGATTGATGACTTTAAGAACTTTAATTGCAAAGGCAAAGAGATGATCAAACTTAGAAAAGAGATGTCGGTGCAATCCAAACCAGAACACTGTTCGATAATTGGGTCATATCTGGAGCTATAGATCTCAGATTTAGATCTACTTTATATGGATGGAAAGGTAAGATATAGGCCTACAACTTTCATATGGACCCCAAAATCTAAAAAGGCCATTTCCAAATCCAAATTATTGCAATAACAAAGAAGCCCGAATCTGTCCTCCAGCCCGAGCACTGTTCAGTATTTTGGCCATATCTGGAGTTCTAAAAGTTAAAATGAGCGGAATGTTTTACACAAGAAAGCTGAGACAATTGTCTAGAACTTTTATGTTTTCAAGTGGCTCTAATTTTAACGTCATCAATGACGTTTTGGGCAGATAAGAGAAGATAAGGATTGCCACCAAGTCAAGGGTTGACCATCTACTCATCAATTAGTCATCAAATCAATAGTTCTCAATTTTGGCCTATAAAAGGAGGTATTTGTCATGCATTTAGGCATCTTGGTTTCCAGATCAAGATCATACTCTTATTTTCTCTTTGTATTTTTTATAATGTTTATGCTTTGCTTTCATTAATATCAAGTTTATGTCTTTCATTTCCTTTCCTTTACTTAGTTAACTTTTATGTTCTTATTTTGTTTATCTATTTTTCTTTCTTTCATTATGTGTAGCTAAGTTAATTATGTCAAGGTGAAAAGGTTACACTAATGGTGTAAGAATAAGTATGGTATAAACATAATATAGACTTTAATGTTTGATACTAACATGTTTTATATTTGTTATCTTGTTCACTCTTTAATACTTTACTTGTTAAATGATTAATCTTGATTTATGTTGTATAACAATTGGTACAACAAATGCTTGGCACTTTCATAGCTCATACTGTATGATATAACCGACACCTGAGCTATAAAAGGAACTTGATTTGTTGTTAACATAAGTTATAATCATGAATGCATAATGAAATTTACAAGTATTAGCATTAATTGAATAAGATGGCTAATGTAATCATGTTAACAATTTATAATCTGATTGGAACCTCCTTTATGTGTGGTTTTCAATTGAACAATGAGAGTTTATACTATACTTGTTTGACATACCATTAGTGGAACCTCTAACCTTGACATTTGTTATTATCATTGTTTAACCTTTAATTTTCCATCTCAAAGTTCTCATCAATTTTTCTTCTTCATCTTTATTATTGTTGTTATTATTATTATTATTATTATTATTATTATTATTATTATTATTATTATTATTATTATAGTTATTAATATTATTGTTGTTGTTGTTATTGTTCTTGTTATTGTATTATTATTATTTATAATTTGTACAATATCCTCCCTGTGGTTCGACCCCGGTCTTGCCGGGTTATTTATTACTTTGACACTCTTGCACTTGGGAGAAGACATTAATCTTTTTGTCGTGTCATTAGCTCATTAGATTATTTACAAAACTACCATTAATGAATTTTATGTTATTTTTACTATCCAACTATTAACATTTTTTAAAATATCTTTCCAAACTCAAATTGCCTTAAAAGCTTAATCAAATGTAGGACTCTATGTGATGAGATGTCTTGTGAAATTTTAGTTTGATTTAATAGTTAGATTGAGCAATTTGCTTAATAGTGTGAAACTAGTCAAGAAATATTTTTATTATTATTATTATTATTTAACATTTAACCATTCATTTTAATATTTTTTTATAGGGTTTCACATTTTTATAATTTACAATAAATTATTTAGTTTTTTTTATGCTTAATAGTATTACAAAGACACAAAATGCTAAAAAAAAACTAAATGAAGTGTTTTTAGCATAATTTGAAGTGAAGGACTAAAAACTAAACTTAATAGTTTTTTTGTTACAGTATTTTTCCATATGTTTTTTTTCTAAAATTATCTTCATTGAATTTATTTTTTTAATATTGAGATGTTTAAGAATTTAGTTTTGTAGTTTTTTTTTTTGAAATATTTTGGATTACTACAGTGTTTTTTTACATGATTTTTTTATGTTTTTTATGATTTTTTTCAAAATTATCTTTATTAATATTTTTAATATTGAATTGGCTAAGAATCGCAACTATAATTTTCATCACAAAATATTGTAAATTGCTATAGTATTTTTCTAAATTGGTTTTTTATTTCTTTTTTATGATTTTTCTTTTTTTTATGATTTTTTTTAAATTATCTTTGTTGCTTTTATTTTTTTAATATTAAACTAGTTGAGAATTTAGCTTTATATTTTTTATGTTAAAACACCATGGATTGCCACAGTCATTCTCTATATATTTTTTTATTATAAAACGTTTTAAATATCTGTTATTTTTTTAATATTGAGTTGATTGAGAATTATAATTATATATTTTTTTATAAAATATTATAGATTTTTATAGTGTTTTTAGAAAATGTTTTTTTACTTTTATTTTTTTCTAAAATTATTTTTATAATTTTTTTAAAAACATTGTAAATTATAATAATTTTTTTCTATATAATTTTTTTTCTTATAAGTTAACGACAACGTAAAAGTATAACCACAGTCCCACAGCAGGCATAGCATCTAGTAGCACTATAAAGCTGGTAGCCTTTTACTCTGTTCGTATACCGAAATGAATTATAAGTTGAGGCTGATGGGCTTCATTCCCTTTTTCCTCTTAATGGTTTTCGTGCTGCCAACTTCGGCAGCATACAAGATCACCAACCCAAGAATCGTATTGCCTGTTCGGTCAAAAGGTTTGGATGCGGATTCAAGGAGCTACGCGGTTGTTTTCGACGCAGGGAGTACAGGTAGCAGAGTACACGTTTTTTGTTTTGATCAAAACTTTGATCTCCTTCCTGTCGGAAACGGCACGGATTTTGAGTTTTTTGCTCAGGTACAGATCTCCCTTTTTAAATATCCAAGAGCAAGTGACGATGGATCTTGTTAAAGAGTCAATATAAATTATGTTAAAAACTAACTGAGATAATTCATTTCGGTTGTAAAATACAAAAATTTCTCAAATTATATTGTTGATATTCTATTTTTTTTTTATGGTCACAGGTTACGCCAGGTTTGAGTGCATATGCAGAAGACCCTCAAGCTGCGGCTAACTCACTCGTCCCATTGCTCAACGAAGCGGAAAGTGTCGTGCCTGAAGAGTTCAGTCCCAAAACTCCAGTCATACTTGGGGTTAGTAAACCAGAGCACATTGTCTTCATTTTAATCTCTTCGTCAGTCCTCTTTTAACTGCAAAAATATTTTGTTCACTCTTAATATTTATTTATACATGGAGTTTTAACATTGCAGGCTACCGCTGGGTTGAGGCTGTTGGAAGGAGATTCAGCGGAGAGGATTTTAGAAGCAGTAAATCCATGGACATTATAGTCGTTCCAGTATATTTCTACTGCCATTTTTATCTTAATACAGTCTTTTGAACTCTTATGTGTCCAAGGTGAGAGATCTTCTGAGCCATGGCAGCCTGGAGTACGAAGCCGATGATGTCTCTATTCTGACTGGTTCCCAAGAAGGTTACTATATGTGGGTATGTTTCGAACTTAGAATTGCTGTACCTGTAAGAAATTGAAAAAGAAAATGAAGAAGCACTGAGAACGTTGTCTATTGAAATGATTTTTAAGTTTTATAACTAACTTTCTCTATTTATTATTAATAAATATTTTGTAGATTGCAATAAATTACATACTCGGAAATCTGGGGAAGCCGTATTCAGAAACAGCAGCAGTAATTGATCAAGGTGGTGGATCTGTTCAGATGGCATATGCCATTTCCAGGGAGAACGCTGAAAAGGCACCAATAGTAGCTGATGGAGAGGCTCCATACGTGGAGAAATTCCTTCTTAGGGGAACTCAATATTACGTTTATGTTCACAGGTTCTCGTCTTCCTCCCTGATCAATTCCCTTAAACTCCTGATAATACATATAGTTAGTGTTGGATTTTCCTGTTGCTCCACATTTTGTCATTTGTGTCAAAAATATTTTCTTGCATTTCTGATACGTACAAGGGTAGTAAGTTGATGGATCTTGTATGTACAGTTACTTGAGCTATGGGTTATTGGCGTCTCGGGCAGAAATGCTGAAGGTTTCACGAAACTCCAGCAACGAGTGCGTAACCACCGGTTATAATGGTATGACAGACGACTCCATCGTATCTCCACAAATGGTTTTAATATCCTCCTCACTCGTTCTCAAGATAAATTAATTTAGCCAACTCATTTTTTTTTCTATTCTATTTAGTGTTCAAATTGTTTAGACATCTTCCTCTCCAACTTTTCTAATCTTCCTAACCTTTCAGAAAAAAAATAAAAAATTAATTAATGAAAAGTTAATTTCTCTCCCCACTCCCTTTATTTTAAAATATTTAAAGGTGTTTACAAATATGGAGGGAAGGAATACAAAGCATCATCTTCTCCTACCGGCACAAGCTTCAAAAAATGCAGAACAGTAGTTCTTAAAGCTCTCAAAATTAATGCCCCATGTAACTATGTGAATTGCACATTCGGTGGGGTATGGAATGGCGGCGGCGGAGACGGGCAAAACAACTTTTATGTTAGTTCGTTTTTCTTCTCCATGTCTCAAGTGGTACGAATATATCATCCTAAGAAATTACTTTCAGTTTTTTTTATTTATTTATATATTGACTTTGCAAGCTAATTAGATTCATGGGATTTATAGGCTGGGTTTGTTGATGCCAATGCGCATACAGCCACAGCTAGCGCTGCAGATTTCAAGAAGGCAGCTAAGCGTGCTTGCGGAACAAGATACGAGGATGCAAGCTCAAGATTTCCGAATGCGCTGGAGAAAGACCTGCCATTCTTGTGTATGGATTTTACCTATGAGTATACTTTGCTTGTCGATGGATATGGTAAGCCTTACAAGCTACTTCTCCTTTGATCAATTGCAAAAACTCGTATATAGTAGTTAATCAGTTAATTTTTGGTTACTGTTTTTGTCGAAGATTGTCGGAATTAAAACGATATGTTTTCTTATATTCTTAAAACCTATTTAAGTTTTCGTCTCTGTAACTACAACCAACCAACTGTATTTTTATTATTTATTTTTGTCGCGAATACAAAATCTTCACTTTTTAGCTCGTTCTGCCATTCTTACAGTGGTCATGTGTATACATCCACAGGTCTTCATCCCCGGAAGAACTTTTCACTGGCAGGGCAACTTAAATACGAGAATTCACTTATGGAAGCTGCATGGCCTCTTGGTAGTGCTATAGAGGCGGTGTCACCTAGCAGTGCATCATTTCTGAATTAGTATCATCCTAGAAGTGCACGGTGGCCTTAGCATTGTGCCAAATAATAATTAATAACTCTAGTTTATCTCCATGAAATGGGTTCATTCATAATTAGTTTATTTTCGTACCATATCCGCAGAACTCCCTTTACCGAATAATTTTTTTTTGTTGGTATTTAAATTATTATTCAGTCTATAAAAATTTTAAAAATCATTTATTGATAAACCTGCTGCTGTTAATTTTTTTTAGATTAACGTGGGTGTCCGGGCCAGCTTTTATGCACCACGACTAATCCCACGGGCTCTGAAGTTAACGACCATGTAAGCCTCCAGTGGTCATCGTATAAGCAACTAAGGACTCGAATCTGAGACCACAGAGAGAGTAAACCTTCTTCATCTCAAGTCCGACCACAAAAAAAATAAACCCCTCCATCTCAAGTCCTTACCACTTGGTTACCATTTAGATGTTAGCTGCTGGTAATTTCATTTTATCTAAAGATGCTTCAACGTGTATTCTGCAAAACCCGACACAATAATTTCGGTGTCCGAAAAAAACAAATACACGCGCAACACGTTCTCTATATTAATGTTTTTTTAATGCTAACGTATGGTTTAAAAATGTTAAAGATAAAGTTGTGGTTGAATAAACAATCACGTGCCCATTTTGTTCCCATTAAAATAGTAAAACAACTATCAGCCCTCAGGGTGGTCCCTGTCTCTTTGCTTTTCTTTTCTTTATCCGAATCTGATTCCTTTCGGTGCTTCGTCCCCACCAATAATTTCTTTCTTCTGAAATTATATACGATGAACTGAGCTCTGTCAGCTTTATATATAATATAATTATAAATATAATTATAAAATTGATAAATAAAAATAAAAATATTAATATAATTTTTGTATTAGTAAATTTTACTGACAAAAATATTCTCTCTAAGAGAATTACAGTAAAAATAAAATAAAATAAAATAAAATAAATACAAGATTTATATCAATAAAATTATAGATTGTTTTAATACCGTTAATAAAATCTTTTTATAAACTCATTGGTAAATTTTAAATTTATTCTTGATATTGTTTATCATGTCAATAACCAATTAAATTATTTATGAAAAATTTTATCGGTTGTTTATAGAAAATTTTGAAATTATTTGTTTTATAATTGCATTATTAATTACTATTCTTTAAAGTTAAAACCACCAACAGATTAAAAAGTCATCATAGATTTTTAAAATTTTGTTAATTAATTTAAATATTTAAATTACATATTTAATGAGTATTACAATGTTATTATCAAGCTCACCACCTTGACAAGAATCAACTTATTTCAGGAATCTGCACATGTCTTTAACTCCTACATAGCAGTTGCATCTTAATGCTTCACAAGTCACCCACTTATTGTCTAAATCAAATATCTTCTAACTTATTGATCTTTAACATGAGGGTAATATCCATTAAAGTTAATCTTGCATTTGTCTTCATACTCATCATAACTACTCTATTGGCTATCCATATATCTACTTATATCTAGCCATCATATTGTTTCTAGGGTGTTCTGTAATTGGGCTCTTGTCATAGCCCTTGCACTTTCTCTTAAGGTGTTTTCACTCGTCATCATGTGGCGGTCTAAACCTGCGCTTATATTGTGGCCTTCACACCTTCCATCTGATGTGTTTTTGCCTATTGTTATAGGGCGGTCTCATCCTTCTTTATCGAGGATAACTTTAGTGACTTCAAGATTTTCTATCACCATGTGGACTTGGAAGAAATCATTGCTACTAATCACATAAAAAAAAGAGAGTATACTCCTTGTAATTCTCCATCTTAATTTCTATATTAGGAGCTTATATACCTTTCTACTTAATAACTCCACTCACACCAACTCTCTTTTGATGTTTTCGCCTTTCATCATAGGTAGTTATCTTTTATCACAGACATTTGCACCCCCTCAATTAGGTGCCTTTACAACAACTCATCTTTCCATCCTTCCATACATTAGAAAGGTCCTCGCTTGTTGCCTTTATTAAGAGCACATGAGACTTCTTGTTATACAACTTTTCACAGTCTCTTCTCTAAACTTATCTAGGAACCCTTCTTCGTTTTGCACCTATCATCTCATTACAATGCCTCATTGGATCATACAAGTACTCATGCACAATCTTCTATGCCTTCATGCAATTGTTATTCTCTAGATTTCTCTCTATTCCTTATTTATGTTTGACAATAGCTTATCCTATCACAATACCTATCCAAGTTAAAATAGGATGTCAATCTTTATTCCCTTGCTGTATTTCTTTTCCATTATCAGGGTCTTCATCAATTCTACCCTTCGAGAAATCATAGTTACTGAATCTAACTTCTTTGGAGAAATCATAACTTCATTAAATCCTTGATCATACAGAACCCAACTATTCTTTTATATCATCATCCTACTAGTTTTTAATAGTTTCATAACAAACTGTCACATATAAAAAAATAGTACTGTAATGATAATCATTCCACTAAGCAAGTTTCCAGGAAAGATTAGAAGAGTTACACTGGTCCCGCTTAAAATTCAATCTCCTAGCCAGAACTTCTTAGGCTATATTTATCCATCATACTGTCTTTCTATATATACAACCATTTGCTAGCCTTATCGAGGCTTTTCTCAGCAAGTGATCCTGGATAGCCTAGTTTTATAATTAATTTCTCAACATCTGACGAGACTACATGTACTTAGATTCATCAAGATTGATCTTTATTACTTTTCATTCTCCATCTCAAATCATCCACATGATCGGGTGTCCAGAGTGTTTCAATTTTGCTTTCCCTCAAGACAATTAAAATTCCTCACTTAGCAGTTCAACACATATAGATAAGCAAACATGTGTGATTTCTTCTTCTTCTTCATCAACCATCATAATGACCTTCAGATGCCTCTTGATTGAGTAATTAATTTTTTTAAATTCATAACCATTACTTTTGGTCACAAATCTCAACTATCAAACCATATCATTGCATCTGGAACGATCAAATTAGTTGGAAACAAGTCTAAAATCATCCAAATAATATTTCAGATGGCTAAGATTTGATCAAAATAATTTTGGCCTGATAAATAGCCTAGATTCAATTTTAGATCCAGTTTCACATAGACTTCACTATACAAAATCCTATCCTTCAGCTTGCGGCTAGGCTCTAACTCGATTCAGCTTGGCTCCACTCGGCTCCACTCTCTTGACTCATGGCTGATGATGTGGCAAGTGAGTCTGACTGTGCTGACATGTCTGCTGACATGACATGCCACATATGCATATTGATGACATAATGGTGTTATAATGACATCATTATCATCCTAGTTAAGTACATGGGTCGGGACCTCTGGTATTCGGGTCAAGTTAGCCTATTTGGGAGAAAAAGACATGTGCGACGCGTGACCACGTCTACAAGCACAACCACCTACCTTGTACGCGTGACGTCCAATTTCAAGTGGTTTTCACCAGTGGCTTTGTCTTTTCCTCCTCTATATAGTGGTATGGTAAAAATTTAATTTTGATAACTTTTATTTTTTAACAAAATTAAACACCACTTTAAACCATGTGCTCTAATACCAATTGTTGAGGATCCAAACTAATGATGTACTGATATTTGCTCATAGGAAGTTAAGCACACTGATATAATATTTAACATGGTTTGGTAAATCATCT
Organism: Populus ilicifolia; assembly: GCA_015708895.1. Classification (NCBI taxonomy): domain Eukaryota; kingdom Viridiplantae; phylum Streptophyta; class Magnoliopsida; order Malpighiales; family Salicaceae; genus Populus; species Populus ilicifolia. The sequence continues at coordinate 263,237 of SRLM01000791.1, read as the reverse complement.
ATATCTATGGGAGAGTCAATATTATTAAGGATAGAGAAAGAATACAAAATAAATACATAAAGGAAGAGGATTACACCCATTCAAACTCAACTCCTAGCTCACATACACTGCTACAATGATAACCCTCTCTTTCTCTCTTCTTCTTTTCTCTTCACTCTCAACACTCTCTTTTATTTTTGCTTTCTACAATTATGCCTTTTTTATAAGCATTAAAGGTAGTTTCTCCACTACATTTCTTGTCAACATGAAAGGGATAAGAAAGCCATAAAACATGCCACCAATTGTGACACTAATGGTGCTTCCACTAAGTTTAGTAGTGGGATATTGCCATAAAATAACAATATCTTAATAAAAAATACATCTACAAACTCTAAACAGGATTAATTTTACTTTAAAAAAATATTAAAATACTCAAATAAAAACAAATATATATAAAAACACATATAAGATAAGATGAGCCATTGCTTTTAATATCTTAAGTGATAGATGATTGAATTGAATGGCAAAAGAATTCCATATCTTCTCATTCTAAATTATATTTAGAATTCCATTAATTTAATGGAGATAATGGAAATAGATTCAATTTCTTCTTATTGTTTGAAGTGTCTTTTGTATCAGGTTTATATTAATTTGAAATCATAATCGTACATGTACTTTGAATTCTAATATAATTTTTCTTTAAATAAAAATATTAAATTTTTAGTTAATAATAATATCACAAAAAAATAACTTCAAAATCACTCTATGTTTATTAAAAGAGATAGTAAGGTAATTTTTATTTAATTAAGATTAAAATAAAATTCACAAGCCAATAAGCGAATGGCCTAGATAAATAACATTTACATCACCAAACTGTTAGAAAATATTTAAAACAAACATAAACGACATGCTTCAATAATTGCAACCTCATCCTTTTCTTTTATTGTTGTTTGAAAAATAGAAATAATAATGACTTATAAAAAAAACCCAATCAATTAATTTGTGATCAATTTTATTTATAATAATAATTCAATATTATGTTATATATTTGTAAAAATTACAAATGACCCCATCAATTAACTCCGCTCACCAAAACGGTGCAAATAAACTTGGTTTCGAGACGAACGAGGACTTGAAAGGTGGTGATTGTCGTGCACTCTTTGTCATTGTGTGTGTGGGTCGACTATCAATGGAAAGCGATCCAGTGTGGATGACATTACTAAAATCTATTGACACCAACCAATGATATTAATAAAAGCGTGACTGACTGTCTGCAAGCTCATAGTGAGTCCATGAGTTCATCAATGCCCAATTACAACAAGAGGGAGAGATGAAGAGTGCAATCGTCTCCGAGTATTGTTTTTCAACCATTTTTTTTCATGAGCTAGTTGTTGTATCTCAACATTAATTTTTTTTATTATTATTATACTCTCTAGAGTTTATATATATATATATATGTATGTATGTATGTATATCATAACATGGTGTGTGCTCTCTAACATTATTGTTCATGGAATTTGTATCTCCTAATTAAATATTTTGTAGGAGTATCAATCTCTTGTATGTATTATTTAGGGAACTTTTTTTTTTATAACTTTGTTAATAATAAATAAATGTTAAATATTGATATAAATTACATAATTAATATACTTTGTATATTTGACCTAATAGGATTTTTGGTTGTTTAAATAAATTTTTTAATCTTAAAATTATTTATTTGATGTTTTGGGCATAGTTTATTAAATAATTATAGTTGTATACTAGTTATGTAATCACTTATTACAAGCCTTTTGTATATTTCTTTGTATTTTTTTTATTTAGATATATTTATATTTTTTAAAAAAAGTAAAATTAGTCCGGATTAAAATTTATAACTATTCTTTTTAATAAATGCATTTAAAAAAATCAAACTTATAATCTTATTCTTTTAAAAATATTATAATACCTGGGAGGCCAACCCTTCGTCGGTAGCCTTTTCCTTTGTATGACTAGTGTTAAATTATAATTATTTAATTAAAATTGGTGTTGCAAAACCCTTTGTGGGTGTGGGGGTGTGTAGTGCATCCTTTAATCATTTCAAATTTTTAATTGTGTGTATTTTAAGGTTTGACTTGGTGATGGAAGGAGTTTATTTTCTATACCTAGATTTAAGCCCTGACATGCCTGTTACTCTTGCAGTACCTTACATGCTTATTGAGTTTATAAGATATTTAGTGAACCGTGAGAATTAATCGTGTTGCGTGCAAATTAGTCCGGACATCCCAGGTGAATTAAAAAAAAAAAATTCAATTGTGCGTTGTTTGATTATGGTTGATGGCCCCTAAACAAATCATCGATGTCTGAATATGGTTGATGGCGTCTTTTTCTTCGTCTCAAACAGGAGAAAGTTCAGGCCAGGCGATCGCCGCCTCAATCCAGGTCTTGACCGAATGGTTTACCATTCAGCCCCATTCCATCCAATTTTCCTCCACCACCGAGATGCACCAGGGAGCTGAAGAAACCGCCACCAACAGTCCAGCAATGGCCGAACTGTTGGTGTCCCAATACAACAAGAACACAAACGCCCAGAGTCCTTATCTCCACACAAGGATGAGTATCCTGGGGAGATAAGGATGAAATCCACACCAGAAACGCCAATAAAAGGCGGAAAAAGAAAGAAAGGGGACCCAGAAGAGAAAACACAGAGAGAGACAAAGAGGGAAAAAGTGAGAAAGAAAGGGGAGAAAAAGCAGAGACAGGGCAGAGAAGAGGAAAATAGAGAGAGAGAGAGACCAGGAGAGTCAGACAATAGAAAGAACAAGAAAAGCCAGAGAACAGAAGGGGAAACCGAGAACAGAATCTTAATCCAGTTGGCGGTGCACCAAGATCTTCGTCCCAAGGCCATTTGCAGAACAAGTAAGCGTGCACGGACAGTTCACGCACGCTTGCAAAGGCAAAACTGGCCAGTTACTGGGCTGAACCAGTAACCTGGCCGGATGGGCCAGCTGGATCAAGCCCTATAGCTGGTCCAGATCCAGCCCAGTGAAAAAAGAAGAAGAGGGGGTCAGACCTGGGGCTAAGAACAGCCTGCTCAAATTATGATTACTAAGAATATGTATATATTGTCTATTTACTTTATTCTCTTTTTATTTTGATATTCGGTCAAATAAAATTCCTTTTTTTATTAAAAGATTTCATAACTATTTGACAATCTACATGAATTTATTTGTGGGCACTTCTCATTTTTTTATGCTTTTCCTTTGTGTTTGTCTGTGGAACATTATTTTAAATATAAATATATTGTGCAATGCTTTTTTTTATTCTTCTTTTAAAGGAGAAAATAAAAAAAGGGTAAATAAAAGAGCATAGAAAAATTGTTTCCTTCCTATTAAAAATTCAAAGTTTTTTGAATTTATTCATTGACATTAAACTTATAAATATTGGATAATTTTCTTGCAACAACCTTTTTTTCTTCTTTCTCTTTCTATCGTGGCTTATAGCCATTATCATCACCATTCCCTATCTTATGGACGTCACCTCCATCTCCGGTAGCCCTCGAAATATCACCTGTGTTGGTTGCACCGTCTCTCTTGCTCTCTCCCTTCTCGGTGATTTTTCTTCTTTCTTCTTCCTTGCCGCCAACAACCACCATGGTGTCGCTTCATCGTTGCCACCACTTATACCATGTCGAACCACCCTTGTGCTAGGTAACTTCTCTCTCCTTCCTCCCCATCCTTTTTTCATGCCACTGCATGTGTTGTTACTGAATTTTGGACCCATATTTTTGATAATTTTTTTTAAAAAATAAAAAATAGCAAAAAAACAAAGAAAAATCTAAAAAATATATTTTTGATATATTTGCATCATTTTCAATATTATCTAAAAAGAATTTAAATTTTCAAAGGTATTTTGAATGCATTTAATTTTTAATGAGTAAATTTTATAATTATTAATTTTTCTTATTAAGTCGATGTTAATATTGTTCTTTTTTAAAAAATATATAAAAAAATTAAAATTAACAAAAATAAATAAATAAAAAGTTGAGGTACTATGATTTTGGCTAAGCAACACTTCTCCTGTAACAAACCAAGCTATAGTGAAAGAAGGGGGAGAAAAAAATTGATTCACCGGGGGGGGTAATAGAGAGCAAGAAAAGAACTCTAAAAAATACCTAACCTAAACCCTCTCATACAGAGTCGTCACCCCTCTTTTTTGGTAAAAAAAAAAAAACCAAGGAGAACGAAGACCTGTTCTGCCATTGTAGTCTTCCCCCATTTCCTCTCATCTTCACTAGTTCGATCTTCCCCTCACCAGTTTTCCTCCCTCATGGACCCATAACCAACCCTTCTCCTCCAAAAAATCCAACCGGCCCCCTTTTCTTTTGATTTTTCTTCTTTCTCTGGCAGCCTTCCCCTTGCCCTCCATCACTCCCGAGTCGCCCACCTTTGGCCAGAAAAGAAAAGGCAGTCGCCACCTGAAGACAAGTCCCCGGTGTCCTCCCTCTTCTGCTCCTAGGCCGCCGCTCCTTTAGAAGAAGAAAAAAACCAAAGCTTCCCCATCCCTCAGCCGGTTCTCTCAAACAGCTTCGCCTCTCCTCTCTCCTTTGCTTCTCCCGAAACCAGCCAAAGCTGGCCCTTCCTTGGCCAAAAGAGCACCAGAGGATAGCTGCCGCCTCCCACCCTTTGGCCATTTCAACATCCAAAGCACATCCACCATCCTCTTCATCTCCCTCAGCCAGCCTCTGGCCGCAACCCACCACAGCAGCAGCCGATCACATTCACTGCCGGTCGCTAGCCTCCAGCACTCCTCCTTGCTGCCAGTACATGGAATAGAGGAGAAGAGGATGAGTAGAAGCAGCCAATCTGCAACAAAGCAGATCCAAAAGAGGCCGAGGTAGATTCGAAAAAAGGACAACCGGAACTGTTTGTGTTGTTGGGTTGCTTTGCAGGTAACTGGGAGATGCACCGCCGGTACGGATGGGAAGAGAAGAAGGAGACGATCGCGATCCACCAGGCTGTTGGCAGCGGCATGTAGATCCACGCACCGCCAGAGATGAGGTGCGTGAGGTCCACGCGCCACCCCCTGTTCAAACGACACCAAGGCTGTGCAGCACTATTCCCGAGGATTTCTTTGTTTTTTTTTGTAATTTCCGGATGATGTGTATATTTAGATGTTATTGTATTTGATTTATTTTGAATTTTTGTTATTTGTTTTACATGTAAAAAAAGGGATGTAAAAGAAAAATAATAATAAAAAAGTGAGATGTGTGTGTGTTTGTATTTTTATTTATGTTATTGTATTATAAAAAAATAAAAAAAAGAATTAAGTGTTTAGTTTAATTATGTTAAATATAGGATAAATAAAATTATGTTATATTTTTTTAGAAAATGTAATAACATATTTTTATATGAAATTTAATAATTAATTTATTAAAATTTTAAAAATTTAATTAATATTTTAAAATTTTAAATTATATTAAACTGTTCGTGCGTTAGGGGTGTTAATATTATTTTTAGTTATAATTAGCTTTTTACCCTTGAATTTCTAATAAAGATCAGTAAATCTAGGAGATCAGTAAATCTAGGTTTTCTAGCAACTTTTAATGAAATACTATATGATAATTCTCAAATACCTCATATCAAGGAAACAAATGAAAAATCACCTCGCCGCCGTGCAGGGACGTGGACAAGAGGTGTGAATTATAATTCACATCTTACTATTTAATTCACACCTTACTATTTAGTCATAGGATGTCGAGTCAGGTCTGACCCAACCTACTAAAATTTTGAGCTTGGTCTAGCCCAGTTTTGACCCAACTATTTCAGGATGAGACCAGCCCGATTTCTGTTATGTCTGAGCTCAGCCCAGATTAGCTGAGCCGGCCCAGTCCATGTAGATTTTAGATTTTTGTTATTTTTTATTTTATTTATTATAATAATATATTATATTATAAAAAATAAAAATAAAAATTGAAAAGTCCTTTTAAAAAATTTGTGATTTTTTCCAATATTTTTCTATCAATTTTATATAATATCGAGTTGTATATTTACATTGTAAAATATAAATTCAATATTAAAATACTGATTTTCTCTGAAAAAATTCAATTTTTTTTTGAAAATTCCTTTTGAAAAATTTGTGATTTTCTCAAATATCTTTCTATCAATTTTGCTTAATATTGGGTTGTATATTTACATTATAAAATACAAATCTAGTATTAAAATATCAATTTTCTTCAAAAAAAATTCAAAAAAATTTGAAAGGTCTTTTTGAAAAATTTATGATTTTCTCAAATATTTTTCTACTAATTTTGCATCATATTGAGTTGTATATTTATATTGTAAAATACAAATCCAGTATTAAAATATTGATTTTCCTTAAAAAAAACCTTTTCTCCCTGAGATCTAGATGTAGACTTTAATATTTATGGGTGTAAAATTACATGATAAAGTACACCCTTTAGGTATTAAAGATACATAGTGTAAATAAATGTGATGTTACGCTTCAAACTTTAGAATTATTAGGATTTAACCTTATAAGGTAGAGATTTTTTTATAAAGGAAGATCTACCTTAAGTCTTAGAAAAAACCAACAAATAGAAACCTGCCTTAAAAACAATAAAACAACAATGCAGTTTACCTTAGGTAGGGTGCACTAGGGGTGATGTATCTTCCCGTTGCATAACTAGTCCCTTACTCAGACTCTCGCAAACCATAGGTTCCTAGTACTGTAATACTAGGTAGCGACTCCTAAAAATTAATCATGATTTTCTAACACACAACATCCCTCATCAAAAGGCACAACAAGAGTCTCTGTTGTCGCCAGACAATGCTTGTGCACCCCGCAACAATCATAAAAAAAGCTTGTCTAAAGTGAAACAATTTATGAAAAATCACATACAAGTTAAAAAGTCTAGTTTGCAAATATTTTAGTGCCACCTTCAAATATCTTCCTTCTAAGAACATCTACCATACATATCACTTACATCATCTAGGACGTATCATCCTTAATAAGGGTATAAGTTTCTTATATATGAATGACTTATTCAAAATGGATTCATTATCTCTAAATGATCCCTAAAGGCACCCTAGAGAAGTCTTGGGGGATCATATATGTTCTCTTTATGGGAAATCTCCATGTGATAAACATGATCTCCTAATACTATATACATTACTCACTAAGGGATAAATATGATCTCCTTAGTGTTATATGCACCACTCATCGAGAGAGATATATAATCTTTTTAGTGTTATGTATGTCACTTTTCATGGAATAGATGTAATATCCTTAGTGTTATATGCACCACTCTCCAAGGGATGGACTTGGTCTCCCTAGTACAAATAACAACATCATGTAATCACCACTCTTAATGGAAGGCTCTCATGCCCCATTAAATAATAATAATAATAATAATAATAATAATCATGATGATTACTCTTTAATATAGGGCTTTTAAGCCCCCTGACAATGTTAGGAGAGTCGCAAACTCCTACTCTCCAAAAAAACCTATAATCACATAGAAATTTTTAAGTATAGGTTCATATTTAGGTTCTCACTCTCTATTTATAAATTCTTTAATTATAGGAACCATGCTTGATGAGTTTAGAGATAGGAGTTGTTTCAAAGTGAGTAAATTTCCTCCAATGAGTTCCCCTCAGCCACATAAAAATAATTCTATATACAAGCTCATTCCTTATGTTTTTCTCTTACCTTTCAGAGAAATTTTTAAAGTATGATTTCCTTCACACCCTTTATATACTTAGAAATTCTTTCTCTTACCATGGTGCATCCCTCTTCACACGAGCTCTCTAATATATCACCTAAGGTTTCCATCTTGTTTTTCACATGATTAAAATTCAACAAACTCATTATAGTAATTGAGTATGTTTACAAGTCTTTGCATATCAAGATCACAAAGACTTAAGGGTTACATATAAACTCATTCTTAACATACCTAAAAAATTATTATAACCTTAAACTCACCCAATGGAATGAGCATGCCTTAAATGGAGGCTTTGTAGTGTGCTAAAACCCAGGCATATTAGGCCTGACAGACCTAAACATGATTGAGCTTAGCAATGTGCCATTCCTTGATAATGTTGGGTTTGATGTTAGCCAAACACAACCATTATTTTTCTTGGTGGTGTGCCAAACCCCGACATACTGTGATTGGAAATGTGTATCCTCCATTAGGCATTAACACAACTAAAAGATTGATGTCTTCTCTTAAGTGTAAAAGTGTTGAAGTAATAAATAACCCAGCAAGACCGGGATCGAACCACATGGAGGTTAATTGTATAAATTATAAACAACAATAATAACAACAACAATAACAATAGTAGTGGTGATAGTAGTAATAGTAATAGTAGTAATAATAAAAAGAGATAGAGAAGAAGATGATGATGATGAGAACTTTGAGATGAAATATTAATGTAAGGACTAAACAATGTAATAACAAACGTCAAGGTTAAAGGTTCCACTAATGGTATGTCAAACAAGTATAATATAAACTCTTATTATTCAATTGGAAACCACACACAAAGGAGGTTTCAATTAGATTATAAATTATTAACATGATCACATTAATTATCTTATTCGATTAATGCTAATACTTGTAAATCTCGTCAGACATTTATGATTATAACTTATGTTAACAACAAACCAAGTTCTTTTCATAGCTCATGTGTCAGTTATACTATATAGTATGGGTTATGAGAGCACTAAGTATTTGTTATACCAAGTGTTATACAATATAAATCTAGATTAGTTATTTAACAAGCAAAGTATTAAAGAGTGAACAAGATAACAAATATAAAATATGTTAGTATCAAACATTAAAGTCCATATTAAGTTTATACTATACTTATTCTTACACCATTAATGTAACCCTTTTACCTTAACATAATAAACTTAGTTAAACATAATAAAAGAAAGAAAAATAAATAAATAAATAAATAAATAAATAAAAATATAAATAAGATAAAAATTAACTAAGTAAATGAAAGGAAATAAAAGTCATAAACTTGATATTAATGAAAGCAAAGTATAAACATTACAAAAAATACAAATAGAAAAAATAAGAGCATGATTTTTATCTGGAAATCAAGATGCTTAAATGCATGACAAATGCCTCCTTTGATAGGCTAAAATTGAAAACTATTGATTTGATAACTAATTGATGAGTGGGTGACCAACTCTTGACTTGGTGACAATCCTTATCTTCTCTTGTCTACCCAAAACGTCATTGATAATGTCAAAATTAAAACCACTTGAATACATGAAAGTTTTAAAAAATTATCTTAGCTTTCTTGTGAAAATATTTAGATCATTTGGACTTTTAGAACTCTAGATATGGGTCAAACACTAAACAGTGCTCGAGCTATAGGACAGATTCAGACTTCTTTGTTGTTGCTATAATTTGAACTTGAAAATGACCTTTTTAGATCATGAGCTCCATATGAAAGTTGTGGGCCTATATCTTACCTTCCATCCATATAAAGTAGAAATAAATATGAGATCTACAACTTTAGATATGACTTAATTATCGAACAGTGTTCCGATTTGGTCTGCACTGACATCTTTTTTCTATGTTTGGCCATCTTTTTGTTCTTTCAATTTCAATTCTTAAATTCACAAATCAATCCTTTCATTTATATGATAGGCTTGCATTTAAAATAAATATTTACCATAAATTAAAGGTATCTTATATTATTAGATACGTTATTATAATACATGTTTTAGTTAAGGAGTTATTGATACTTGAAGTGTAAAATAATGATATAAAACCTTCATAAAAACATATTTTTAAGTACTAATCAGGCACATCCAAATGATTGATTATCCTTTCTTGGAATGTCCAAAAAAATGTTCATCCTCTCTTACACACCAAAAAAAATAAGATAATATGGTTTGACAAATATATTAGACACAAACACTTGGATTTGACAGTCAGTCAAGTTCATTGCTTGTGGACTTGACAGTCAGTCAAGTTCAAGATAACATGGGTTTGAAAAATATGTTAGACATAGTATGCACTTGGTATTTAACCAAGTTCAAAGCAATATGGGTATAACGAACATGTTAAACCTGAAATACTTGAACTTGATATTTAGCCAAATCCAAGATAATATGGGTCTAGTAAATATATTAAATGTAAAATATTTGAACTTGGTAATCAGTCAACTCCAAAATAATGATCATCCATTTTTTAGTATACCTAAGGAAATGACCATCCTTCCATGGGCACACCCTAGATAATAACTATCCTTCTTTGGCACGCCCAAGAAAATATGGTAATGTGAGTCTAATAAATATGTAGACCTAAGGCACTTGGACTTAGTAGTTAGCCAAATCCATTTCACTAGGATATGGTAGTCAGCCAAGTCAAAAAGAACATGGATCTGACAAAAATGACAGACCTAAGGTAACTAAACTTGCTCATTCGTCAAGTCTAAAGTCATTAGGTTCTAGTGAACATGCTAAACCCAAGTTAATTAGACTTGGCATTTAGCCAAGACCAATGTAACATAGGTCTACCAAACATGTCAAACCTAAAATACATAGACTTGGTAGTAAGTTAAGTTCAAGGTAATGACCATCCTTTATTGAATATCCCTAAAGAAATGACCAACCTCTCTTGAGTCTAACTTTAGGGAAGAACTTAGCCTTTATGGGTTTAGTTACATTTCATGTCACAAACCATAATCTTCCTACATCTTTTAGATGTTTACAAGTACTCCAAGGACCCATCATATTTACATCAAACATAAATATGACATCATTTAGGAATGCTGTGGAAACCACATTTTCAAAAAATTTGAAATTTGTTTTACTAAAAATTAATTTTTTTATGTGTTTTAGATCGTTTTGATGCGCTGAACTTAAAAATAATTTTTTTAAAATAAAAAATATTATTTTGATGTATTTCAACACGAAAAATATTTTTAAAAACAACCGCAACCACATTCCCAAACAAACACATGGAAGGGATATTTATACCTCATTAAATAATATCATAATAAAATTATATTTCAGACCCTCCTCTTCATAAATGGATAAAACTAATAGGGTATAAATACATTATGATACCTTCAAATTAAAAGTTTATAATCTTTATTCTTTACCTCGTATATATTCTTAAAGCTTCTCTCTATAATATTATTATATTTTATATTTTTAAAAAAATATTTATTTAAATACAAGAAAGTCTTTACTATCACAAAAAAAAATGATATTACTGAAAAAATGATATTGCTTGATATAGCGAAGAACACCAAGCTCAGGTTCATGGATTACACAGTTGGATGATGTGCCCTTTAGTATTCTTCACCTGAATAGTTCTCTATCAGCCTTTTATTGAATCTTTTGGTAGTTAATTATCAATCTTTTCTCTTGGCGGCCAGTTATCACCATCTATCAATTTGTTAGACATATGGTGAGAAAGAAGATTTTAATGGTAAGTTAAATTATCATACGAGAGAGAATCTTACCAAACCTAGGATTAAGCAGCAGATTTTGTGTTTCAACCTAGGTTTCTGCACACACATTGATACTGTATCTTCCTATCCTTTGTTGCCATCACTAGCCCTTTGACAGTGAAAAGTTGTAATAATATCTTTGTTATCATGGATGATCCTCCAGGCCTAGGATGAAAGAGTATTTTCGAAGAATTGAAGTTTACCTACTTCCTGTGTTCTGTTTTTGTTATGCCCCCCCTCTTTTTGACTTCAACTTCCATGTGGCAGAACCAAGAGGCTTACAATCAGCCACCGTTTAGTTCATAGTAATGTTATATGACTTTCAAATCAAGAGTAGTCAAAACTTTCTAAGTGGGAATCAATATCTGGCACAGCCTTATTTAGGTTGAGTTGATGACGGAAGATACATATATTATATTGAGTTTTATCTTGCTGCGTGTGAACAAAAGCGGTCTTTTATCTTCCCTTTGAAGTTAATATAGAGTTAAACACTTTTCCTCCTCTTGATGCTTGGACAATTTTCAACAAAAGCCAACAATTCCCACATCTGTTTTAACTTTACTGCTTTTATGAGTGGTTCTACGCTTCTATGGCTTCATCATTCAACGTCCTTCTCTGTATGTTTACAGTGTAGCCTAAGGAACATCAGATGCTGCACGAAGGCCACCGTATAGGCACTGTTGAAAATAAGTTTTCCTTTTCTTTCTCTAAGCATTTTCGGGATAAGCTTATGAAGAATAAGCCGTGGCCCGTGGAATACAACGCACTATTCCATGTTTGGCCTAACTCATTATTTAGTGTCTCAAATGAGAAATCCGGTGCTTTACCATTTGACAGAGGACAGCAACTAGCTACTAGGTTAGGTGAACTACACGTGGAAAACTACAAGGGGGTCATTATCAAGAGAGACTTTTTCATGTTTGAAAATTAGCTAGCTATTGCATACCCATGCACGCTTGCCATGCCTGTTGACCAGTCTAACATGCATTGTGATGAGTGGTGTGATCTTGGATTCACGCTCAAGTAGCCAGATCAACTGTATGCTACCACGAAGACCAATCACATGTTAGTCTAGCGTGAATGATGATATCAAGCTGCATCGCACCATGCATGTTTTGATGAAATTACAGCTGGTGGAATCAACTACTTTTGATATCACCACAGCGATCATGAACCTAGAAAAAAAGAAAAAGGAAACAAAAAGGAAACGATGGGTTCAGACAAGGATGATTGTGAGTTTAGTTGGGAGGAGCTAAACGAGGGAGTTTTCATCTTTCATGACTACCTTTAACGTAGTTCTTAGTTCAATTATTTTACGGATGCGGTGCAAGTCAAGGAACCCAGAGAAAAGGGTGGAATGATGCTTTTGACCATAAGAGCTGGTAGTGCTTGCCTTTATAAAAACTCATTAGATACTGGCTTTACATCTGTATTCTTTCTTCTTCTATCTATCTATAAAGCTCTAAAGCAGAGCCTGGGACAAAAATCATGGGCTGCTTTGTCAAGGAAGAGCAAGAAAAATGGATTTTTATATTCCATATTTGGCATGTGAGCGCATGAATTTTAGCAGAACAAGTTACCTAAGCGTAAGGGAAATTAAGGAGGGGAGAACCTTCTGCATGACATCACACATGACATAAGACTCGAAAGCATTAAATCCTATTCCTGCATGATAGCTTGAAGTCTATCAGCCAAACAAAAGCATCTTTGAAGGATAAATATCAAGTCTTAGGAGTTGTGGATAATCATTAACTTTTCTGGGTTTTTAGCTATGCTCATTCTTGAGCATATGCTCCCAAAAACCTATCCCATTCTTCCACCTATTTCCCTCAGGCTTCGCCTTTTGTCCATTTTCCGGCACCTCTTTTTTTCCCAACCACCATTTTGGCCTCATTTGGGAATGCATACTAAATTACGTTCCCGCAAATTTTATATTATTTTGATATATTAATATAAAAAATAATTTTAAAAAATAAAAAAGAATTATTTTAATACGTATCAAGGGAAAATACTTTAAACTATAACAGTTTTTTTTTTGTATTTTTTGTTACTCTTTCTGCAATTTATGTCATGGTTGCTGCATAAAAGATATTAAAAAATTATTTTAATATATTTTTAATTAAAAATATTTTTGAAAACAATATATTTACACCACAGTATCAAAAACACACTACACCACTACACCTGAGTTCAAAAAAATAATTACTAATCATTGAATCAACTTAAATTAATTAGTTTTATCAAAATGATAAATTTTTTAACTTTGACAAGTTTGGCGCATCAATCAAGCTAGTAAAAACATCATTTGACATCTTTTGCGGCAATCAAACAAAGCACATACATTTTAAACTTGACCCTGTGTGACTATTTAATGCTGTTGTTTTCTACGTCCACAAAGCTTGTGTCTTTCAAAACTAACCAAATCCAGCATCATGAGCTGGATTAAGGAGACAAACTCCTAGGGTTACACCAAATTTAGAAGCAAGATTTTGGTCATCGCAACTAAGATAATAACAAGAGAATGATCAAGAACACGAAAATTGCTGACTTTTTTAAATCCAACTAGCTTATAATTTCCGGGTTGGATAATTAATTAATTAATCCATAAATATATTTATTATTTACCATATCAATACTTGTTCTTGTACGTAATTGTAATTAACACTTATAACACACGTAATTAACATAATCTAATTGTTTAGAATCAAGGAGTCAAGCATGATGAGGTTGTTATGACCAGCCTCCTTTGTAAGTGGTTTAGACTTTGAAAAAATGGGCGTGGAGAGATTCTTTGTTTGGTATCCGTTATCGTGACTAAATCAAATCTTCACCTACAAAATGCTCGTAATCACTGTCGTTTAAGCCACACGTGTGATCGTAACCGGTTTAAGAATTGACTCTTTACCTCCTTGTGATTGTCACACAGATTGTCAAATGATGATTAATGGAAGACCCTTGACTAACATGAACATATGTTTTGAAAATCCACCTCGAAATAAATAAATAAATAAATAAACCAAACTTGTTGAATTATTATGGTTTGTTTTTTTTAAAAAAATATTTTTATTTGAATATATATTGGAATGAATTTTTAAAAGATTTTTTTATTTTTGATATTAATACAACAAAAATATAAAAAAACTAGAAAAATATCAATTTAATATTTATCTATAATTTTTTCAATTAGTAATATTGAAATAAAACCAAATTTGTTGAATTACCATGGTTGTTTTCTTAAAATGTTCTATTTTTACTTGAACATCTATTAAAATGATTTTTTATGATTTTTATTTAATATTAATTATTATTTAAGATTAAATAAAAATCTTAAATGGTCAATGCGTCAACTATTATTTAATTGTTTGCTTAATAACTTGAATGTTAATATATTTAGTAATTAATTATATCTAAAAGGGAGGGATAGTGTTTTACTGTAGAGTGATATTTACTGCTTTCACTATAGATTATACTGAATCTTAAATGGTCAATTCATTAATTATTATTTAACTGCTTGGTTAACTAACTTGAATGCTAATATATCCAGTAATTTGGCCTGAGCTGGGGCTAGTGGAGGGCTGAGGTTGATCTCTCTTTGCGTAATTATAGGCAAATCCCAGGAGCAGTCGATTAAGCTTCGATGATGAAAAGAACAGGTTCTTGGACTCAATTAAACAACAAAAATTAGTTCATAAAAAAAATCATTACAATTTCTATAAAAATTTTAAATTGCGTATAAGATTTTTGGTCAAACACAATTTTTCATGATATCAAGTATATATTTTAATTTAATTACCTGGGACTTAGATTTTAATAAAAAAAATTGTATAAATCTTGTTCCCTTCGGATTCAATTTTTATAACTAGTCGTAGACCTTAGTAGATTCAAATTAGATCAGAAGTTACTATTTAAGATTTGTCATGTGTTACTTAGTTAATTTGTTATTTTTTTTTATGTTTTTATTTAAAATATTTTAAGAGTTTTAATATTCCGTGTTAATTAAAAAATATATTAAATAATAAAAATTTGAATTGAATATACTCTTTTAACAAAATTATATCTTTCTTGTTTCCATCAACTTCACTGCTCAAACATATAAATTAGTAAAGTAATTATGCTTTGTGCATAACCTTTATTTTTATGTCCCTCTTGTAGGTTATTATAAATAATATATTGTAGAGAAAATTTCAAAATTCATGGTAAACTTACGTACGGAGCAACTACTTCAAGGGAAATAATTTTTAATTAATCTATGTAGCCTTGAATTTCAAATCTTCTTTGATCAAGCCAAAGAATTTTATTAGTTATTATTATTTCTTTGCTTCCAAGATTGAAATAATAAAGGGAGCATAATATTTTATACTATAGTCTTGAAAGTCTTATTTAAGCACGTCAAACAATCATAAAATCCTTGTTCTTTTGCTTTCAAGATTGTACCAATAAAACGAGCATAATCTATATATATATATATATGGGTTTTTTTAATTGAAAAAAATATCAAATTCAAAATTATTTCAAATTAAAAAGAAAAATAAGGATAAAATCAGATAAAAAAAATAAAATTTGATTTTCCAGTACAAAGAAGGATAAAATGATAATTACAGGCACCTTGATGCACAGTAATTTCGCTGTAATTTAATGTTAATTATATGTGGATAAAAAAGTGTAAGCGTGCGCTCCTCTTCTCGGTCAACAACCAAAACTGTTTTCTTTCTTAAACTTTACGCAGCGTGGGCCCCTTTTCTTGGCTTCTTGCTCAGATGATTCTTGTATTATAGCTAATTTTATTATTATTATTATTTTAGAAAACGATCCTGAACTGGAAAATAAAAATGGAGTTGATCGTCTCGCAACATGTGATCCTTGTAGGGCTTAAGTCTAATCAGATTCACTAATCAATAAAGAAAATTATCGCCAAGTTGGTTTCATATTTAAGGGTGATTTAGAGTCTGCTAATTGCTGTTTTTCTAAATTTTTTTATTTAAAAAAATACTTTTTAATTTTAAAAAATTATTTTTGTTGTCGGCATATTAAAATAATTTATAAATATAAAAAAATAATTTAAAATAAAATAAATTCCCATGTAAAACATATGACCAAAATGAGCTCAAGCAACGCTGAATTAATCAAATAGTTTTTGGATAATGATAATAATTAGGTCATTGAAGAACTTTTTAGTAAATAATTAATTACTATGCTCTTATCCACACAATCCTTCATCACCATCCAATCCCATCACTGGAAAACTCATCCTCAGTGTAAAACCTCTTTGAGCTCAACGCCCTTTTGTCATCTCCAAATATATCCTTTTATACCTTTTCCGTTGTATTTTGTCGTTTGTGTCTTTGTCCACCTAATTCGGTTTTTTTTAAAAAAAATATTTTTTAAAATAAAAATATATCAGTATAATATTTTTTAATGTCAATATATTAAAATTATTTAAAAAATTAATTTAATATTTTTTTAAATAAAAATAATTTTAAAAACAATCTCAATTAAGTAATTAACCATTTCAAGGGATTGATTTAAATGTTTGTATTTATAGACTTTAAGGGGTTTTTTTTCTAAAGTTTCAAGTTTGAATATTATCAGCACTCAATTATTTAGGACTACGGGTTACAAGACTTAACCTATAAAGATGGATTCCATGCTATAAAGATTTTTAAAAGTATTGTAATATTTATTTTTTAAAGTATTTTTTACTAAAAATAAATAAAAACTAATATTTTATTATTTTTTAAAAGTAATTTTTGATATCATCATATAAAAATACTAAAAAAAATATTAATTTTTTTAATAACTCTTTTTAAAACACAAAAACAATGACACCCTAAACCGACCCTGACAATATATGATCCCAATGTCCTCATCATTTATTTCTGTACATTTTGTGTGGGTTTTACGCTCCTCATAGCACCAGGCAGAGCTCATAACAGGACATACGTGTCTGTCCATAAAAATTTTGGATCAAAGTCAAGAGAAGCGTAGGTTTACGCCAATGGATGATTAAGACCAGAACAAGGGTGTAGAAAGGATCGGGAAGGGGTTTAGATGACACGTGTCAGTCTTATCATAAAGGTTAAAAAATGATTCATGGGATTAAGCTCATCCTCCGAACCAGCCGCCATCTTTCCACTTGTGGGATGCTAAAGACAAAGTGAAGGGAAACCAATGCCCCCAGCTGGCTTCCGGATCCCAGCTATCTGACCTTTGCGACTGAATTTTCTCTTTTTTTTGGAAAAAAATTCTTCTTCAAGCTCTTTGTTCTAATCCCATTTTCCACATGAGGACAAAGCCCCACGGCCATAAATGGGCACCCCGTCCTCCCCTCCCAAAAATTTCAATCGTCTTCCCTCTCTCTGTCTCTCTTTTAGCTTATCAGAGCCAAGCTTTGAGAGTTAGACCTCTAGCTAGCCTTCCCTTTTCCCTTCCCTTTTGACCCTCCTGGGTTGCTCAACTGGGTATCGATCGATCCTTAGTTAGATCATCTTGTTTATGATTTTGGTCGGGCCATTGTTTAAATCTTAGATCATTATTAGCATGAAGAACCAACAATCAAGCTTGCCACCAGGGTTTAGGTTCCACCCCACAGACGAGGAGCTCATCCTCCATTACCTTAGGAAGAAGGTAGCATCCACACCCTTTCCTGTGTCCATCATAGCAGATGTTGATATCTACAAGTTTGATCCATGGGACTTGCCAGGTTTCTATTCTATGCTCTACCCTCTCTTAATTACATCCCCCCTCTAGATATTATCTGCCATGTCAAAATCCAACTGAGGTATATTATTCATCTATAAAACAAGCGGCTCGTGCTTGCTCTTGTTTGTTCTGCTTTACCATGCCATTGAATGATACTAACCAGGGCTTGTTTGTGGTGTTGTTTCATGTCAGCCAAAGCTGCCTTGGGAGAGAAAGAGTGGTACTTTTTCAGTCCCAGAGATCGTAAGTACCCTAATGGAGCTAGGCCTAACAGAGCGGCTGCGTCTGGATATTGGAAGGCGACGGGGACAGACAAGGTCATAATGGCGTCAACAATCACCCCTGGAGGTGTCATACAAGGACAAGAGAACGTTGGTGTCAAAAAGGCTCTCGTCTTCTACAAGGGAAAGCCTCCGAAGGGAGTCAAGACTGATTGGATTATGCATGAGTATCGCCTTGCAGATACCCCCAGCTACAGCTACAACAAACCCATGAAGCCAAGAGATTCATCCATGAGGGTAGGCATCATTAACAATTATATGCCAACTTTTACTCTTATTAGCGTCTGCATACAAGTAATATTTTAAGATATTTCTCAGAGCCATAGCTTTTGTGCTCCTAAACTTCAAAAAATTGGTTGGTGACCAAGACAAGGTTAAGTTTTTTTTTTTTTGTTTTCTCAACTCACTGTAAATGAAGCGAGCGTAAATATAATATGCACCCACTTGTGTATTAATTAGTTCATAATTTATTAATTATGTCATTTAATTTCATTGACTTTAAACATGTATCGTCTGTTTTAGTACTTTACTATGGATAGAAAAATGGAGTTTATTTTGAATTAATTGGTCCTCATAGCTTGCTTTTGGTTTTTCAGTTGGATGACTGGGTTCTCTGCCGGATTTACAAGAAAGCCCATGCTTTAACTTCATGTGCAAGGGCAGAAATGTCCAGTGAACATGAGCAGGAGGAAGAAGAGGAACATTTTGTCCCAGAAAACCATTTACCAAGCTCGAAAGGTTCCATAAGCAACAAGAGCGCCCTCATGTCCCAGAAATCTTGCTCCTTCAACAACTTATTAGATGCCATGGACTATTCCCTATTGAGCAGTTTACTAGCAGATACCCCGTTCAACCCAATAGGGTTTGAGTCAAATCCTGCACTGAATAGCACTGCTTCCCAACTGGACCAGCCTCCTTTCTTCAGTAACAGCAATATTGCAAGCGGCGGTGGCTGCTTTCTTCAAAAGTTACCTCAGTTGAGCGCCTCAGTGCCCAACAACGTGGACAACAAACTCAAGCGCCAGCTTTCACACATTGATGAGGCCATGCTGCATCCATCAAAGAAGTTCATGAACTCTTGCAGTTTCACTAACACCAACAACATTAGTACTCAAACTGATAATGGTCAATACAACTTCCTAAGCCAGCCATTCTTGAACCAGCAATTACTGCTGAGCCCCCATCTTCAATTTCAAGGTTAAAATGAAAGGTTCTTAAAAGTAAAGGGGATTAAGTTAAATATGAGACATTTATCTATAAACAAAATAAAAAAAAAAAAACTACGGATTACCAGCTAGGTAGTGTATAAAAAGGATAAGGTCTGGGGGAGGGTCTGATTTTTTGTGCTACAAATTGACGAACTACTTGAAATAGAATCAAAAAGAAGATGCCCATTTGACAGTCAAGAGGAGTTTGACAAAGCAAAGGACACAAGGGCGGAGTTATAATTTGGAATCATACATGATTTTTGTAGAGAAAAAATGTACAATTATTGCATTGTTGCCAAATTAAATGGATTGGTTTCTGGCTTGAAATATTATGCTACTTTTTATCATTTTCTTTGAATAAAGCCAATCTTCCTTGTGGGAATTCCTGTTCTTGACTTCACCTCTTTTCTTTTCTTTCTTTTCTTTTCTATATAATAACTAGTGAATCAATTGGTCATTTTCCTTTCTTTGGAGTGACTAACTTGAGTAAATAATATGATTGGCAACTTAACTAATTTAGCCTGTTTATTTTTTATCTAATCATAAATAATAAATTATTTAGTTAATTAAATAACTTCTGTTTTTAAAACTTCGCTATATATATATATATATAGAATTTTAAACTTTAATTTTGAAAAAATTAAAATAATATGTTTATCATTAATTATAAAAACATGTTTTTTATTTATTTTGCCCGTAAAAATCAATTTCATAGCAGTTCTAATTTAATATTTTCTTTAAAATAATATGTTTGTCATTCATAAAGATCCATTTTTATTTATTTTGCATGTAAAAATCAATTATAGTAGTTTTAATTTGAACTTTAAAAAAAATTGCTATTCAATTTTTTGTTTTAAACCTATTTTTTTTTAATTTCAAACTACAGAAACTACCACATACTAAATACACATTCAATTTAAATATAAAGTTAATGTAAACAAAAAAGGGCCACGAGTTAATGATTTATAAAATTGACTCTACAATACTTCTTCTCAACATATAAATGGTGATAAAACAACCGGATTTACTCCATCATCTGCAAATCTTTTAACTGCCGTCCAGCTTTTTTCCATATTCACCAAAAATGATATTTTAGGCATCTTTTCATCTATATCCTAGGAGTGGACTTTGCCTTAAAAAATGAAAATAGATGCTAACGACTGTAGTCTTGATAGTAACATAAAATAATCTTAATATATGTATATTTCCTCCTACGTCTTATCTTCTTGGAGTTTATCATTCTTGTGATGATCGTTTCATATTATTTTTTCTTAATTAATATCAATGGCATGTGGTAGATTCCACAATGCGCGTGTTCTAAGCAAGGAAGATCACAAGAATATCCTCCCGAGGTTTTTTTATTTTATTTTTACAGCAATTTAGGCAACATGAAACGTGTTTAACACATCGATTGATGATGCTTTGAAAATAACAGCTAGGAAAAAAATAAAGCCTACCCAGATGCATTGAACTGTATAAAGTGTTAATGTGTAAAAGACCTCGACTTTAATTTGATCGTGATGCGTAGCTCCATTCATCGACTGGACAATAATTATATTTATTGCACTTTAATAGTATATTTATATATTGCATAATTTTACAATAATTAAGTTTAAGATATTAATTAAGAAAGGATAAATGTCTGTCCTACTCGTATTTTTATCTTAGTTCTATTTTGATATGTTAATTTCGATAACACATAAGAGAAAATAAATGTGGTTAAATTTGAAATATAAAAGAGTGATAATTAACAAAAACTAGAAAATATAAGGTCGGCAGCCACTGTTTATATAAATAGTGAATCACATATACAATTTTTTTTTAATTTTCAAATTGTTTTTATTTTCATTCACATCCTTTAACACTCTAATTATATGAAATCTAGCTCTAGATTAAAATACAAAAAAAAAATACATGATTCACCATAAATTTATAATAATATCATTTTAATTCAAGAAATTATTTTATTTATTTTTCAGTTATTAAGTAAAAAAAGAAAGAAATAAGATTGTTAGAAACGTCCTTTAAAACTCTAATTTTATGAAATCAAGCTCTAGATTAAAATACGAAGAAAATACATGATTCATCATAAATTTATAATAATATCACTTTAATTTAAACATTTATTTTGTTTATTTTTCAGTTACTAAATTAAAAAAAAATTGTTAAAAAATTATAAAAGAGATAAAAAATGGTTGGTTGTCGTAATATTAACAACAAAAATAATTAGACTTAGTACTAATGAGATTCATTTGATGAGAAAAATTTGATAATAAATAATTTTTTTAAACTCTGGCCCATGCACTAGCCTAATTTAAAATCTTAATACACTAGGTTATTCCATTAGCCTAACATTTTAAAAAATATATAAATAATTTTAATATTAAGTTTTTTATGAATATTTTTATTTTTGTTTTGTCAATCTTCATTTCAACGTTGAATTTTTAAAATTATTATCAAAGAATGGTACATGTGAATACTTAAAAGATGGTGATAAGTTTTGTTTATTGTTTAGTTAGCCAAAAAGTTTTTATTTTTTGTAGTAGACTTCAAATATAATCCCTATATAATAGTTTTAATTTAACATATATTTTTTAAAATTATATAAAAAAAATCTTAAACTTTAGCCACAAAAAAATACCAAAAATTATAATTTTTATCCAACTTAAGTTTTTACCATAATTTGAGATGAAAAGCATGTTAAAACATCGAAAACCAGAGACAATTTTTAAAGTCGTGGTTAGCATAAAAAAACAACTTCAATCAAGTAATGTGTTGATTTTATGATAATTATTAAGATTATAATTTGAAAAAATAGATTTAAAAAAATTATAAATTATATTTAAAAAAATCTACAATTTTACCATATGAAAAGTAGACATAAATAATAAAAAATAAATAAATTTCAAAGTTTTGATAAGTATAAAAGCAACTCCAAGCATCACATTACCAAATCGGAGTCTTAGAGGCAAAAGTTGTGCATTGTTCGATGCTTTCGGTGAACAAGGACCATCCAGCTAGGGAGCTGCAGGAGCCATGACTTTTTTGCGTGGTTCTAATCCTCTTAAGAATTCTTCAGGCTGGCTCTTTTGTTTTTGCTTCAATAGCCTATTCCGTTTCCTTGCCAACATGTTCATGCTTTCCCGTTTTACTCCCGTATATTATTCAATTTAAATAAATAAATATTTATTTATTTATTTAAAAAATAAATAAATTTAGAAGAAGGAAAAGTAGAATTTCATGTTCAAACACAATATCTCCCCGTCTAGAAAAATGGAAGATTTGTTTTCTTGTTTTTCAATTTTCTATTGAGTTTAGAAAGCATATTTTAGAGGTTCTCAATGATTTTTCAATACAATTTTTTTTCATTTTTTTTCAAATTAAAAAAAATACAATAACAACACAGTTTTTTCCCTTTTATATACAAAGTCTTTTTAACCATGTAAAATATTATAATTATTTTTTTATATTTTTATATTTATTTAGTGGAACAAAGATTTTTTTGAGTTGAAAATATAATTTTTTTTTTATAAAAATATTAATTTGAATAAAATAAAACTAATATTTTACAATTAAATTACCAAGAATACAAAATATTAAGAAGATTATATGATTATATGGATATTTCATAGGAAGAGTTTTGAAGAGATATTTGGGGTGAGAAAGGTTAAAAAAAATTTATTAAAAACTTTTGATCAAATTGATAAGGTTAATTATTTAATTTTCTTTCATTTTCGTCGCTTTCCTTGACTTCTCTTTCCTTCATCTTCTTCCAAACACAGTACAAGTGGTTGCCTTGTTTGAAGATATAAAAATATCACATAGTACAAAGTAGATAGGTGTTTAGTGTTACGTTGCAAGTTTACCTAATTTATTTTTTCCATCGTAAAGGAAATCAAAGTCATACAAGTGTTCTTAAAATAAAAACTCGGATGATTAACTTGACTCGAGTTAATAAACTTGTATAATTTTAATAATAAAAATAAAAAATAAAAATAAAAATAAAAATTAAATAAAAAAAATTAAAAAATAAACTCAAATCCATCCAAAATAACATGTAAAATCTGTGACTTAACTATGATATTAGAATAACTCTATAAAAAAAAACTTAATTATTAAACAATTCAATATTAAAAAGGAAAATTGAAAGAAAAACTTAAAAAAATAAAAAAATTGAATTGTTAAATTGAGTTAACCTATTAATTTTACAACCATAGGTATAGAATTGAAAAAATCTCATAGAACGTAAAGCAAAAAAAAAAAATCAATTTTTGATAAACAAATATTGAAGCATGAGATTGGCAAAAAAAATCAATAAAGAACCTACAAAAAGAATGAGGTCAATCATTGTTAATATTTTAAACTTGTAATCCTAGTCATAAACTTGGAACTAAATTCATTGAAGGTAAACAACAAAAAATAACAAAGTAAAATTTTTCAATAACAAAACACCAAGGGATGATATTTGAAAAAAAAAAGCAATAAAAGGGTAAAACATAAGAAAGAGAAATAAAAAGAAAATAGAAAAAATTTGACAAAAAACTAAATTAAAATAAACATTGAGTATAATGTCAATGATTATTTATGTGTTAGATTTTTTTATATTCATATCCTATATCTTATCTACATGATAAAAAAATTTAGATATCAATAAACTATTAATCGGATTTTGGGTGTATATATATTCAAAGAGAGAGAGAGCTTATGTGTAATAAATTATGAAATTATAATTTTATCTTAATATATATATATCACATTAAAATGAAAAATATTCCACAAATATATTTATCTAATATAAATATACATTTCATGTTAAGTTTGGATAGGTTTTGGGTTGATTTTTATAATACCTATACATTATCAATTATGTATTGAGTAAGGTAACCATAAAAAAAAAAAAACATGTTTGGGTTGGTAACCATTGATTTAATTGTCATCTTTAATATTGAGGTATAGAATTATTTATCTATATAGATATCAATTGTCCTACAATTATTTATTATTAAATAAAAAATAAATTACATATATATAAAATTGAAGTGTGTGCATATCAAATTGTTAAACTATAAATTAATAAGTATTCTACATATGTGTGTTTTATGTTAATACATATAAATATATTTAAAAATATATAAATATACATTTTGGGTTAGGTTTGAGTGGTTTAAAAATATTTTTTAATAATATTTACACCATATTCATTACTTATCGAGTAAGTTAACTATCCCAAAAACACCAATCCATTTGAGAGGCAGGGCTACATCCATTAGGTTTGGATTAAATTGCAATATCTAAAATTAAGGGATGAGATCAAAAACAAGATTGAACTAGGAAAATGATAAAAATAAAATAAACAAAACTAAAAAGAATGAAAACCAAGTTTGAAATAAAAAAAATAAATTAAATGATAATATTAAAAAAATAAAGATTAAAAAGTAGATAGGAAATCAAAAGAATGAAAAAGAAATTTGAAATAAAAAATGAATAAAATCAAATGATACGGATGATAATAAGAAAAATATCATTTAATTTACTATTTAATTTGAGCATCACATTGTATAAAAAGAGAAATAAAAGTAAGCTTGTGTACTTTATCAAAAAGAAGAATAGAGAAAAGTAGGAAGTTAAAAAAACAAAAAAAATCAATTAAAGCCACATCATCCATCTTTCATCATCACGGGTGGCATCACTAGAAAGCTTTTGATATTTCCCTTCAAAGATAGTCATAGAACATGGTGTTTGACAGTTAAAGGAGCCCGCACATGCCTCTTGAAGGGTGTTGGATCTTTCCAATTGCTAGCGCATGTGTTCCAAAATAAAGGGTTAAATGGAAGATGTTTTGCATACCAAGTAGTACCTTTTATGTCTTCTTTTTAACATTTCTACTTCTTTTTTTTTTAATCATTCTAGAGCTTAGGTTCGACTTGTTTCATAAAAAGCTTTTGAATTTATTTTTCTAGTAAATGGACCTTGATAAATAATATAACTAATCAAGATGATATTATTGAAATCATAAGAAGATGATTGTATTTATTCAATCTATTGGTACTAAGTGACAAGTAATAATTCCTTGAGATAAATGATTAATTCTTGATAACAACAAAGTTTTTATCTAAATTAAATTCTAGGTGCTTTAATACTAAACATTATATTTAATATCTTTCTCATTTTACATGTATGTCAATTGCTTTCTTTTAAAAGATTCATGTTTATTCTATATGCATGAATTTTTTAGTGATAACATTACATATATTGCAACAATTTATATTTATCTCAAATAATTAGTTAAACAAAATTAAACCTAAACAATTCTAATTGTCGTGGGTAGCAATAACTTTACATGTTTGATACACATGTATAAAAATAAATAAATAAAAATTTCTTTGGTTTGAGAAAAGAATGTAAGGTCATTTTTATAAGATTACATGGATAACTTATAGGAAGAAGTTTTAAGAGATAATAGGGGAGCGATAGCCTTAAAAATTTAATTTTTAAAAGTTTTTTTATTAAAATCTTTAGTTAAAATTAACAAGGTTAATTATTTAATTTTCCTTCACTCTCCTCACTTTCCTTAATTTCCATTTCATTTATCTTTTTCTAAATACAGTACATACAATTGTAAATTAAAAAAAAAACCAATTAAAAAAAACCTAAGAAAATAATCTAAATTAACCTTCCAAACTAACAACCTAGGTCATAAGACCGATATAACCCTATAAAAATTAAATTAAAAAAATTACAAAACTTAGTTCTCAATCAATTCAATTTTGAAGAATGAGATTAAAAAAATAAATTAGTTAAAAAAAATAAAAGAATGAACCGAGTCAATCCGTCAAACCTATAACATATGTCTTGAGATCAAGATAACCTTATAAAAATAAAATAAGAAAAATGATTTAATTTAACATAGGTTAACCTATCAACTTTACAACCTTAATTATAAGACTGAGATAACTCTATAGAAAGCAAACAAATAAATAAATTATGAAGCTTAATTCTTAACTAATATTGTTGAACCCAATGTTGAATAAGGAAACATTTTAAAAAATCAATTTAAAAAAATAGCATAAGTTAACCCACTATACACTATTCTCGGGTCATGATGTCATAATAACTTATAAAAAAATTAAAATAAATTATGAAGTTGAATTACCAATAAAACATAATATTAAATGATGAAATTGGAGGAAGGCAAATAGAAAAAATAAAAATAAAAACCTGAGTCAACTAGGTTAATTCGTCAAACTTACGATAAGAGTTATGAGATTAGGATAACCCAATAAAAAATAAATTCAATATTAAAGGACTCATGACCTGGTTCATGAGACTAAGATAACTTTATATAAAAAAATAAAAATAAAATAACTTGATTTAACTTAAGTTAACTTGCCAAAATCTGTGATTATGGTCTTATCCTTATAGAAATAAAATCAAATCATATTATAAAAGTCAATTCTTAACCAATGTAATATTGAATTATAAAATTAAAAAATAATTCAATTAAAAAAATATAAAAACAACTCAATTCAATTCAGGTCAACCCATCAAAGACAATTCTTAGGTCATAAGATTAGGATAACCTAATATAAATCAAACTAAAATAAATTATAAAATCTAATTCTCAATCAACCTAATTTAAATGATAAGACAGGGGGGTGGAGTCATTTAAGAAAAAGAAAAAAATACTTGAGTAAAGTAAGTTATCCAACAAAACCCATGACTTATATCATAAGAGTGAGACAATCTAATAAAAAGTAAATTCAATGTTAAAGAATGAAATGGAGAAGGAAAAAAACACATTAATTGAAAAAACAATTAATTAAGAAAACAGAGAAACAAACTCGAGTCAACAGAGTTAATTTCTCAAACCCTTGACCCATATCATAATATTATGACAACCCAATGAAAACAAAATCCAATATTCAAGGGATGAAGTTAAAAAAAAAGAAGAAGCATGGATTGAAAAAAAATAAAAGAAAAAACTAAGTTAATTGGGTTGACCTGCCAAACTTCTGATTTGTACATGAGAGTTAACGGTGCAATGCTAAAGGATAATATTTAAAAAAAATGCATTGATTGAGAAAAAAATTAAAAAGAAAAAATAATAAATAAATAAAGCACTATTTCAAAGAATGATTGTACAAAGACTTCTTTAGCACACATTTTTTACCACTAAATAAAGGCAATGAAGTGGGTCTTTGGTTGAAAATGATGTACAAATGCAAGGAAAAGAATGGTGTGTCTCTTGGTCATTAATGCTCATGTGAAAGAAAGAAAATAGTCCCCCAAGTAGCTCTAAAAGTACTAGAAAAAAGATGGAAAACAAGAAAAAAAAACATATGTGTATCATAATGGAGAAGAAAGGGTTGTTTTTCACCTTTTAAACGACATTGTTTTGGCTTTATAACTTTTTTTTTTAAAACCATAATTAGTGTTATGCATGGTTTCATTTAATGTCTCTCTTTTTTTCTTTCTTTTCTTTGTTTACAATCTAGTCCTTATACTTATAATTTATGCAATCTTGATCAATTTGGGTTGATTTTACAAAACTTCATCAAATTAAGCACATGGGTATATGACTAGAATAACCCGTGGAAATGAAAGCAAAAAAAAAATCACGACAACCAATTCCTAATAAATCAAACGTTAAAAGATGAGATTGGAATAAAAAATAAGATTTAATAAAAAAAAAACCTAAGAAAAATGACTGAAGTCAACCTAAGTTAATATTCAAAACCCATGATCCTGGTTAGAAGCTCGAGACTAACCTATAGAAAAAAAAAACCCTAAAAATAATAAGCTTATACAAGTGTTCTTAAAAAAAAAAAAGACTTGGTTCATTGATTTTACTTGAGTTAATAAGCTTGTATAATTTTGATAATATGAATAAAAAATAAAAATAAAAAAGATGTAAAGAAAAAAAAATAGACCAAAATCCATCGAGAATAGCATGTAAAATCTACGACCTAACTGTGACATCAAGATAACTCAATAGAAAAAAAATTGAAAGCTTAATTATCAAATAATTTAATATTAAAAAGCAAAATTGATAAAAAAAAAAAATAAAAGAAAAAGCAATGAAAAATATGAGGTCAATCATTATTAATATTTAAAACTCTTGACCCTAGTTATGAGCTTGAAACTAAACTCATTGAAAGTAAACTATAAAAAATTATGAAGTAAAATTTTCAATAACAAAACACTAGGGGATGATATTTGGGAAAAAAAGACAAAAAAAAAGTAAAATTTAAGAAAGAGAAAAAAAAGTAGACAAAAATTAATAGAAAACCAAATTAAAATAAAACATTGAGTATAGATGTCAATGATTATTTATGTCTCAGATTTTTTCATATTCATACCCTATATGTTATCTACCGAATAAAAAATTTAGATATTAATAAACTATTAATTAGATTTTAAGTGTATATTTATTAGAAGAGAGAGAGTGTCTGCAATAAATCATGAAATTATAATTTTATCTTAATATTAAAATTTGTATATAGCATATCACATTAAAACAAAAAAGTTCAACAAATATATTTATATAATATAATAATACATTTCATGTTAAGTTTGAGCGGGTTTTGGGTCGGTTTTGATAATATCTATACATTATCAATTATCTATTGAGTAGGGTAACCATAAAAAAAAAAAAGAGAAACATGTTTGGGTTGGTATCCATTGAGACTGAATTTAATTGTTATTCCTAATATTATGAGATGAAATTATTTATCTATATAGATATCAATTATCTAACAATTGTTTATTATTAAATAAAAAAATTACATATATATATATATGTATATATATATAAATTGAAGCGTGTGTGTATCAAATTGATAAACTATAAATTAATAAGTATTCTACATATATGTGTGTTTTATGTTAATATATAAATATATTATAAAAATATAAATATTTAATAAATATATTTGTATAATATAAATATATATTTTTGGTAAGGTTCGAGTGGTTTTCAAGTATGTTTTAATAATATTAACACCATATTCATTACTTATCCAGTAAGTTAACTATCCTAAAAACACTAACCCATTTAAGGCAGGGTTGCATCATTAGGTTTAGATTAAATTGTAATTTCTAATATTGAGGGATGAAATAAAAAAAAATAAAAAAAATAAAAAAATAAAATAACTAACACTAAAAGTAATGATAATCAAGTTTGAAATAAAAAAATAAATTAAATGATGAAATTGAAAAAAAAAACTATAACAGATTAAAAAATCTAAATAGATAGGAAATCAAAAGAATAAAAAACAAATTTGAAATAAAAAAATGAATTAAATCAAATAATAGGGATGATATTCAAAAACTATAAAAGATAAAAACCAAAATAGATGAGAAATTAAAAAAGTGAGAACCAAATAAAATAAAATGATAAGGATGAAACTGGAAAAAGAAACCTACAAAAGATTAAAAAAAAACAAAATAACTGGAAATAAAAAAGATAAGGATCATATTGTATAAAAACAAAAATAAAAGGAAGATTATGTACTTTAACAAAGAGAAAAAGAGAGAAAAGTGGGAAGTTAAAAAAACAAGAGTCCACTGGAGCCATATCATCCATCTTCCACAACTACGAGTGACACCACTAAAAAGCTCTCAATGTGTCCCTTCAATTATAGCGCAAAACACAGTGTTTAACAATCAGAGGAGCTTACACACGCCTCCTGAAAGGTGCAAGCTCCTTCTAATTGTTAGTGCATGTGTTGCAAGATAAAAGGTTAAATGAAAGATGTTTCACATACTAAGTGGTACCTTATCTACCTTCTTTCTAGTATTTCTACTATGTTTTTTTTTAATCATTCTAAAGCCTAGGTTTAGTTTTTTTTGTGAAAGCTTTTGAGTTTGTTTTCCTAGTGCATGGACCTTATAAATAATGCAACTAATCAAAATGATATTATTGAAATACTGAGAAGATGATTACATTTATTCAATCTATTTGTACTAAGTGACAAGCAATAAATTCATTAATATAAATAATTAATTCTTGATAACAATAAATTTTTTATTTGAATTAAATTCTAGTTGCTTCAATACTAAACATTATATTTAATATATTTCTCCCTTTACATGAATGTCAATTGCTTTCTTTAAAAAAAATAATGTTTATTCTACACGTATGATTTTTTTTAGTGATAGGATTACATATATTGCAATAATTTATATTCATCTCAAATAATTAATTAAACAAAATTGAATCTAATGACACAACTAAAAGACTGATGTCTTATTCCAAGTGTAGAAGTATCGAAGTAATAAATAACTTGGCAATATCAAGGTTGATAAATTTTAGATAACAATAATACAATAACAACAATAATAGTAACAGTTGTAATAATAATAGTAATAGTAATAGTAATAATAGTAGCAGTAGTAGTAATAGTAGTAGTAAAGAAGAAATTGATGAGAACTTTGAGATGGAAGATTAATGTAAGGATTAAATAATGATAACAACAAATATTAAGGTTAGAGGATCCACTAATGGTATGTCAAAAAAGTATAGTATAAACTCTTATTATTCAATTAGAAACCATACACAAAGGAGGTTCCAATCAGATTATAAATTACTAACATGATTACATTAGTTATTTTATTCGAATAATGCTAATACTTGTAAATATTATCAAACATTCATAATTATAACTTATATTAACAACAAATCAAGTTCCTTTCATAGCACAAGTGTCGGTTATACCATGCAGTATGGGCTATAAAAGTATCAAGTATTTGTTGTACCAATTATTATACAATATAAATCTAGATTAGTCATTTAACAAGCAAAGTATTAAAGAGTGAATATGATAACAAATATAAAAGATGTTAGTATCAAATATTAAAATACATGTTAAGTTTACACTATACTTATTTTTACACCATTAGTGTAACCTTTTCACCTTGACATAATAAACTTAGCTAAACATAATGAAAGAAAGAAATATAAATAAAAAAATAAGAACATAAATAAGATAAAAGTTAACTAAGTAAAGGAAAGGAAATAAAAGACACAAATAAGATATTAATGAAAATTAAACTTAAGCATTACAAAAATAAAGAGAGAGAAAACAAGAACATCATCTTGATCTGGAAACCAAAATGACTAAATGCATGACAAATGCCTTCTTTTATAGGCTAAAATTGAGAATAATTGATTTAATGACTAATTGATGAGTGGATAGTCAATTCTTGACATGATGATAATTATTTTCTTCTCTTGTCTGCTCAAAACATCATTGATAATATCATCATTGAAACCACTTAAAAATAAAAGTTGTAAGAAATTATCTCAACTTTCTAGACTAAAAAATTAAGATCATTTGAACTTTTAGAACTCCAAATATGAGCCAAACACTAAACAGTGTTCGGGCTGCATGACAGATTCAGACATATTCATTGTTGCTACAATTCAGACTTCAAAATGGCATTTTTAAAATCAAACCTCCACATGAAAGTTATAGGCCTATGTCTTACCTTTCTATCCATATAAAGTATATCCAAATATGAGATCTACAGCTCCAGATACGACCCAATTACATAACAGTATTCCGGTTTAGACTGCACTAGCATCTCTTTTCTAAGTTTTGTCATCTCTTTGTCCTTTCAATTTTAGTACTTAAACTCATCAATCAATCCTTTTAACTATTAATCACTTAAACAATTCCAATTGTTATTGGTAACAATAACTTCACATGTTTGATACATATGTAAGGAAATAAATAAAATTTTCTTTCTTTGGTTTGAGAAAAAAAGGTGAGATAATTTATATAAGATTATATGGATAACTTGTAGGAAGAGTTTTTAGGAGATAATAGGGACAAGATAGTCTTATGAATTAGAAAATTAAAGGTTAAAAGTTTTTTATATTAAAATCTTTTAGTGAAATTAACAAGGTTAATTATTTAATTTTCCTTCATTCTCCTCACTTTCCTTAACTTTCCTTTTATCTATCTTTTTCTAAATATAGTACATGCAATTGCAAATTGAAGAAGAATCAATTAAAAAAAAGACCTAAGAAAATAATCCAAGTTAATTTTCCAAACTAGCAACCTAGGTCATAAGACTAGGATAACCTTATAGAAAGCAAATTGAAACAAATTATAATGCTTAATTCTCAATCAATTCAATGTTGAAGGATTAGATTAAAAAAATAAATTGGTTAAAAAAACATAAAAAAATGACCTGAGTCAATTTGTCAAACCTATGATATATATCATGAGATCAAAATAACTTTATAAAAATAAAACAAAAAAATAACATGATTTAACCTAAGTTAACTTATCAACTTTACAACCTTGATCATAAAACTAAAATAACCCCATAGAAAGTAAAATAAAATAAAATTATAAAGCTTAATTCCTAACTAATATTGTTGAACCTAATATTGAATGATAAAATTTGAAAAACAAATTAATTTTAAAAAATAATCTAAGTTAACTCGCTAAGTACTATTTTTGGGTCATAATGTCATAATAAACTAATAAAAAAAATCAATACAAATCATGGAGTCAAATTCCAATAAAACATAATATTAAATGATGAAATTGAGGGAGAGGTGATTAAGAGAAATAAAAATAAAAACCTGAGTCGATTGGATTAATTCGTCAAACTCATGATGAGGGTCATCAAACTAGGATAACCCAATAAACAAAAATCTAATATTAAAGGACCTATGACTTAGTTCATGAGACTATAATAGCTTTATATAAAAAAATAAAAAATAACCCGATTTCACTTAGATTAACTTGCTAAAATTCGTTATCATAGTCTTATTCCCATAGAAATAAAATCAAAACATATTATAAAGCTCAATTCTTAACCGATGCAATCGTAAGTATGAAATTGAAAAATAATTCAATTAAAAAAAGAACACAAAAAACAACTTAAGTCAATTCAGGTCAACCCATTAAACACAATTCTCGGGTCATAAAACTAGGATAACCTAATATAAATCAAGCTAAAATAAATCATCAAATATAATTCTCAATCAATCTAATATTAAATGATGTGATTAAAAGGGAAAGTCATTTAAGATAAAAAGAAGAAACTTGAATAAACGATATTAATCAACTAAACGTATGGTGTGTATCATAAAAGTGAGACAATCTAATAAA
Organism: Populus ilicifolia; assembly: GCA_015708895.1. Lineage (NCBI taxonomy): Eukaryota > Viridiplantae > Streptophyta > Magnoliopsida > Malpighiales > Salicaceae > Populus > Populus ilicifolia. The sequence goes on along the minus strand of SRLM01000791.1, from coordinate 229,488 downwards.
ATATAAATCGAATGTTAAAGGATAGACAATCTAATAAAATATAAATCGAATGTTAAAGGATGAAATAGAAAAAAATAAGCGTATTGATTGAAAAAAAGTCAATTAAGAAAAAAGAGAAAAAACTCGAGCCAACCAGGTTAATTCCTCAAACCATAACCCATATCATAAGATTGTGACAACCTAATAAAAACAAAATCCAACATTCAAGGATGAAATTAAAAAAAATAGATTGAAAAAAAAGTTAATTAAGAAAAAAATAAGTCAACTGGGTTAACCCTCCAAACTTGTAATATGTGCATGAGAGTGAACAATGCAATGCTAAAGGATAATATTGAAAAAAAAAAGAGCATTGATTGAGAAAAAAATTAAAAAAAAAGTAATGAATAAATAAATAAAGCACTATTCCAAAGAATGATTTCGCAAAAGCTTCTTGAACATATATTTTTTACCACCACATAGAGGCAATGAAATGGGTCTTTAGTTGAAAATGATGTAAAAGTGCAAGGAAAAGAATGACATGTCTTTTGGTCATTAATGCTCACGTGAGAGATAAAAAATGATCCCTAAAAGTACTAGAAAAAAATCAAAATAGACCAAAAAGAAAAACATGTGTGTATCATAAGGGAGAAGAAAGAGTTGTCTTCTACCTTCTAAACGACATTGTTTTAGCTTTATGACATTTCCTTTTAAACCATAACTGATGTTTCACAGGGTTTCATTTAACATCTCTCTTTGTTTTCTTTTTCAATCTAGTCCCTGTACTTTCAATTTATGCAATCTCGGTCAACTTGGGTTGATTTTACAAGACTTCTTCAAATTAAATCCATGGGTATATGATTGGAATAACCTCATAAAAAAAATAAAAAAATAAAAAATCAATTCCTAATAAATTAAATGTTAAAAGATGAGATTGAAAAAAAATCAAATTTAATAAAGAACCTAAGAAAAATGACTGAAGTCAACTCATGTTAATATTCAAAACCTATAACCCTAGTTAGAAGCTAGAGACTAACCGATAGAAGGAAAACCCTTGAAATAAAAGTGAAATTCTTAATTATAAAATAATAAGAGATGAAATTGAGGAGAAAAAAAAGCAATAAAAAAAGGGTAAAAAAAATAGTAATAAAAAAAGGGAATGAATTTGATATAAAAATAAATTAAAATCAAATGTTGAGAGATATAATTAAAAAAAATCAATTAGAAAAAAAAAAAGAAAGGATGAAATTAAGAATAAAATCAAATAAAGAAAAGGACAAAAAAATAACAATTAAAAGAATGAGGATTAAATATGATATGAAAATTAAATGATAAGTGATGAAATTAAAAAAATAAAATTAATTTACAAAAGATAAAAAAATAATAAGTAACTATAAAAAAAATAAGAGCTAAATTATTGTATGAAAAAAAAATGAACCGAAACTTTTATATTTTACTAAAAAGAAAAAAAAAAGTTTATTGGAGCAACATTGTCGAGCTGTCATCAACAACCCCCAGCAATTGGTAAGGTCTAGATGCACCACTGCTAACACCATTGTAAAAGATAGTATTTAACCGTTGAAGCCTCCTCTAAGCATCCAACCACATTTTCCTTTAACATATATGTTATATATGTTAAAAGATTCAATTGTTCCTAAATTTATTTGATAATTATAAAAAAATCATATTAAAATGACTAAAACACACTTGGATATATGTTCAAGAGGATAAAATTTCAAGGATAGTTAAGTAATTATATTGTGTATGAAAAGATGAAAAGATAAAAAGATAAAAAGAAAAACCCTAATGCCTTATTTTTTATTTATTTTAAGAGTAAATTAGTGATTTTATTTTGCAACAAAAATGTTAAGAAACATATTTTCCTCATTTAAATGCCAATTGAACCTTATAAAAAGAACATTTAGCCTCTCAATTTGTTTTCTTGACTTGTGTTGTAAAAGACAAAAGCATCTTTATACCTAGACAATCCACAATGCAATGAAACTTGATATGCATAGTATTTTATTAATGACCCTTATTTTTTTACTAAATCATTGCCTCACGCTATATTGATGGTTAGAGCAAATTTATTTTTTTAATATGAAAAACAATATCTAGGCATTACTAATGTATTTTTTTGTATAAAAAAAAATTAAACTATATAGGAATTGATATAATGTGACTTGATCGTTGTAAAGAATCTAAAGACAATCTAGGTGATCGATGAAAATTTAGTTTAAGTCAAAATAAATATTTAAGATAAGATTTTTTAAATAAAAATTAAGATGAGAATACATTGCTGACACGACTAAAAGATTAATGTCTTTTTCCAAGTACAGGAGTGTCGAAGTAATAAATAACCCAGTAAGACCGATGTCGAATCACAGGGAGGTTAATTATACAAATTATAAACAACAATTATAAACAACAACAATAGTAACAATAATAGTAACAATAATAATATTAATAATACTACTACTAGTAGTAGTAGTAGTAGGAATAGTACTATAATAATAATAATAATAATAACAACAACACCAACAACAACAATAATAATAATAATAAAGAAGAAGAAAAAATTGATGAAAACTTTGAAATGAAAAATTAAAGTAAGGATTAAACAATGATAACAAACAATGTCAAGGTTAAAGGATCCATTAATGGTATGTCAAACGAATATAGTATAAACTTTTATTATTCAATTGGAAACCACACACAAAAGAGGTTCCAATTAGATTATAGATTGTTGACATGATTACATTAGTCATCTTATTTAATTAATGCTAATACTTGTAAATTTCATCAAACATTCATGATTATAACTTATGTTAACAACAAATCAAGTTCCTTTCATAGCTTAGGTGTCGGTTATACCATACAGTATACGCTATGAAAGTGCCAAGCATTTGTTGTGCCAAGTATTATACAACATAAATCAAGATTAGTCATTTAACAAGCAAAATATTAAAGAGTTAACAAGATAACAAATATAAAACATGTTAGTATCAAACATTAAAGTCCATATTAAGTTTATACTATATTTATTCTTACACCATTAGTGTAATCTTTTCACCTTGACATAATAAACTTAGCTAGACATAATAAAAGAAAGAAAAATAGATAAATAAAATAAAAACATAAATAAGATAAGAGTTAACAAAGTAAAGAAAAGGAAATGAAAGGAATAAACTTGATATTAATGAAAGCAAAGCATAAGCAATACAAAAAAATATATAGAGAGAAAGCAAGAGCATGATCTTGATCTGAAAATCAAGATACTTAAATGCATGACAAATACCTCCTTTTATAGGTCAAAATTGAGAACTATTGATTTGATAACTAATTGATGAGTAGGTGGCCAACTCTTGACTTGGTGACAATCCTTATCTTTTCTTGTCTGCCCAAAACGTCATTGATAACGTCAAAATTAGAGTCACTTGAAAACATGAAAGTTGTAGAAAATTGTCTCAGCTTTTGTTTATAAACAATTCAGCTCATTTTGACTTCTAGCACTCCAGATATAGCCAAAATACTAAACAGTGCTTGGCTGAAGGACAGATTCGGGCTTCTTTATTGTTGCAACAGTTTGGACTTGAAAATAAAATTTTTAGATCTTGGGCTCCTATAAAAGTTGTAGATCTATGTCTTATCTTTCCATCCATATAAAGTAGACCTAAATCTGAGATCTATAGCTCTAGATATGACCTAATTGTCGAACAGTGTTTCCGGTTTGGATTGCACCGACATCTCTTTTCTAAATTTGGCCATCTCTTTATCCTTTCAATTTCAGTTTTTAAATTCACCAATCAATCTTTTCATTTATATGATAGGTCTGCATTTAAAATGAACATTTATTACAAATTAAAGGTATTTATATTATTAGATATATTATTATAAAACATGTTTTAGTTAAGGAATTATTGATACTTCAAGTGCAAAATGATGATATAAAACCTTGATAAAAATATATTTTTTAGTATCAATTAATTGCATTGGTTCGAATCAATTTAGGTTAACTTATTAATCTGCATACTAAGTTATAAAATCATGATAACCTTATAAAAAGCTAATCAAAATAAATTACAAAATTTAATTTCCAACAAATCCAATATTAAAGAATGAAATTGAAAAAATAAATTAAAAAAGATAAAAACATTAATCCAAGTTAATTTGTCAAACTCACAACTTGGTTCATGAGACTATGATAACCCGATATAAAGAAAATTAAAATAAACTATGTAGTTCAATTCTCAATCAACCTAGTGTTGAAAAATAAAATTAAAAAAAATAATAATTTAAAATATTTGACTTGAATCAACCAAGATTAATATACAAAACTCATGAATAGAATAACGAGATGGAGATAACTTTATAAAAAATATATCGAAAATATGTCATGAAACCTAATTTTCAATCAATCTAATATTAAAAAATGATTTGAGATTTTTTTTTAAAAAAAACTCAACTCCATCAAGTTAACTTAATAACCTTTGATTGTATTCATTAGTTTGAAATAATCTCATAAAAAATAAATTATAAAATTATAACATTTAATTTCTAATAAATCTAATATTAAAAAATAAAAATAAAATAATTNCCTATCACTTGATTGTTCTATACCAGCTTTCAACTAGCTTTCAACTTGTGGGCATGCATGGAGGTGTACCATGGTACCATAGAGAAAATTGAGCTTCCTACCATTAGAAACATTTTAAGATGTGTATAAGAGACAGATTTTTATATTAATATCAAATCAATTTTAAATAAAAAAAATCAGATTTTTAACCAAATGAGTTTTTTTAGAGTTGTTTAAAATATAGGAATGGTTATTTTTTAAAATATTTTTGTTTAAAAATATAGTAAAATATTTATTTATTTTTTAAATTAATATCAATTTATAAAATTATTTAAAAATAAAAAATAATAAAAAAAAAACTTTTGAATTTTTTTAAATATATTTTTAAATTGCCAAAATAAAGATACCGTGGTCATGCCACGCGCAAACTGGATCACCGATCATTATTAATCAAAGACAATTCTCCTCATCATCCCTCCCCAACATTAATCAAGATCACCGGAAACACCCATGGAATTCCCTCCCGGCCACCACTCTCACACTCATCACCACCGAAGAAACGATGATGAAGAAGAGAGAAGAGAGCATTACCCGCCACCAGACACCACCCCACCACCACCATCTTTCCACCAACCACCACGCCCTCCTCCCGCTACTATCAAGAACCTCCACAACCACCATCTTCCCACCAACCACCACCTCCCTCCTCACACTACTATCAAGAACCTCCACAACCACCAAGACCATATTTTCAAAAAGCTACCTATGCACCTTCACCACCACCTCCATTTCAAGAAACTCAAGTCATTCGCACATCTCATCATTGTCCACCACCACCACCACCACCACCAACACAAGTGAATCATGTTTCTCATGAAAAAACTGAAACCCATCAGTCTTTTGAGCCGCATATGCCATCTTCCATTCACCAGCAAACTCATCAATCTGGCTCTACTTCTGGGCTTGACCTTTATAATAAACCTAGCTTCAAGGTTTACAGCGAAGCTGAACCTGATTTTCACCTCACTATTAGGGACGGAAGAGTGATTCCTGCTCGGTCAAATCCTTCCGATGATTTCCAAGCATGTAAAAATCAAAACTTTCCTTTCTCTCATTCTCAATTCGTCTATAAAAATTACCTTCCTTTGCACATTTTTGCTTCTATTTCATATAGTTTTGTTTTTTAAATTCTCATTGTTTTGTAATACAAATTCCATAAGCATGAAAACATCAAATTTTTTTGTCCTTGTCTTTGGTTATTTGGTTAATGTTTACAATCATATGATCCTTGTGCAGACTGATCATTTTAGTTGTTTAGACCTGCTTGCCTTAGTTTTTCATTATTCCATTTCAGGGTTTTGGGGTCTTACATATTTGTAGTTGTGCTTGATTTGTGCTGGTTGTTGTTGTTATAGAACTGGTTTAAAGATGAGAAGTACAGCACCAGAGTGAAGGATTCGGAGGGATGTCCTGCCTTTGCTTTGGTAAACAAGGCCACTGGTCAGGCCATAAAGCATTCCATTGGAGAGGCAAACCCTGTAAGAAATTCTCTGAGATCATGAACTTGTCGAAAGTTTGTTCTTCTATGTCTTTCATTTTCATGTCCAATGGCCTTGACCTTTAGTTGTGGAAAACATGACTTTGTAAAGCGTCATTTTTTGACAGATTTTGTTTCAATTCATTTTATATATGCATTTGTGTATTCTCGTTTTCTTCGATACTGAGTCCAAGTAGCCCATACGTTTTGGAAACATAGAAGGTGCTCTTATGAGCTTGACTCAACGTTGTATAAGCAGCTTTTAAACCTGATCAAGGTAATTTGGGACTGAAATGTGAACAAGAGCTACTTTTAATGATTTAATACGTTGTCCACAACTCTATATTCTATAGGAAACCAAGAGGTTGATGTTTTTGTTTTCCTTTGGAAAAGTGGGCATTGCTGATAAGAATGTGACTGGATATTTTACACAAGGCAACAGTTCCAGTAAATTTCAGTTGTGATCTCAGATACATTGCTTGCCACTGTTGTTCATGACCATAAATGATCCAACATTGTATATCCTCTTTGAGGCCCAAATTGTGTTTTGGTGACATTTATCACAGAAACATAATGTGGTGAGATTGGATTGAACAACAGAGTAGAATTTCTTCATTTATTATTGTCCTGCAGATTATTCAAAACATGTTCAGCACGTATGTTTTGGGTTTAATCTCCCTATTCATTTTATCCAAGCTACTCATCCTAGACAAGAACTGGTGTCACAAATTATGAAGTATTTAGCATTTAATTTACTTATGTTGTTTTCTTTTTATTGAGAAAGAACAAGCATGCTTCCCACATTTCACATCTTGGAATCTATTGAGGGGAGTGTAGGTGTAAACACAGTAATGACCAGGCCACTTGCTAACTAGTGTCAATGGCTTTGTTGCTCCTCTCCTTATTAATCTACCCAAATAAAATTTTAAGGCTTCTAATACACAACTCTTATTGCCTATCACTTGATTGTTCTATACCAGCTTTCAACTAGCTTTCAACTTGTGGGCATGCATGGAGGTGTACCATGGTACCATAGAGAAAATTGAGCTTCCTACCATTAGAAACATTTTAAATCAGCTTGAACTTGATTTTCTTTCTTATACTTGACAAATAAAACTTCTCTACTTAGAGAATCTTGTAAGGTTGTTAATGAAATAAATTATAATTTTCCTTCAAAATATTCGTTTAGGGTGCACTTGGTTTAGGATATATCATGTAGTGAACTATGTTGTGTCCTTGCTTTTGGTGGGTATAAGTGTTGCATTAAACTTAATGCAAGAAAGTCGAGGACGACAACCACCACTTACAGTCACTGCCTGCGGCTTCTCAGACTGCTAATCGCCAGCTGCCTTCACATTTAAAGTTTGATTTTTTTTTACTTTTAATTTGTGTATAAATAGCTCGCTACGTTTATGTTACTGTGTGTAGAAAAGAGAAGAAAGAAACATTAGAGAGAAAGAGAGAAGACATGTATTAAGAGTTTTTGTTTATTTTATAAGCCTTTTATTGTTGTTGAAATAAAATTATGGGTTCTATCTTATATGAGTATTTGAACACCACTAGTGGTTTCTCCCACCAATAATTGGTATCAGAATCTTTTTTTGTTAGAAAACAAAGGCGTAGTTGGGATACATCCGACTTTTCAAAGTTGTCCAAAATGCTTTTTGATTATTCCACATGTAGGGATCATCCATACGAACTCACGAGTGTAAAAGTTAGCATTAACGGAGTAAAAGGTAGCCTACATGCGCTGCCTGAAAGTTTGATACTGTAACTCACGTGCATCCGACGTGCCTAGAGGAAGAAGAAGATCGAGCTAGAAGCGTGTCATGTTTGAGCCACACAACGCTTCCTAAATTGTTGCCAAGAGAATATTCCCTATAATATTCACGGTTCAACCCTAGCGAATTGTCCGACGTCTAGAATCGGTTTCCTGACCGGTTTAGTCTATTTTTACCCATTTACAACCAAATCAGTCTGGTTCCTATTGTTTTGAGCATTTTAGATCCATCCACAGTGTTTGTTTTTCTAATTCAACTCCGAGAAGGTGATATAGTCATTTAAAGAGTAAAATGACTATAGAAAATGCACAAACACTCATCCTGCAACTGGCTAAAGACAATTATAATAGTTGATATATCAAATTAAAGGCATTTCATGGTTCATAAAAGTGTATAGAAATTATGCAATATGGTTATGAAAAACCAGAGTCTAAAGAAGTAGAGGATGCTCTATAAGAGGTAGAGAAGCAAGTTCTCAAAGCCAATAGAAAGAAAAATAGCAAAGCAAAGACCATCATTTATCAAGGTCTTGATGGTGTCATATTTGATATTATTGCTTATGCAAAAACATTAAAAGAGATATGAGAGGCTCTCCAACAAAAATACAAAGGTGTTAATAGAATCAAGAAGATTCATCTTCAATCTTTGCAAGGTAAATTTAAATTATTGTAAATGAAGTTCTTGGAATTTATTTCTGATTATCACACAAGAATTATAATTATAATGATAGTCAATTAGATGAGAAGAAATGGAGAAGCCTTTACAGATGCTTGAATTATTGAGAAAATTTTGATATCCCTATATCTAAAATTTAATTTTACTGTTGTTGCTATTGAAAAGTCTAAAGAAATGGATAAGTTGATGGTGGATGAGCTTATGAGTTTTTTGCAAGCTTATGAGCAAAAGATTGTGAAAAGAAATGGAGATAAAGTAATTGAGCATGCATTACATTCAATGTTGTATCTCAAAGATATATATGAGCAAGTGGAGACTTAAATAAATGGATACACCACTCAAGGAAGAAGTCAACAAAGATGAGGAGGATTTTAGCAATTCTAAGAAAGAGGATCTGGGAATACAAGATTAAGAGGAAGAGGTGACAAAAACACTACCAGAGGAGGCTGGAGACAACAAGCATTCACTCCTAGAGGAAGAGGAGGCGGTTACAATAATTGCGACAAGAGGAATATCCAGTGTTATAGTTGTAATCAATTTGGGCCCTATAACACTAAATGTCGAAGGAGAGCTTCATTATAGGTAGGTGAACAAGCCAATTATGCAGAAGAGGATGTCATCTTCAGAGGATCAACTGCATTATTTGTTCAATAAGAACTCAGAGAGAATAAAAAAAATATTTGGTATCTAGATTCTAAAACTACCAATCACATGTATGGCTAACGGGATCTATTTGATGATCTAGATGAAATCATTTAGGGATGAGTCACCTTTAAAGATATGCCAAAAGTTTCAGTAAGTGATAAAGGTAACATTTCAATTAAGTTGGAGAATGACAATCATAGCTACATTGCAAATGTTTACTATGTTCCAGCCATAAAGCATAACATGCTGATTGTAAGTTAACTTATAAAAAAAATATTATACTCTTTACATGAAGAATAGTCATTTGATAGTCAGATATTATAATAGGAGATTAATTGCCTATGTAAAGATGCACAAGAATAGGATGTTTCCTTTAAACATCCAATATGATGTAGCAAAGTGTTTGAGTGTCATCACCAACAATGAAAAGTGGTTAACATTTGAATTTTACAAGTCTGGAAATAAATGTATGCTCCATATTAATCATTCAAATGAAGTTTGTGAAAGTTATATTCTCAACAAACATTATAGATCCAGTTTTGCTAAAAAAGCCAATTAGAAAGCAAATAAACCACTAGAGTTAGTATATAGACATATGTGGTTCTATAGAGCCTATGTTAACTGGACAAAATAAATATTTTTTTTATTTTTATTGATGATTTTAGCATAAATACATGGATATATTTTTTGAAGAGAAAGTCTGAAATGTTGAATTGTTTGAAAGATTTTAAAGCAATTGTTGATAACCAAAGTGGCTATAAAATCAGAACTATGAGATCTGATCAAGATGGAGAGTATACTTTAAATGATTTTGAAGTTTTTTGTACGTAACAAGACATCAGACATCAGACAACACCATATTATACACTACAGCTAAATGGTGTAGTTGAGAGAGAATCGAATGATTCTTAACATGGTTGGCAAGAAGTCTACTCAAAGCAAAGAAGCTGTCTAAACAATATTAAGCTGAAGCCAAGGTTGTTAAATTGCTTTTTTAACACGACATGAAATATGTAATATAAACTTGGATCGTAAAATCATAAGTAAAATATTTTAACTAATTATATATTGACAATTCCAATCAAGTAGAAAATAATAATATAAAATAAACAATATAAATATCCAAACATCTTAAAGTACAGAAATCAAATAATTAATTGTTTAAAAATATTAAATTATTTTTAATAAATGTTTTAAGGGTCATTCGGTAGCTGAATCCTAAATATATTGATTGAAATTTAAAAAACAAATATCTTTGCAAGATTAGCTATCATTTCAAGAATAATTTTTTTATTCATTTTGTTTTTTAATATTTTAAGAACTTCAATAAAATCCTTCCTTATTACTCAGATTATAAGAATAATAAACATAGAAGATAATAAATTATAACTCAATTTGCTGCTTTAACTTTACAAGTTGTAAAAAACATGTCAATCTATTTTTAAAATATTAAACTATATAAGACTAAATTAAAATCAAAGCAATTTAATTGAACTATGAGTAAAATATTCACGACCACACAAAGTAAATTATTCACCTAAGCTATGGACCACATAAAGTTCTTACCATTCTTCTTACCATTTTGACTACACTAGCTTTTAAAAAACCACACCGTTCTTTTCCTCCTTTCTTGCATTTTTAATTTTACTCCTCTCATGATTTCTATTTTCATCACCCTGAAATTATTTGTTTCTCAAATCTCCCTTTCTCTCTCCCTCCCCTTCTCTCACCTAACCTGTCTATATCCCTAATAAAATCTCAAACCCTAATTAGTGTTGTTGGTACTTCTCTTTTCCTCTCCTTCCCCCTTTTTCACTTGCCTTGTTTATGTCCCCAGCAAAATCCTTAACCCAAATTAACGTTGCTGATATTAGTAGTGCTAAAGTTGAGACTTGAGAATGTGAGATTTGAACAATAAACAAACAAAAAGGAAAGGGGTAATAAAAAGAAGAAGTATAATGATACAAAACAAGATTAGTGGCAAAAGGCTACAAAGAGAGAGAATGCATTGACTATATAGAAGTATTTGTTTTAGCAGCCCAGCTAGAGACAATCAAATTGATGATTTTACTAGCTACACAACATAGATGGAAGATCTATCAACTTGATGTAAAGTTATCATTTCTCAATAGCTTTCTAGAAAAAGAGATCTATATTAAACAACCACTTGAATGTATTGAAACTGAAAATAAAAGCAAAGTATACAAGTTAAAGAAAGCTCTCTACGATTTGAAGCAAGCTCTGCATGCTTGGAATACCATAATTGACAAGTATTTTCAAGACATTGAATTTGAAACATATCCATATAAACATACAATATATGTGAAGAAAGAAATAGATGGCAACATATTATTTGTGTCTACATGTTGATGACTTGATATTCACCAGCTATAACCCTACTATATTTGAAGACTTTAAGAAAAGCATGGTATAGGAGTTTGAGATGACAAATATTGGTCTGATGACACATTTTCTTGGCTTAGAAGTGACACAGAAAGAAGAAGGGATTTTTATATCCCAAAGTAGTTATGCTAAAGATATTTTTGAAAGGTTTAATATAGAAAGCTGCAATCTAGTATCAACTCTAACTGAGAATGGAGTAGAATTGAGGAAGAGTAAAGTTGGGAATGTTGATCCAACTTACTTCAAAAACTTAGTAAGAAGCTTAAGGTACTTGAATATACCATACTGGATATAGTCTATGTAATTAGACTTATTAGCAAATATATGGAGACATCAAACCATTCTTGCTTGAATGCAGCCAAGAGAATTCTTTCTTGCATTAAAGGAACAATAAATGAAGGTATGTTTTATATTTCAAGTAAAACCTTCAGTTTTGTTGGTTACTCGAATAATGATTTAGATAGAGATCTAAATGGAAGGAAAAGCACAACAAGATTTGTCTTTTTTATGGGAGATACATCTTTCACATGGTCATCTAAGAAGCAATCGATAATAACATTATCAAGTTAAGAAGTTGAGTATGTTGTTGTCAACTTAGTTGTATGTCATTTAATATGGTTAAGAAATATGCTAAAGCACTTAAGATTTCCTTAACAAAATTCTACAAAGATTTATATTGATAATCGATCAGTGATTGCATTAGCAAAGAACTTAGTGTATCATAAAAGAAGTAAACATATTGATACATGTCAACACTTTATCCGAGAGCATGTGAAAAACAAAGAAGTTGAATTGATATCCTGCAAAACAAACGATCAAGTTGATATATCTTTACAAAGTCATTGAAGGGAGAAATATTTATTAAATTGAAGTTCATGCTTGATATGACATCCCTTAATTGAGTTTAAAAGAGGAATTTGTTGTATTAAACTCAATCGAAGAAAGTCAAAGATGGCAACCATGACTTGCAGTCACTGCCAGCTACTTTCACACTTGAAGTTTGGTTTTTCTTACTTTCAATTTGTGTATAAATAAGCAACTAAGTTTATGTTACTGTTTGTGAAAAAGAGAAGAAAGAAACACTAGAGAGATAGGGCATGTATTAAGAGTTTTAGTTTATTTTGTAAGTGTTTTATTGTTTTTAAAATAAAACCATGTGTTTTATCCTCTTTATGTTGGTGAGAAGGGATAAAACACAGTTTTATTTCAACAATAATAAAAAGCTTACAAAAAAAACAAAAACTCTTTGACTTTCTAGTGTATTTATATATAAATTGAAAGTAAGAAAAATCAAACTTCAAGTGTGAAAGTGGCTGACGGTGACTGTAAGCAGTGGTTGTTATCTTTGACTTTCTTGGATTAAGTTTAATGCAACAAATCCCCTCTTTAAACTCAATCGAGAGTTGTTATGCCAAATATGAACTTCAATATGATAAATATTTCTCTCTTCAATAACTTTGTAAAGATATTTATAACTTGATCGTTTGTTTTACAGGATATTAGTTCAACTTCTTTGTTCTTCACATGCTCTCGGATAAATTATTGACGTGTATTAATGTGTTTACTTTTTTTTTATGATACATTAAATTCTTTGCTAATGCAATCATTGATCGATTATCAAAATAAATCCTTGTAGGATTTTCTGGAGGAAATCCCTAGTGTTTCAACATACTCCTTAAACATATTAAATGGCATACAATTAAGTTTGACAATAACATATATAGCTTGATAAAGTTACTATTGATTACTTCTTGAATAATTATGTGAAAGATATATCTTCTATGAAAAAGACAAATCCTATTGTGCTTTTCCTTTCATCCAGATCTTTATTTTAATCACTATCCAAGTAGCCAACATGATTGAAGGTTTTACTTGAAGTATAAAACATATCTTTATTTATTGTTCCTTTGATATAGCAAAGAATTCTCAACTGTGTTCAAGTGATACTAGTCAAGTGTCTTAATACATTTGCTGATAAGTCTAACTTCATAGAGTATATCCAGTTTGGTACATGTCAAGTACCTTAAGCTTCTTACTAAGCTTTTAAAAAAAGTTGGATTAACATTCTTTACTTTTCCTCAATTCTACTCCATTCTCAACTAAAGTTGATACTGGATTGCAGTTTTCTGTCTTGAATCTTTTAAGAATATCTTTGTTATAATTGCATTGGGATATAAAAATCCTTTCTTCTTTTTGCGTTACTTCTAAACCAAGAAAATGTGTCATCAAATCAATGTCTCTTATTTCAAACTCATGTACCATGCTTTTCTTGAAGTCTTCAAACATGGTAGGGTTAATGTCGGTGAATATCAAGTCATCAATATATAGACACGCAAATAATATGTCGTCATCTATTTCTTTCTTCATATATATTGCATGTTCATATGGACATGTTTCAAATTTATTATCTTGAAAATACTTATCAATTCTGGTATTCCACACATGAGGAGTTTGCTTCAAAAAGTAGAGAGCTTTCTTTAACTTCTATACTTTGCTTTTATTTTTAGCTTCAATGTATCTAAATGGTTGTTCAATATAGATCTCTTTTTTTAGACAGCCATTCAAAAATGCTGACTTCACATTGAGTTGGTAGATCTTTTATCTATGTTGTGCAGCTAGTGACATCATCAGTTTGATTATCTCTAGCTGGGCTACTAAAGCAAATACTTCTTTATAGCCAATGCCTTCTCTCTATTTGTAGTATTTTGCTACTAACCTTGCTTTGTATCTTTGTACTTCCCTTTTTGTGTTTTTTTTTTGTCTTATAGACCCATTTGACACCTACTACTTTCTAGTTGATTAGTCAGCTTACAATATCATTCTTTTTAATGACATGTATTTTTTCATCCATTACTTCTATCCACTTCCTTTCTATAACAGCTTCATTGAAGGTAAGTAAGTCATTATCTGTAAAGAAACAAAATAGAATTATATCTTTTATGACTTGAGTGACATCGTACAACTCTAGTGGTGTTAATGATAAGAATAATGGTGGTATTAATGATGATTCTAGTGTGTTTCTCCTGCTGAATACAGAGAATTAGTGTACCAAACTTTGTGGCTCATTTACTGGTAATATAGGACCAGCGACAAGTGACACGACGAAAAGATTGATGTCTTCTCCCAAGTGTAGGAGTGTCGAAGTAATAAATAACCCGGCAAGACCGGGGTCGAACCACAGGGAGGTTATTGTACAAATTATAAATAACAACAACAACAACAATAATAATAATAATAATAATAATAATAATAATAATAATTAAACAATGATAATAACAAATGTCAAGGTTAGAGGTTCCACTAATGGTATGTCAAACAAGTATAGTATAAACTTTTATTGTTCAATTGGAATCCACACATAAAGGAGGTTCCATATTATAGATTGTTAACATGATTACATTAGTCATCTTATTCAATTAATGCTAATACTTGTAAATTTCGTCAAGCATTCATGATTATAACTTATGTTAACAACAAATCAAGTTCCTTTCATAGCTCAGGTGTCGGTTATACCATACATTATGAGCTATGAAAGTGCCAAGCATTTGTTGTACCAATTGTTATACAACATAAATCAAGATTAATCATTTAACAAGCAAAGTATTAAAGAGTGAACAAGATAACAAATATAAAACATGTTAGTATTAAACATTAAAGTCCATATTAAGTTTATACCATACTTATTCTTACACCATTAGTGTAACCTTTTCACCTTGACATAATTAACTTAGCTAGACATAATGAAAGAAAGAAAAATAGATAAACAAAATAAGAACATAAAAGTTAACTAAAGAAAGGAAAGGAAATGAAAGGCATAAACTTGATATTAATGAAAACAAAGCATAAAGAATACAAAGAGAGAAAACAAGAGCATGATCTTGATCTGGACACCAAGATGCCTAAATGCATGGCAAATGCCTCCTTTTATAGGCCAAAATTGGGAACTATTGATTTGATGACTAATTGATGAGTAGATGGCCAACCCTTGACTTGGTGACAATCCTTATCTTCTCTTGTCTGCCCAAAACGTCATTGATGACGTCAAAATTAGAGCCACTTGAAAACATGAAAGTTCTAGGCAATTGTCTCAGCTTTCTTGTGTAAAAAATTCAGCTCATTTCGACTTCTAGAACTCCAGATATGGCCAAAATACTGAACAGTGCTCGGGCTGGAGGACAGATTCGGGCTTCTTTGTTGTTGCAATAATTTGGACTTGAAAATGGCCTTTTTAGATCTTAGGCTCCATATGAAAGTTGTAGGCCTATGTCTTACCTTTCCATCCATATAAAGTAGACCTAAATCTGAGATCTATAGCTCCAGATATGACCCAATTACCGAACAGTGTTCCAGTTTGGATTGCACCGACATCTCTTTTCTAAGTTTAATCATCTCTTTGCCTTTACAATTGAAATTCTTAAAGTCATCAATCAATCCTTTTATTTATGTGATAGGCCTGCATTTAAAATGGACATTTACCACAAATTAAAGGTATCTTATATTATTAGATAGATTATTATAAAACATATTTTAGTTAAGGAGTTATTGATACTTTAAGTGCAAAATGATGATATAAAACCATGATAAAAATGCACTTTTGAGTACTAATCAACAAGTACTGTTAGTACTTCCACTTCATCTTTAAGGATCAAATCATTGCTGATCTATTTGACTGCTTTTTAGTCATCATTTAATTGCCAAGTTTTATCTTCTTCAAAGATAACATCTCTACTCATAATTACCTTCTTTGTGATGAGATTATACAACTTGTATCCCATCTTTCTATCACCATATCTGATAAAGATGCATTTCTCACTTTTATCATTGAGTTTGGTCATTCTTACATCTAGGATCTTTATATATACGACATAACTAAAGATGAGTAACATTTGGTTTATGACCACTCCATGCTTCTTCTAGAGTGACAACTACAAACTTTTAGTCGAGTAGTGATTCAGTAAATACACTACACATGATACAGCTTTAGCTCAATATTGTTTGGACAACTTTTTTACTTTAAATAGACTTCTTGCCATGTCAAAAATCGTTTGATTCTCTCTCAGCTACATCATTCAGCTATGGTGTATAAGCTGGTGTTGTCTGATGTCTTATTATGTGCAAAAAGCTTCAAAATCATTTGAAGAGTATTCTCCACCTTGATCAAATCTCACAATTATGATCTTATAACCACTTTACTTCTTAACAATTGCTTTAAAATCTTTAAAACAATTCAACATTTCAGACTTCCTCTTCAAAAATTATATACGTGTCTTTATGCTAAAATCATCAATAAAAGGAAGTAACTATTTTGTCCAATTGATATAGGTTTTATAGGACCACGTATGTCTGTGTGCATTAATTCTAGTGGCTTACTTGCTTTCCAATTAATTTCTTTGGCAAAATTGGATCTATGATGTTTGCTGAGGACATAACTCTTATAGACTTCATCTGGATGATCAATGTGGGGCATACTTTTGACCATCTTCTTGCTTACTAGCATCTTTAGACTTGTGAAATTCAAATGTCTAAGCCTTTAGTGCTAGAGTTAGTCTTCATTGTTGGTGATGACATTTAAACACTTTGTTGTATCATATTGAAAGTTTAAAGGAAACATCATATTCTTGAACATCTTTATATAGGTAGTTAATCCTCTATTATAGTCTTTGACTATCAAATGACAATTCTTCATGTAGAGTGTATAACATTTCTTCATAAGTTAACCTACACTCAGCATATTATACTTTATGGCTAGAACATAGCAAACATCTGCGATATAACTATGATTGTCATTCTTTATATAGGTAATTAATCCTCTATTATAGTCTTTGACTATCAAATGACAATTCTTCATGTAAAGTGTATAACATTTCTTCATAAGTTAACCTACACTCAGCATATTATACTTTATGGCTAGAACATAGCAAACATCTGCGATGTAGCTATGATTGTCATTCTTCAACTTAATTGGGATGTTACCTTTACCTCTTATTGGAACTTTTGAGGTATCTTCAAAGGTGACTAGTCCTTGTATAATCTTATTTAAACCACCAAATAGATCTCGTTGGTGACACATATGATTGGTGGTTCCAGAATTTAGATACTAAATATTCTTTTGATTCTCCCCAAGTTCCTCTTGGATAAATAATACAGCTGATCCTCTGATGATGGCATCCTCCTTTGCATAGTTGGCTTGTTCACCTACCTTTACTGGAGCTGTCCTTCGACATTCAGTGTTATAGTGTGCAAGTTAATTACAACTATAACATTGGATATTTCTATTGTCATGGTTATTAAAACTACCTCCTCTTCTTCTGGGAATAAATGCTTGTTATCCCCAACCTCCTTTGGATGGTGTTTCTGCACCTCTTTCTCTGAATCTTATATTCTCAAATCCTTTTCCTTGAAATTATTGAAATCCTCGTTTTTGTTAACTTCTTCCTTGAGTGGTATATCCACTTCTTTGAGAGACAACTTTAATTGTAAGGTATGCTAAATTACCTTATCTTTATTTTTTTCACAATCTTTTGCTCATAAGCTTGCAAAGAACTCATAAGCTCATTCATCATCAACTTATCCACTTTTTTGGACTCTTTAATAGCGACAACAACAAAATAAAATTTTAGATCTAGGGATCTCTAAATTTTCTCAGTAATTCAAGTATCTGTAAAGGCTTCTCCATTTCTTCTCATCTCATTGACTATCACTTATGTGATAATCAGAAATAGATTTTGAGGACTTCATTTGCAATAATTCAAATTTACCTCGCAAAGATTACAGATGAATCTTCTTGATTTTGTCAGCACCTTTGTATTTTTGTTGAAGAACCTCTCATATCTCTTTTGATGTTTTTGTTGAAGTAATAATATCAAATATGGCACCATCAAGACCTTGATAAATGATGGTATTTGCTTTGCTATTTTTTTTTCTACTGGCTTTGAGGACTTGCTTCTCTACCTCTTATAAAGCATCCTCTGCTTCTTTGGACTCTGGTTCGTCATAACCATATTGCATAATTTCTATACACTTTTATGAACCAAGACATGCCTTTAATTTGATACACCAACTATCATAATTGTCTTTAGTTAGTTGTGGGATGAGTGTTTCTGTATTTTCTATAGTCATTTTGCTCTTTAAATGACTATATCACCTTCTGGAAGTTGAATTAGAAAAACAAACACTGTAGATGGATCTGAAATACTCAAAACAATAGGGAATCGGTCTGAGTTGGTTGCAAATAGGCTAAACCGGTCAGAAAACTGATTCTGGATGTTAGACAATTCGCTAGGGTTAAACTATGAATATTCTGGGGAATATTCTCTTAGCTCGACTAGCGACTCAGCTTAGCAACGGCTTAAGAGACGTTGCGTGGCTCAAATATGATGCGTTTGTGGCTCAGTTGTCTTCTTCCTCTAGTCGCGTCAGATGCGTGTGGGTTATAGTATCAAACTTTTAGGCAACGTGTGTGGGCTACCTCGTACTCCGATGATGCTGATTCTTGTATTAGTGAGTTTGTATTGCTGAGCCCTACATGCGAAATAATCAAAAAAGGTTTTAGACAACTTTGAAAAATCAGATATATCCAAACTACGCCTTTTTTTTCCTAACAAACGAGGCTCTTATACCAATTATTGGTGTGAGAAACCACTAGTGGTGGCTTTAAAATACTCAGAGAGGATAAAACGCATGGTTTCATTTGAACAACAATAAAAAGCTTACAAAATAAACAAAAACTCTTACTACAAGCCCTTTTTGGTGTTTATTTCTCCTATTTTTCAGATATAGTAATATAAACTTAGCTACCTATTTATATATAAATTGAAAGTAAGAAAAATAAAACTTCAAGTATGAATGCGGTTGGCGGTTTGAGAAGTGATTGCAAGTGGTGGTTGTCGTCTTTGACTTTAGTGGATTGAGTTTAATGTAACATTTATGCCCACCAAAAGTAGGAGACAACGTATTTCACTACAAGATATATCCTACACCCTAAATGAATATTTTAAAGGAAAATTATAATTTATTTCATTAACAACCTTACAAGAGTCTCTAAGTAGAGAAGTTTTAAAAGTTTGATTTTCTATCTTATACTTGACAAATAAAACTTTTCTACTTAGAGACTCTTGTAAGGTTAATGAAATAAATTATAATTTTTATTAAGTGCATTGATAAATAAAAGGAAGTCCTCATGAAAGCCTATTCCTTTTCTTTTTCCCTCTTGAGCAAAAAATGTTATGCCTTCGAGAATGTCAAACCTGTCCCGAAATTATATTTCTGCAGGTGCAGCTGATTCCATACAATCCAGATGTTCTTGATGAGTCTATCTTATGGACCCAAAGCAAGGACTTGGGTGATGGTTTTAGAGCTGTAAGGATGGTTAACAATACCCACCTGAATGTTGATGCTTTTCATGGTGATAAGAAATCTGGTGGGGTTCGTGACAGTACCATTATTGTGCTCTGGAAATGGAACAAAGGTGATAACCAATGATGGAAGATCATTCCAGCTCAGTATTGTAAGTTTCTAAACAAGCAAAACATAAGGATTTACAATTCTTATTTAAGATTCACTATCTCTTTGTGTTTTCATCATGCAAACATCATATAAAAACACAAATCCAAAATGACTTCATTTGATGAAAAGAAAGTCCAAAATTAATTAAGTATATACGCCTTCATGCTTTTACTAATGTTCTTGCTGTTGATCATTATGCAGGAAATTATGTGTGATGGTGTTACCATTTTTGGAAGCTATATTGTATTTGCTGAACCTTGAATAAATTCTCAGGAGAATTGGTTTTTGTTCGTTTTTAGAATGTTTTGTGCTTTACGTGCCTTTTGGTATGAAAACTTTATGGTGAACACTCTTTTAGCTCTGTCTTTATTTATGCTATTATTTATTATCGTTAATAATGCCATGTTGTGGAATCAATCAAAACATATATCATAGAATTTGCTCGGATAAACCTATTATATAAATTACCAAACAGGTTTTTTGGTGTTTTTTTGTTCTTGAAGTTTACTTCACATGTTTTACTTTCAACTCTTCTTTAGCTAAAGGCAACATATAAAGGCTGTAAGGTTCTAAAATCAAAGGTAATGAATATGACAGCTTATCAAACTTCATATATTTAGATTAATGTATAGTTAAATTTAAGGATGTTCGGTCTGATATATTGTCATATCAACATGTATTGAGGAACAATGCATGCCTGAATACAAGAATGCATGTAATTAGGTTTAAAGTATACATAAACAGGATGTATGTACTTTAGCTGTTCGGTTTGATATATTGTCATATCAACATGTATTGAGGCACAATGAGTGCCTCAATATAAGGATGCATGTATTTAGGCTTAAAGTATATATAAACGCAAGAATGTTGGGTGGATATGTTGTTAGATTTAAATGTATTTGGGTTTAATGCATATTAGAATTCATGATGTTAGGTTTGGTATCTTGCCAAACTCATATTTACTTGGACTAAACGCGTAGCTGCCCTCAAGAACATTGAGTTTGACATCTCATTCGATTTATATATATTTGAGATTAGTGCATAACTGAATCTAAGGTTATTAGACTTAAAAATATTCTGTCAAGCTTATATATATTGAGTTATTGCCTTGTTTTTAAACTTTTTAAACAAGTAATTTAAGCAAAAATAACATTTATAATGATCCATTACAAACCTATAACTATAACATAAAAACGAAATCAATAAAAGCACTTGAACAAAAAAAAATCATAAACCATATACTTTGTATCTAACCACTTAGTAGATCTTATGAATGGATTTATGAGAAGAGCATGGCTTGAATTTGCCTCTAATGTAGGAAAGTTTGCATATAGGCACAAACTACATGTAATGACATTATGCTTCCATAAATTGACAGTATAAATTGTGTTTTCAAGAAAATATTTTGGGATAATTATCAATTCTCTTATGAAAAAAATTGTTATAAAAAGTTTTTGATAAAATTTTTTGCATCTATCTGATCTTAAAACACATTAACTCATTTTTTTTTCCTGAAAAATTTTATTTTGGCTTTTACACATACGAATGATTTAACAAATTTCATATAGAAAATATCTTATCCCTATACGATTATATATCTACATACTATATGGACAATATTTATATTATGTTTATCATTATATTTTATAACATAAACTATATATAAAAGCTTGGCATCATAAATATCTTTTTTTCTTTAAATCAATAATATTATAAAGATTGTATGTGCAAAACAAAAATAGTTTAAATAACTATCTAAATATTTGTTTCAATTAAAAAAATATATTATATATGTAATATAATAAAAATGTAAATATAATGTAAAAATTATAAATATAAATAAGTACAAAGGCTTGAGTATGAAACCTTGTATAGAACTTCTTTTTTCAACCTAACATTATGGGACACATACATATGATTAAAAAAAATCAGTATACTTTCTATTTTCTATATAATGAAAACTCTTTTTGAATTTACACTTTTGTATTTGTTAATTATTTATTTCTATACATTCTCTCCAGTTAACTCAATAAATAAATAATTATTTATTTCTATACCAATATTAGTTATACACTCATAAGTGATATCATAAAGTACTTTTCATTTATGATATTATCTTTTATTTCCTTGAATTTTTGTAAAAAATATTATAATTAATATATTTTGTAAGAAAATTATTTGGCGATATAATTATGAAAGTCATCTTTTATTAGCATGCATATTTAATGTTTAAATTAAATACTAAGTTAATTGAATAAATTCGAAGAACAAAGGTTAAAAGTACAAAATTCAAGAACATAAATTCAAAGAATACACAAATTAATTGATTAACTTATAAGTAGATAAATTAAGCCCACAGGTATATGAATAACTCCATGGAAATGAAAGTGAAAATAAAACACAACAATCAATTCCTAATAAATTAAATATTAAAACATGAGAATGAAAAAAAAACTTATTTAATAAAAAAAACCCGAGAAAAATGATCGAAATCAACTCATGTTAATATTTAAAATTCGTGACTTTGGTTAGAAGCTCGAGATTAACATATAGAAGGAAAAACCTAAAAATAATGAAGTGAAATTCTTAATTATAAAATAATGAGGAATAAAATTAAAGGGGGAAAAAAGGCAATAAAGAAAGGGTAAAAAAATAGTAATAAAAAGAGAGGGAAATGAATTTGACATAAAATAAATCAAAATTAAATGTTGAGACATGAAATTGAAAATAAAATTTAATTAAAAAAAATAAAAGAAAAAAAGGGATGAAATTAAGAATAAAACCCAATCAGAAAAAAGATAAAAAAATAATAATTAAAAGAATAAAGATCAAATTTGGTATAAAAATTAAATGAAATCAAATAATAAGGAATGAAATTGAAAAATAAAATTGATTTACAAAAGATAAAAAAATAAGTAACTCTCAAGAAAATAAAGATCAAATTGAATATAAAAAAGAAATGAAAAGAAACTTTTGTATTTTAGCAAGGAGAAGAGAGAGAAAAAGAGAAGGAAAAATTTTTTTTATTGGAACAATATTATTAGACCGCCCCCTAGCAACTAGTAAAATCTCAATACACTATTCATAATATCATTATAGAAGGCGATTTGTAATTGTTGAAGGCTCCTCCAAGCATGCTTGAAAAGTGCAGTCTTTTCTCACTCGTTAACTTATACAGTATATACACCAACCATCTTTTCTATTTAACATATATTTTATATATGTTAAGATTCAGTTGTCCCTAAATCTATTTGATAATTATAAAAAGTCATATTAAAATGACTAAAAATACATGTTTAAGAAAATAAATTTTAAGGGTAATTAAATGATTATATAATGCATAAAAAGATGCAAAGTAAAAAGAAAAGTGTTAAGAAACATATTTTCCACATTTAACTTGATAATGCCAATTGAACGTTATAAAAAAAACTATTTTGCCTTTTAATTTGTGCTTCCTTGACTTGTATTATAAAGGGTAAAAATATCATTACATCATAGCAACCAATAATATATTGAATCTTAATATGTATAGTGTTTTATCTATGAGCTTTACTTTTTTTTTTTTACTAGAACATTGCCTTGTGCTATGTTAATGGTCAGATCAAATTTATATTTTTAACATAAAAGGCAATCTCTATGTATTGTTAATTTTTTTTGTATAAAAAAAAAATTTAAACTATGTAAGAATTGATCTCATGTGACTCAATTACCATGACAGGTTCAAAGACAATTTGGATGATCGATGAAAATGTAGTTTAGGTGCTAATAAATATTTAAAATGAGATTTTTTTAATAAATATTAAGATGATAACATATTACATCGATTCAGATTAATTTAGGTCAGCTTATCAATCTGCATACTAAATGATAAAATCATAATAATCCTATAGAAAATAAATTAAAATAAATTAGAAACTCAATTTCCAATAAATCCAATATTAAAGGATGGAACTGAAAAAAATAAATTAAAAAAGATAAAAAAAAATTAACTTAGGTTAATCTATCAAATTCATAACTCGGTTAATGAGATTAGGATAACTCAATAGAAAAAAAATTAAAATAAATTATATAGTTCAATTCTCAATCAACTAAGTGAAAGATGAAATTAAAAAAATAATTAAAAATAACACAAATAAATTACTCGAATCCACTAAGGTTAATATATAAAACTCGTAACTCGAATAACGAGATTGAGATAATCTTATAAAAAGCATACCAAAAACATGTCATAAAACCTAATTTTTAATTAATTTAATATTGAAAAATGATTTGAAAAAATAATATTTTTTAAAAAAACTTAAGTCAATTAAGTTAACTCATTAACATGTGATCATGATTATAAGTTTGAGATAATTTTATAAAAAATAAATTATAAAAATTATAAAATTTAATTTTTAATAAATTTTATATTAAAAAATTAAAAAATAAACAAATAAAATAAAGATTAAAAACACTATTATAATAAATAGTTTTGAAATGAGCATTATATTTAAAACTCTTTTTTCCTTAACTTTTTAATAATTAATAATAATTTTTGAAAAGTAGTGCTTAGTGATAACCAAAAAACAATATTTTTTCAATGTTGTGCCCATGACAAGGTAATTTCGATAAGCACTAATCGGTCCATCCTATGTGTAATAATATTTGTAAAAATATCTAACAATGTATTTAATTTTTAAATTATATTTTTATTTAAAAATATATTTAAATAATATTTTTTTAATTTTTATATTAAAATCAAATCAAGTTTAAAATAAAAAATAAAATTAATTTTGAATAAAAAATTGAGATTTTTAGCAAGGCAAACAGTATCTATTAGTTTTTTTTAGAATTGTTTAAAAATATAATAATGATTATTTTTTAAATTAATATCAATTTATAAAAATATTTAAAAATAAAAATAATTAAAAAAAACTTTATTTTTTTTTAAATATACTTTTAAATTACAAAAACAAAGATATCGTGGAACTGCCACGCGCAAACTGGATCACCGATCATTATTAATCAAAGACAATTCTCCTCATCATCCCTCCCCAACATTAATCAAGATCACCGGAAACACCCATGGATTTCCCTCCCGGCCACCACTCTCACACTCATCACCATCGAAGAAACGATGATGAAGAAGAGAGAAGAGAGCGTTACCCGCCACCAAACACCACCCCACCACCACCATCTTTCCACCAACCACCACCTCCCTCCTCGCACTACTATCAAGAACCTCCACAACCACCATCTTTCCACCAACCACCTCCTCCCTCCTCGCACTACTATCAAGAACCTCCACAACCACCATCTTTCCACCAACCACCACCTCCCTCCTCACACTACTATCAAGAACCTCCACAACCACCAAGACCATATTTTCAAGAAGCTACCTATGCACCTTCACCACCACCTCCATTTCAAGAAACTCAAGTCATTCGCACATCTCATCATTATACACCACCACCAACACAAGTGAATCATGTTTCTCATGAAAAAACTGAAACCCATCAGTCTTTTAAGCCGCATATGCCATCTTCCATTCACCAGCAAACTCATCAATCTGGCTCTGCTTCTGGGCTTGACCTTTATAATAAACCTAGCTTCAAGGTTTACAGCAAAGCTGAACCTGATTTTCACCTCACTATTAGGGACGGAAGAGTGATTCTTGCTCGGTCAAATCCTTCCGATGAATTCCAAGTATGTAAAAATCAAAACTTTCCTTTCTCTCAAACTCAATTTGTCTATAAAAATTACCTTCCTTTGCACATTTTGGCTTCTATTTCATGTAGTTTTGTTTTTAAAATTCACATTACTATAATCTGGTTTTGTCTTTTTATGAGCTTTGTTTTTTGATTGGTTTGGTTACAATTCTCATGAGTATTTAATCTGATCATTGTTTTGTAATACAAATTCCATAAGCATGAAAACATCAAATTTTTTTGTCCTTGTCTTTGGTTATTTGGTTAATGTTTACAATCATACGATCCTTGTGCAGACTGATCATTTTAGTTGTTTAGACCTGCTTGCCTTAGTTTTTCATTATTCCATTTCAGGGTTTTGGGGTCTTACATATTTGTAGTTGTGCTTGATTTGTGCTGGTTGTTGTTGTTGTTGTTATAGAACTGGTTTAAAGATGAGAAGTACAGCACCAGAGTGAAGGATTCGGAGGGATGTCCTGCCTTTGCTTTGGTAAACAAGGCCACTGGTCAGGCCATAAAGCATTCCATTGGAGAGGCAAACCCTGTAAGAAATTCTCTGAGATCATGAACTTGTCGAAAGTTTGTTCTTCTATGTCTTTCATTTTCATGTCCAATGGCCTTGACCTTTAGTTGTGGAAAACATGACTTTGTAAAGCGTCATTTTTTGACAGATTTTGTTTCAATTCATTTTATATATGCATTTGTGTATTCTCGTTTTCTTCGATACTGAGTCCAAATAGCCCATACGTTTTGGAAACATAGAAGGTGCTCTTATGAGCTTGACTCAACGTTGTATAAGCAGCTTTTAAACCTGATCAAGGTAATTTGGGACTGAAATGTGAACAAGAGCTACTTTTAATGATTTAATATGTTGTCCACAACTCTATATTCTATAGGAAACCAAGAGGTTGATGTTTTTGTTTTCCTTTGGAAGTGTGGGCATTGCTGATAAGAATGTGACTGGATATTTTACACAAGGCAACAGTTCCAGTAAATTTCAGTTGTGATCTCAGATACATTGCTTGCCACTGTTGTTCATGACCATAAATGATCCAACATTGTATATCCTCTTTGAGGCCCAAATTGTGTTTTGGTGACATTTATCACAGAAACATAATGTGGTGAGATTGGATTGAACAACAGAGTAGAATTTCTTCATTTATTATTGTCCTGCAGATTATTCAAAACATGTTCAGCATGTATGTTTTGGGTTTAATCTCCCTATTCATTTTATCCAAGCTACTCATCCTAGACAAGAACTGGTGTCACAAATTATGAAGTATTTAGCATTTAATTTACTTATGTTGTTTTCTTTTTAATGAGAAAGAACCAGCATGCTTCCCACATTTCACAGCTTGGAATCTATTGAGGGGAGTGTAGGTGTAAACACAGTAATGACCAGGCCACTTGCTAACTAGTGTCAATGGCATTGTTGCTCCTCTCCTTCTTAATCTACCCAAATATAATTTTAAGGCTTCTAATACACAGCTCTTATTGCCTATCACTTGATTGTTCTATACCAGCTTTCAACTTGTGGGCATGCATGGAGGTGTAACATGGTACCATAGAGAAAATTGAGCTTGCTACCGTAGAAACATTTAAAGCAGCTTGAACTTGATTTTCTTTCTTATACTTGACAAATAAAACTTCTCTGCTTAGAGACTCTTGAAAGGTTGTTACTGAAATAAATTATAATTTTCCTTCAAAATATTCGTTTAGGGTGCACTTGGTTTAGGATATATCCTGTAGTGAAATATGTTGTGTCCCTGCTTTTGTGGGCATAAGTTGACAAATAAACAATTAAGCGCTTTGATAGCTAGGAGGAAGTCCTCATGAAAGCCTATTCCTTTTCTTTTTCCCTCTTGAGCAAAAAATGTTATGCCTTCAAGAATGTCAAACCTGTCCCGAAATTATATTTCTGCAGGTGCAGCTGATTCCATACAATCCAGATGTTCTTGACGAGTCTATCCTATGGACCCAAAGCAAGGACTTGGGTGATGGTTTTAGAGCTGTAAGGATGGTTAACAATACCCACCTGAATGTTGATGCTTTTCATGGTGATAAGAAATCTGGTGGGGTTCATGACGGTACCACTATTGTGCTCTGGAAATGGAACAAAGGTGATAACCAACGATGGAAGATCATTCCAGCTCAGTATTGTAAGTTTCTAAATAAGCAAAACACAAGGATTTACAATTCTTATTTAAGATTTACTATCTCTTTGTTTTTCATCATACAAACATTATATAAAAACACAAATCCAAGATGATTTCATTTGATGAAAAAGAAGTCCAAGATTAATTAAGTATATACGCCTTCATGCATTTACTGATGTTCTTGCTGTTGATCGTTATGCAGGAAATTATGTGTGATGGCGTTGCCTTTTCTGGAAGCTATATTGTATTTGCTGAACCTTGAATAAATTCTCGGGAGAATTGGTTTGTGTTCGTTTTGAGAATGTTTTGTGCTTTGCGTGCTTTTTGGTGTGTAAACTTTGAGGCGAACAGTCTTTTAGCTCTGTCTCTATATATGCTATTATTTAGTATCGTTAATAATGCCATGTTGTGTAATCAATCAAAACATATATCACAGAATTTGCTCGGATAAACCTACTGTATAAATTACAAAACAGGTTTTATGGTGTTGTTTGCTCCTGAAGTTTACTCCACATGTTTTACTATCAGCTCTTCTTTAGCTCAAGGCAACATATAAAGACTGTAAGGCAAAATTTCACGTATTTAATATATAGCTGAATTTGATATATTACCATACCAGCATGTACTTTATACATGCCTGAATACAATGATGCATGTATTTGGACTTAAAGCATACATAAATAATATTATGTCAAAATAACTTTTAAGAACTAAATACATAACTGTTTTTAAGAACATTAAGTTTAACATCTCACCTGATTTATGTATAATCAAGTTTAATACATTTAAGCTTCATGCATAACTGAATGGATGTTAGACTTAAAAATAAGGTTAAATCTATATTATCTCGTATTATTTGGGTTTTGGGTTTTGGATTTTGATATTTTATTTAAGTCTAGGTATAATAAGTTTTTGCCTTGTTTTTAAACCTTTTAAAGGTATTTTTCAAGCAAAAATAACATTTATAATAATCCATCACAAATATATAATTATAACATAAAAACAAAATCAATAAGAGCACTGGAAAAAAAAAAGTTATAAACCACATACTTTTTATCTAACCACTTAGTACAACATAGCAAATGGGCTTACAGAAAGAGTTTAATATTTTGATAATTACCAAAAATTTGTTGTAAAAAATCTTTTATAAAAATATTTTTATAAAACTTTTTACGTCTATCTGATCAAAAAAAATTATTTTGAATTTTACACATACAAATTATTTAACAGATTTCATATAGAAAATATCTTACCCCTATAAGATTATATTATATATCTGCATATTATATGTATAATATTTGTATCATGTTTATGATTATATATCATAACGTACACTATATATAAAAGCTTGGCATTATAAATATATATTTTTAAAATCAATAATATTATAGAGATTGTATGTGCAAAAAAAGAAGTTTAAATAACTATCTAAACGTTTGTTTCAATTTAAAAAAAATGATACATTATATATGTAATATATAAAAATGTAAAAATTATAAATATAAATAAGTACAAGTGCTTGAGTATAAAACCTTGTATAAATCCTTTATTTCTTTTTCCTCTTAATAGAATGTGATTCTGTGTTTTTTTATTTCTCCTAAAGGCACAGTTAAATGCTACCTGCATTTTTAGCCTAACATTACCAGATACATACATGTGTACCAGAAATTAGTGTACTTTTTACTGTTTATACAGTGAAAACTCTTGAATTTTAATTATTTATTTCTATACATCCTCTCTAATTAACTCAATAAATAAATAATTATTTATTTTTATATTAATATTAATTATGCACTCAAAAATGATATCATTAAGTACTTTTCATTTTTGATATCACCTTTCATTTCCTCGAATTTTTGTAAGAAATATTACCTTTAATATATTTTGTAAGGCAATTATTTGGTGATATAAAGCTTATATAAATATGAAAGTCATCTCTTATTAGCATAGATTAGCATGCATATTTTATGTTGAAATTAACTATTGATTTCGAAGAACAAAGGTTAATTGGATAAATTCGAAGAACAAAGGTTAATAGTACAAAATTCAAGAACATAAATTCAAAGAACATACAAATTAATTGATTAAATTAAAAGTATATAAATGATTAAGTATAAATAATTGACACAAAAACAAATATTGAAATTAAAAATTTTAAAAACAAATATACTTCCTTCTACTGTTCCACCCTTCTCCAATATTCTCCATGAGCTACAAAGCTTATTTGATTTACCTCTCATCTGTTTTTTTTTTTTTTTTGCTATTTCTTTTCCACCAATCATAACGTTTCATTCTTTGTTTAATGAAATTAAAAGAGATGATACTTTTACTATAGTTTTTCTGTTCATCCTTTAACAAGTAATTAAGTTGTTGGAAAAACTCTATTCCTCCACATTCATAAATATTGTGAATTAAAACAGCAAGGGTGTGGAGTGTTTTGTAAAAAAATAAAATAAAATTGCATTTCCAGGATTTTTTTTTTGGCTCTGATCAGGATTTCTTATTTATTTTAGTCTTCATGTTATATGTTTATTATAATTTAGATATGATAGTTTATTTTTATTTTTATTTTATATGGTTATAATGGTATTAGAAAAATATTTTAGCGTTGAGTTGATATAAAAAATATATCCTAGCATCATGGCATGGTCTTTTTTTTTTAAATTTAGTCAAATAAAAATGGTTTTTTAAAACATTTATGATATTAAATTTTATGGAGTCAGTAATTTGATTTGTAAGTTTAACATAGTAACTTGGGTTGCCTCAGTTCATAAGTTTAGTAGGTTTTTTTTTAAAAAAATAAACTTGATGTTGTGACTGTATATTTTTTATCATATAATTAAAAAATGGTTTTAAAAAATATTTTATTAAATTTTATAAGTCCGTTGACATGTTCATGAGGTTGGCGAGTTTAACTTTTAAAAAAAAATTATTTTTTTTCAATTTAATCCTTCAATATTAGACTAATTAGGAATTAAATTTTAAAATTTATCATTTTATTTTCTATGAGATTATCGTGATCTTAAAAAAAAAATCTTGGTATTAGATTAATACTTGATTTTATGCTTATTATAAAATATTTTTAAAATTTCTTTGGAAAGGGCCAAACCCAATCCAAAAAAAAACTAGGATGAGATTAGCCTAAAAAAATACAAATTATCTTATATTGGGTTGAACTCAGCCTAGTCACATAGACTAGGCTGATGATCCTACCATGACTCGTTACCATGCTCATGCATAGTGACTGGTCAAATACAATTAGACGGTTACTGTGCTCATACAAGTAACTGGATAATTATTTTTCCTTGTCTGCATGCAAAAAGATGAAACATGAAACAAAGATGAGGGAGAGAGAATTACTGAAATAAAAGCGCTTTATTAGATGGACTAACAATGGCTTGTGGTGGTAGCGATGGTTGAAAAGTCTGGTGGGAACTACTGTGATGCTTCTTATTTTTCCATACAAAGACACCAGTAGTAGTGTCTTCTCTTTTATTTTATTTTTTTCTGTTTTCCTTACCTCGATTCTGTTATGTTTCTCCTCTCTCTATCTCTGTTCTTCTGCTCTTTTCTTTCTCTTCATATGCCTTCTATTTTTTTCTCTCCCTTGTTTTTTTCAATTCTCTCATCTCTCTCTATGTTCATTCTTTTTTTTTATCCCTCTCTAATCCTCCCTCCTGGTGTTGTTCTCTTCTCTTATATTTATAGGTGGAAAACAAGGAAAAAAGAGCTACTACCTCTATTCAGTCATGGCACAGGGGCGGGGTGGCTGGATGGCCACTGGGCAACCACCTCAAAGCTGCCCAAGGATTTGTCCTCTCTATTTTTTCATCTCGTGGTTGGCCACAAGTTAGAGTTTAGGCAAGTAAGGGTCTTTCTCAGATTTTTTAGAAGAGAAAGGAAGACAAACAGATACAGGTAAAAAAATGTTTTCTCGTCCTTTACATCTCATATTCAAAATGACACTATTTTGGGGGTTTTTTTGTTTTCTTTTTAACATTGGATTAAATAACATTGTTTTTCACAAAACACACTCTTTCATTTAAAAGAAAATGGTGTCAAGACTTTTTTCAATTTTTAAATTAGTCCTTAATTTGTGATTTGTTCAATTAAGTCTTTAATTACAATCTTAATTTTAAGAATCATTTAATTACATCCCTGTCAAATTTCAATGTTGGCCTTGATGTTGGCTGTCTTTTTTACTTTAGTCCCTAATCTTGAATTTATGCAATTTAATTCTCAATTGATTAATAAACTTTTAATTTTTTTTAATTTAGCCTCTATTTCAAACAAATTTCAGTCCTTCTATTCACACACCTTTTCCAGTTTGGCCATTGATTTAGGAGTTTTTCAATTGAGTCTCTAATTGGCCCTTAAAGTTCAACATTTATATAAGTAAGCCCCTAATTTGATTAAATCAACTCTTAAAAATTATAATTTAACTCCAGAACTTTAATTTCTTCTAATTAAAGTTCAAATTGACTTCAAGATCTACTTTTCTTATAATCAAACCTTTCATAAATTCAATTAAACATATAAATATATGACTTTGGTCTTTTTTCCTCAAAATCATTTTTCTTTTTCAATAGGGCTCTCATCAGTTAAATATATAATAATAAATTTCAATCTTGCATTTTTAAATCTTCTTAACCAATTTCTAACTATTTTCTGGGCGTTACGACGTCCTATTCTCACTACTATATATTTTGTTTATTTCTTCTTTTTTTATGTGGAAACACAAAAAAAAAGTTATAACAATAATTTAGATAAACTTTAAGAGAATGGAATAATTAAAGGGAATTAGCAAACAAGCAAGACATGAACACATGAAATGATGCAATAATAGTTTTCAACTTTAAACTAGAATATTGATGCAATAACAACTTTCAACTTTAAAAACACAAGTTATACTAAACTAGGTTTACCAAATATATGTTTGTTTGTTTAGGAATTAGCTTCTACACCTAAAAAACCTAAACAAACCCAAAAGAACATGAGAAAACCAAGATATGACCAAATACACATAAAATTGAAAAAAAGTTCCAATAGAAAAAACAATCTAAAATTTTGAAAGATGCTATTTTCTAGAAACTTTAGAAATTATTCAAAATAGTCTAATCATTTTTTGAATTGGTCCAACCATTTCTTAAAAATTCTATAATTTGTTCATAATAGTCTAACAAGTTTAACAATGCTTCAACCAATTTTTCAATGGGTAGTTATCTTTTAAAAGTCATATCCAACATTTAGTTTAAGCTTTTTTTTCCTTATAAAACCCCATCTCTTTAGAAAAATAAAAAATGAAATCTAAGGAAAGAATTTGATCATATTCCTACTTTTATACAACCTTTTTTATACTTTTGATTTATCCAAAATAAGGTTTAAGTGTTTTGGGCAAAACTATTTCAAGTGCTTAATTTGTATTACATCCAACATTATTAAAAAAGTAATATTCTGGAAAGTATAAGTGACATTTAAAACATTTAAAAAAGCTTTCTAAAGTTTATTAAAGTGGTTTATTACTTGTCTATCTAAGTATTGGTGGAGAAGAGTTTTCTATTCTTGTGCTGTAAAAAAGATTAAGCGGAAGGTTTGATCCTTTTTCTATATAAAAAGATTTGATTTGATTTTGACCCTATAAAATAATTGAGTTAGATATTGAATCAGGAAAAGGATTCAAAAAGGTTTTAATATTGATCGAATAAAAAAATTGTAATATGTTTGATCTTAAGCTCATAAAAGAATTGAATTAGAACTTGAACTCGAAAAAAGGTTTGAGAACTATAACCTTTAGAAAATATTATGTAAATATTTAGTCTCAACTATTAAGAAAACTATGTGTGAATAAACTCTTGAACAATATTTTTAAAAAAATAGATAATTGTTCAAACCTTTTAAAAAAATCCTAGTACACATTCTATTAATTTTATTTCCTCACTTATTGTGTTGATTGTTTTGGTTCATCTTCATTGTTTTGAGATTATTTGTATTAATTATTATGATATGTTATATATTGTTTTAAGTTAAGAAAAGGCTTTTTAATTGGCAACTTAATTCATAGCTTTATAGGTTCACTAGGAACCTCAAAATAAACATTTTAAGCACCCCAATAAATCTATTTTCAACTTTAAAACATCATTAAATTAATCAAAAAATCTAAAATTAAATCAAATAAAAAATATATCTCTATTCTAATCTATCTTTTCTGGTTAGATAAAGATTAAAAACACTTAAATAATATATCTCTAGTCAAGAAAAACCTATTGACACCAATATGAATTCTTTTTTGTTATTGAAATATGGCTAACTGGCCATTTTTTCTTTCTTTATTTTTCATCAACTTTCTCATTCCTTTATTAAAAAAAAAAGGACTAAAACATTAAAAGAAATAGGAACTAAACATAAAAGTATAAAATTAAAAGGACTAATATGCATAGATGAAGACTTTTGGGATGGAAATGATATTTTTTCTTGAAAATTAAAAACAAAAAGAAATATCATTTTTCCCTTTTTGTAATTGTTTTTTATACAACAATTCTAATTCATATTTAATTAAATTAACCTCTAGTTAAATTCTGAAATTTTATCAAACAACTTGAATGCTAAAGAACATGCAAGCAGAAAAAAGCATCACCACATAAAATATTAGAAACTTCACATGGAAGGATGAAATATAATATTTAATAATAAAAATAAAAAAATTTATTTATTTTAGTTTATTTATAAACAATATATTTCCAGTACTTTGTGAGTAGATAAACACTAATAAACAATAAAAATATGTATTTTTTTAGTTATTGTTTTTAAACAGACATGGAATTAACTCACAGCATGTCATTGATTAAGTGAATTGATTGAATTAATTTGAATCAACATATTTATTTCTATTATATGAAAAGAAAAAAAAATCATTTTGAAAAAGAATTGAAAAAAAAATCAACAAGTTTGAAAAGATTTTTCAACCAATTATAATAATTTGTTAATCTTTAAAAAAACATGCCATTAATTTTTACACCCATCTCAATGAAAAAATATTACATTTTCACTCTTATCCTCATCCATTATTTCAATTTCTCTTTTTATTTTTTTTCAATCAAACATTTTTTTAAAGTAGGAATAAAACTTCAATTCTTATTATCATCATTACTAACTATCACCTTAGATCACAAACTCAATTTGGTGGGATTGAAATAAATAGTCTCAATTTGGTGGGATTGAAATAAATAGTTGCATGTGTTAATAGAAACACTATGAACAAATTGCAAGTTAATTAAGTTTTTAATTTAGAAATGTTACATAAATAGTTTTACCATCCAATAATATTTCTTTCTATGTTTAAAATTATATATATATATGTATATATATAAAAAGGAAATCCTAAGCTTTAAACAAAGTAAACATACACGTATATACGATGGCTTGGTAGAAACCAGTCATCGTAGCAGCTGGTGTCCAGCAAGATATTTTAAATTTTGAAGTTCATTTGATATTTGCTATATGTGGTTGACTTTGCATTCTACGTTTTTGCTGATGTTGGTTTTGCAAATAGAACATATAAATTATAATTTCTTTTTTTCTCGTGTATAATCAATTTGAATTCAACTCTAAATTTAATTGAACAACTTGAATGATAAAGAGAATGTAGGAAGAAAAAATATCACCATATAAAATATCACAAACAACAAATAAAAAAATTAAATTAAATAAATATAAAATTAATAATCAAAATAAAAAAAAATATTGCTTATAGTTTATCTATGAATAGAGTATCTATAGTGCTTTGTGCTTTGTGAGTTGATAAGCATCAATTATCAATAAAAATATATTTTTTTAATCATAGTTGTTAAATTTGATCTAGACATCAATTCAAAATAAATTATAGGTCATAGGTTAGGTGAATTAACTAAATTAACTTGGGTTAGTCTATTCTTTTTTATTTAAAAAAATTAAAAAAACATTATATTGAGAAAAATATAATAAAAAATAAAATCAATAGGTTTTGACCAGATTTTTTCTAAGCCGACCAAGTTATAAGTTAATCTTGGTTTTTAACCAACTTATATTATATCATATCAGTTCCTTTTTTATTTTTATTGAAACCTAATTTATTCTAGACTCTAGATCACCTGAGTCACGAGTTAACCTATTAGATTAGATCGAGTTTTAAAAAATTATTTTTAATTTTTTTGTATTAATAAAAATGATAATAAAATATATTTGTATCGCTTTAAGTGGTGTTAGCAAATAAATACATAATAATAATAATAATAATGGTGAAAATTATTTACATTTTAACTCTTATTCTCACCTATTATTTCATTTTTTCTTTTTCTTTTTTTGAATCAAATGTTTTTAAATTGGGAATGAGACTTCAATTCTCCTCATCATCATCATTTCTGACTATCACCTTAGATCACAAACTAAGTACATGGGATTGAAATAAATAGTTGCGAGTGTTGATGGAGACGTCATGACCAAATTGCAAGTTAATTACGGTTTTAATTTAAATAATACTAGGAATACTAGATAAAAAAAAATTACCATCAAATTTAAATATAATACTAGTTTTTCTTTCCAGTACCCCTCCTTGTCTAATATAGTTTTGCTAAAAAAAATATTAACATGAAGAGGTTGATTGAAATTAGTATAGGAATGCATAAACTTTGAATAACAAATTCATTGAAAATTGAAAATTGAAAATTAAAAAGTATGTTAATAAATAATATAAATTATATATTAAATCTCATAAATTTTATTTTATTTAATAAAAATAAATATAATGTAGTGTAAAACTATTTAAATTTCAAGTTTAAAGAATTTTTGTTTTAAATAATATATTAAATGATAATATAAATTATATTTTAAAATTTTATTTAATAGTTTAAATTATTGTTTAATAAATAATTGTATTATGAAGAAACGTGCATTTAATATATATATATAGTAAATTTCGAGGAAGGAGATTATATATACGAAGTAAATTGAAGGCATTGAAGGTTCAAGAAATCAAAGTTTGAAGATGATGCAATGCATGAAGGGATTGAATTTCTTGTATAACATAGGTTATGCAACGAGCAGCGTGCGTCGGTGTAAGAGAGGGCTGTAACATGAGAAGTTTGACTTCGCATCCAGAGCAGCAGAGGACTCTCTTTGAGAGGAGAGCGCAAGACTTTGTTGTATATCCTTTTGGAGGCATATATTCTGAACACTAACGTCACGATGGATTGTTTTTTTATGCATTAATGTCATATGAGCAAGGATGTTGAACAGAGCTGGGCAAAACCTCCAGAGTCAATTACTTTAACTCCTGGCTTTTGAAGCAACTAATCATGATGGAAAAGTACCTTTGAAATATTGGAAGCTGCGCAAATGAAAATCTTTTGTGTAAAGGCAAATTAACAAACTCTTTATTTTACTGCGAGTTGTGCTTATGATCCCTTTCAAGAAAGCTTCATTTCTTCTTCTTCTAAAAATACTGCAGAAAATGACAGCATCTGTCACGTTGACAGGCCATTCGTTTTCTTCCCTGTTCTTCCTCGTCCTTCCATTTGATCGTCATGGTAGTCGCCATATATCTAATACCTGCAGTGGATACACAAATTCATGTGTGTCTATATATATATATATATAGGTATTTCAAGACGTGCAGAAGTCGGCCAAACCAAAGAGGAAAATGGAGGTTGGGACTGGGAGAAGGGTTAGCCTGGGAAGGTCGGCTGAAGAAGTCGGCCAAACCAAAGTGGAAAAAGGAGTCGAGGGTATTGAATTTTCAATTCATGGGAGCTTTAATTAAGAATTAAGATCAGGCAGCCATTGAAAAAGAGACTGGGGAAGATAATGTTTTCTATAGGCTTGTACATGGCACGAGTTTCAATCTGAGTCATCTATTCCAATTGTCCCAATAGGAGGCAACTGTCTCAACCCATGAAACATCACCATTTTATCTGAATTTAAAGGCTAATGATATATATTAATCTAAATAAATAAGTTTTCTGAGATAGTTATTTTACTTGATAAATAATAAACACGATATTAATATTTTCAAATTTAATCCAAGTCTAATATATATATATATAGATGTGAATATTTAATTTTTTAAAAATAAAAAATATGTAAATTTCTTACTATTAGATATTAAATACGATATGAATATAATAGAAATCAGACTCATAAATACTTATTATCATCTCTCTTAATATTTACATAAATATACTATAAAAATTATAATTAAATAGGTGTGTTTGGTATTGTAATGCAAGGTATTTTTTAAAAATATTTTTTAAATAAAAATACATTAGAACCATGAAAAAAATAAAATAAAAATATGAATTTAATATATATATATATATTTTTAGCAAAACCACCCAAAGTAAAATTTCCATTTTAGAAATTACCAAAGTTGCAAGTGACATGGAACGCTCAAGAAACCAAATCATCATTTTGTTTTATTATGTGGAGTCTCTATTAAAGAAGTTAGATTTTTATATAGAATGACGTCAGGGGGTTAAAATTGCGAATGATGTGATGGCATTTGGATGTTTCTTTATTATTCATTGATTCCTTTTATGACTTGTGAAGAAGGGTAGATGACATCATGGTCACCATTTTCTATGGCTCAGATTAAGGCGAATATATACTATATTGCTAGCACGTAAATATCACCCAATTATTTATTTGTTTGGATAAAACGTAAAGTTAGGTTTCATTTATCAAATTAAATAATTGGATTTGTCCAAAAAAAAAAACTAAATGGTAATAAAAATAGAGGGGAAAAGTAAGCACTAACGTCAAGGTTGTATCCCTGTAGGAAGAACTGGAGTGATGTAATTGTTTGTCTAGCGTTGTGTATAGAATGTTTTTTATTTAAAAATTAATTAAAATAATATTTTTTTAGATTTTTATTTTATTTTATTTTTATATATTATCTTTGTCCTCGAAGCCTCTACTAATTTCCTCTTCAATATGAAAAGATTAAGGAAATGGTGGGTTCCGGGGGGGCAAGTTCCGGCCCGCCCCACCGCCATACTTTCTCCTCCCCCGGCCCGCCCCACCGCCATGCTTTTTCCTCTCATTTTCTGTTCAACCATGATACGAGGAAAGTATTCTTAATTATATCGTGATTATATGTTCCCGTAACTTGTATGCAAAAGGTATTAAATCTTGAAAAGTGAAAGAATTTGGTTTGATAAAAGTGTAACATGAATATTATCTTAATCAAATTGTTAATATTAATGATATGAATTTCTTATTCAATAAATATCAATTCATAACTAAAAAGTATAAAAAAATATTACAAAGCTAATTATATCTTAACAAGTTAAATTTATTTTTTAATTAAAAAAATATTTAATTATACAACACACAAGTTTATTCAAAACATAATGTTTCAAAACATAATGTTTCAAAAACTAATAAAAACCTAATTACAATTTAAAAAATCCTATTTATAAAAGGTAAAAAAAATGTTTTAACCAATTCTACAACAATATAATAAATTTTTCTAAAAACAATAGGAAAAAAATTCTAAATCAACTAAAAAATTACTATAAATCTCGTTCACAATCCTTATTGCAAGGCCTTTCCAGTATTGAATTGATCTGAAATTTCAACCGAATATAAAATAAAATCTTTAGAAGAATTTGGTAAATTTTCAATTTGATCTATTAGTTGAATAAAAATATACTTGCTCGTATAAAATTATGCAATCAATCCAAGAATCCTTGTAAAAAAATAATTTTAAAATATTAAAGAAATCTTTCCCAAACTTAAAAAATATTATTACCTATTAAAGATCCTTTCATAATTGAAAAAAATCTCAAATTAGCTGCAAAATATCCTAGCATTATTAGAAAAAGAACCCTATTCAAAAAGAAAGTTCATAAGTAAAAAAAACAACAAATAACAAACTCTATATTACATCTACTATTATAATACATTTAAAATCTCTAATTAATCTAAAATTTTAACTCATTATAGAATAATATATCTAAAAATTCTTAGTTGAATTTAAGTTTGATCCAATAGCCAGAATGAGATTTATACTTGGCATTGTAAAACTGGACAATACATATAATTATGCTAGAATTTAAATTTTGTTGTTTAACTCTTTCTTAGAATGTATCATTTACTCTCTCTTCAAGATGATTTGTCTTCATATCACTAACAGGTACAATGAATATCTTGTTTAGGCTTTTGAAACTCTTTTCTTGCCAACACTCATCTTTAATAACTTTGTTTAAAAATGCATGATCTAATAATCAGATTAAAAATTACACTTAATTTTAAAAAATTGAACAATAAATACAATTATACTACAATTCAAATTTTGTTGTTTAACTCTTTCTTAGATCATGTTATTTCCTCTCTTTTCAAGATGATTAATCCTTATATCACTAATAGGTACAATGGATATTTCATAAACATCTTACTTGAGTCTTCAAAGCTCTTTTCTTACCATCACGCACCTCTATTAACTTTGTTTAAAAGTAGTAACCATTTTCTTTCACCATGCATCCAGTTAGTATTGTTGTGCTTTTTTTCTCTTTAAAGCTTGCTATTTATATAGAAGTTCTTTTAACTTACTAAATTCTTTTCTTAAAACCCCAAACGTATATGATAGGTTTTTGAAAAATCAATTGGAAAATAATTATAAATCTTATATAGAACATTTTATAGTAAGACCTTTATGATATTGAATTTAATTTTAGTTTTAACCCAATATAAAAAAGACTTAAAGAAACATAAGGTGAAATTTTAATCTGATCTAATAGTTTAATAAAAAATTAATCAACCTAAAAATCCTTGTTAGAAAATAAATTTAAAACATTAAAGGAATTATTATCACCCTTATAAACTATATTGTTATTTATTAAAGATCCTTGTAAAACTAGAAAAAACTCTAGAATTAGTTGTTGAATATTCTTGCATTATTAAAAAAAAAAACTCTCTAAATAGGAAGATTATAAGTCAATACGCAACAAATAAAAAAATTATATTGCATCTGTTGATCTGTATTGCGATATTTTTTATAAATCCAATTAACCTAATATTTTAACCTGAAAAATATGTATTTTAATAACTAGTAAAATTTTATCTCAATTTAATAATTGAATTGGATGTTATGCTTGATAGAGTGAAGCTAAATAGAAGACATAACAATATTAAAATCTAAATGTTCTTATTTAATTTCTTATCAGATCGTATCACACAATCTCTATTTTCATAAGTCTTTTCTCCTAACTTTTAGGAGTGTGGTAAATTTTATTTTGACTGCTTTTTAAAAGTGTATTTATCATGAAAAGGTATCAAATTGATTTTTTGTTAGTATTTTTCAATGATTTTGATATACTAAGACCATGTTTCTTTCCTGAAAAGTGGTTTTCGAGGAACCACTTTCTAGATTTTTCTATGTTATTTGTTATTAGAAAAGTTTGTCAACAAAAAATACTTTCTAGTAAAAAAAATTATTTGGTTTCCAGAAAAGTGTTTTCTTATAAAATTTATGCGGAAAACACTTTTTAAAAGTTATGAAAAATTTAAAAATATCATATTATTTGCTGATTATATTAAATTTAGTCCTCAAACTGTTACTTGTTGTATATATTTTATTTTGAATATTTATTTTTTAATTTCATCTCTTAAAATTTAATTTTTATATTAACTTTGATCTTAATTTTTATAATTGTTATTTGCTTTTCCCTTATTATTTTTTTTATTGAAAATTTTTATCTATCAAATTTGATCCTTGTTCTCTTGATTGTTACTTATTTTATTTTAAATAATTTATGAAATGTTAATTAGTATTATTTTAATTTCTTTATTTTTTATTTTTTATTTTTTAGATTTGATCTCTATTATTTTAATTATTATTTATTTTATTTGAGATAATTTATGAAATTATTTTTTTTTCAATTTCATTCTCATTCAACTTTTTAATTTGTAAGATTTATTTCTTATTATTGTAATAAAATTAAAAAAAATAAAAAAATAAAAAGTTTTTTTCAGCTTATTTTCATGACATAATCAAATACTAGAAAATGTTTTTCAATTTATTTTTTATTACATTATCAAACACCAAAAAATAATACACTTTTTTAAAATTTACTTTACTGAATTTACTTTTAAAAAATACTTTTCAGCAAATAAAGAAGGTCTAATATAAAAAAATCTAAAAAACAATTATGTAAATATATTTTTAAGTTAAAAAACACTTACATTACAATAGAAAATGTGAACTTTAATCTCTAAACACCATGTTGTTAACCTATTACGAAAAAATGGTACATCTCTATAGCTATTCATAAAAGATATATAAATACATCCATTATTTTTGTTTTAATACTCAAGATTTTCTTCTGCAAGCTTTTAAAAGTTGAGACTCAGTATATATTATCTTCTATAGTTTTGTTGTTTTTATATTTATTTTTCTTCTTCTTAAAAATTATAACTTATATTATTGGTTAGTGTAAAATAATTAAATTATAAAATGATTTAGGATATAAAACATTGCGAGTACACTAAATTTAAAATATAAACTATAATTCTTAAAAACACGTCGGAGAAAATATTAAAACAACAGTTGGTGTGATTTTCCTAATTAACAATGCTTATCCATACAAGGTTTAGGGATTTTGGGCCAATCAGGTAGCTGGGTCATCCTCACATGCTATACGTACAAAAGATGATGCAAGAGGTGGACCAACCAAAATGTGCCAAGAAAGAGATGAGTGTACACCGCCAGGTCCGTCACCAATCGTCACCCATCCTGGGGGCTACTTTGCTTTGCGGTTTCGTTCTAGGCACGCAAGTCAACAGATTAAAGCCATTGTCAAGCTTTCCCTTTGGGGTCCACACGCAATTCTTTTATCAATTTTTTTTCATTCTTTATCTTATTTATTTTTTAATTATTTATTTTCCTGATTGCCTCAATGTCCCGCTCCCATATCCATTGGATAATTAAATTTATTATACACATCATAGCATAAATAAAATATTCGTTTAATTACGTGATCCATGATATTAGTATTACTTGCATTTCGTCAATAAAAACATAAAAAAAATATAATTTTATTATAGTATAACCTACAATATATCACGTTGCAAAACAATATTAAACTATATTATATGAGAGTTAAAAAAAAAAAACTATCATGTATATCCAATAATTTTAGATTTAATATGGTGTGTGTAGTTGATAAATCCATGCCTGTTCAACCTCCCTGCAAGCTTTTTTTCGTTGCAAATGCTCCTAGAGAAGTAATAGCACTAGTGATTCAGAATTTATAATCAAGGAGACAAATTTTTACTAATAAAATAGTTTCTCAATCATATTAATGTTTTCATTCCTATAAAAACCTTAGAAAACATACTCTTATTTATACAAAGAAATATGATTTTACTTGTAATAATAAAAATAAATAAAATATTATTTTCGTTGAAACTTTTAAATAAATCTTATTTATGTATATTTGATTCGTTGATCTTTACAATTCAGAAACGCTTATATGTTTAATTAACTATATATTTAATGAAACTAAAAAAATAATAAATTAATCATTCCAAATAATATTAAATTTAATTTTTATAATCAATAATGCCTCGTATTTTAGATATCCTAATGATTGTATAAAGATGTAGTCGTCTCAATTTTATGATTACTTATTAAAAAAGGATTATATATTCATACATAATTAATAATTAATTAAGTAAAATAATAATAAAAAATTGACAAAAAGATAACGTGATAAATATTAAAATCACTACAAATTCTTACAATAAGTCAAAACAAACAACTTTACAATGCTTGTCCCGTGTATTTCATGAACATATGCTTGATTCTAATTTCAATAATTAACCCACCACTAATATGTTATTTTTCCATATTAAAAAAATCTTCACGTTGTTCTTTGTTTGGTGCACATGGGTGTGTGTGTCGTTCTTCAATATTCTCAATATGAAAATTAATATTATCAAATTATTAATTATTTTATTTTTATGGGTTAAGGATTGTGCAAAGAGAGACAAATTTCACAGCCTTCTCATCTTCCACAAGTGAAAGCTAGGACTACAAGGTAATATTTTAACCAAATGTCCAAGGAATTTAGAATTAACAGTAGAATATTGCTTGTATATTAAAAAAAAAGGAAAAAAAAAAGAGCAAACCCCATATCATAAACTTCTGTAGAATATTGAAACCGAATAATTAACCGTCAAATCTTCCTCTTCTGAAGCAAATTCTTTTATGCTTTTCTTTTTAGGAGATTTTTAATGACAAAAATCATTTTAAAAAGAGTCAAATTATTAATTTTAAATATTTGAAATTGTTACTCAAATTGATAATTATTAACTTATTAATTAGAATTTATTTGGTAACGTGATAATAGTTGCTTTTTAAAAAACAAATTTACTTGAAAATATATCGAAATAATTTTTTTAAATTTATTTTTTATATTAGTATATTAAAATGATCTAAAATTATAAAAACAATTAATATAAAACAAAAAAATTAAATGTAAAAATAAATAAACTCTTAATGTTTTTTGCTTTCTATATATGTTCTTATAAATTTAGATGTAGGGAATGTTTTTTTTTTTCCCTTACCACCGGTGGGTGCCTTCATTCCCACTTTTTTTTTGGTGTTTTATGTTTAGTTAGTTTTATTTAATTTGCACATTGTAACTTTTAATTTGCATTGTTTATCATTATTACTCCTTAATTTTATGTATTCCCATGACATTGTTAAACTCTATTATTCTTTCTAGTTTTTATTCTTGTTTCAAGTCAAAAGACCGAATTAAGGTGAAAA
This sequence comes from Populus ilicifolia, assembly GCA_015708895.1. Taxonomy (NCBI): domain Eukaryota; kingdom Viridiplantae; phylum Streptophyta; class Magnoliopsida; order Malpighiales; family Salicaceae; genus Populus; species Populus ilicifolia. Next base: position 184,743 of record SRLM01000791.1, on the reverse strand, counting down.
GTTCTTTGAATTTTATTACTTTTTTTTTTTCATTTCTTCATATATTGTAAACTAAAGTTTTCTATAAATTTGTAAATTTTTTTCTGATTTTACCTTGTAATTAGCAATGAATTTAAAATACATAATTGTTGTAAAGAGCCAAATCCTTATAATTGAGTTTTATCAATTAAATTAGTGGAGATTATCTTAAATTAAAAAATGACATAGCTTGTTTAAAATGACATAGTTAGAAAATAACTCGTTTATTAAAAGAAGAAGAAGAAGAAGAAAGAAGGCGTCATGAGAAGTGATAGAAAGGACAAAACCATGGCCAAGTTAATGTGAATGCAAATCATATGATGTAAGCAGAAAGTAATAGTCCAACTCAGCATGATTTAATTTCGAATGTCAACACGTGGAAGAAGATTTAGCTGGCCCCCGCACCTAATCATACGATAATTTATTTAATATATAAACTTCAACTTGAATAAGATAATATTAATACATAACTATATAAAAAAAATTAATTAATTAAATGTGCTAATCAGTTTGTTGATTTGTTAAAGAGAAGTTGTGCACAACTCTATTTTATGGAAAGTTGTAGTAGTTAGAAAAGAGAGAGAGAGTTCATGTTAGAACAGTGTCGAACTTGATTTTTTATTATAGTTTTTTTTTAGAATATAATAATTATTATTTTTTAAATTTTTTTTTATAAAAAATATATTAAAATAATATTTTTTATTTTTTATAAAATTATTTTTAATATTAACACATTAAAAAATTTAAAAATATAATTTTAAAAAAATTTTAAAAAAACATCATTTAAAATACAATTTCAAACAGCTTCTTAATCACATTAAATTGTTTTATTTTTAGTTTTTCTTACATTTAAAAACAAATATGTAATTATGTATAATAGTTTATAAATCTATTAAATAAAATTTATTCTTATTTAAAACATAAATTATAGATTAGATAAGTTAACTTATATTAACTGAATCAATTAAAATTAATATTATTTTAAGTTTTTTTTAAAGCTTAAAATTATTTTAAAAAATAAAATTTTAATTAGAAGATAAATTGACTGGTTTAATTTAATAAAACCAATTCTTATACATGTTGTTTTTTTAAAAAAAATATCCAAACAAAATTTTAAATCTACCAACCAAGCCTCTTGCTTTAGAAATAGCTGTTCAGTTAATAACTAGTTTTTATTATTATTATTATTATATGTTTTCATTGCTAATGTAATTTGAACAATATTTATTATACTAAATATTTCTTGAATATGTCTTTAAGATATTATTAAAAATAATTCAATCTCGGTTGATTCAACAGTTTATTGGAATTATTTTTTATTATCCAACTACATAACAAAAATCATATATATGAACAAATTGAGAGAGAGGGCAGGGAGCAACGACTTTCTTTAGTCAATTCCATGGTATTTTGTAACTTGCATTGTTGATATAATTAGTCATAATCATTACTCGACTCCGCGTAATAAACCGTGTGGGCACCTTTTATTTTAGGAAAGGGACATATTTACCCCCAACAATAAATTACTTATCAATTGGATCCCTAAACAACAACATTTCCAAATAGGCCCCCCTGCCTTAAATTTTTTTTTTCCCTTTAAGAACATGGAAGGGCAAGTATATTTTTGAATAAATTTAATTTGGAGGGTGTTTGGAGATTCAATTGGAAAATGCTTTTTGTTCAGATACTTGGTTGAAAATCATGTAATACTTTTAATTTTATTTTTTATTTCATGATTAATATAAATTGTTTATAAGGTCGCTAAAAGAAGATATGGTTGGTTTAATTTAATTTTTTAATGAATTAAGTGCATGTTTGATAATATTGATATATTGTGTTTTTCAAAAATATTTTTAATTGAAAATATATTAAAAATATATTTTTTGAATTTTTTTATGTATAATATCTAAGCATAAAAAATATTAAAAAATACATAAAATGACATCAATCTAATATCTTTCAAATAAAAATTAATTTAAAATACAAAAATTATCACAATATTAAACAGCCACTAGCTATTTTTTAATAGTGGAGAGGATCCAAATTGCATGCTTCTACGATTCTAGCTGTTTCCGGGATTATTTGGCATCTTCTTTTCTCTTTTAATGCGTCAAAAAGTTTTTTGATTCTTATCGAAGAAATTTGTTTGACTTTGTGAATATTATATTTCATATGAATTATATGGGAAGTTTCCTAAAAAAAGCTCTTAATTTCTTTTTGGAATTCTGCATATATATATTAGGAAAACTTGCAATTAATTTGTTCTAATTTCTACAAGATGAAATTCGTTTAGATTTCAACATTTTGCATAGAAATTTTACATTAGGTTGGTTTCCTCAAAGAGTGAGAGATTAGAAACACACACGGATTATATTAGTGAAATATTATTATGTTTTTGAGTTTTTTTTTAAGTTATTATAGATTTATATCATGTTAAATTTAAAATTTATATAATTAATTAAAATATATATAAATTAACTTTGACACCCACAATACTAATAAAATAAAAATATGCAAACTCACAAGGAACATCTTTTATTTTATTTTATTTTTCTTTATTAAATATAATTGACAGGACGAATAAGGAGGCATGCATGCACTCCTATGCTAATTAAGCTCAGATTACACCGAGCTTGCCTTTGCATATATAGAAGAGATATGGGAAGAACATTATAAATGCAACTCCTAGCTTTGTAAAATTCTTTTCATCAAATGATTAGTATAATGAGCACGCAGAAGCACTAAGATGAAGAAGTTATTATTTCGTTAATTTTCATAGAATTAAAATGAGGTGTACTGTGAAAACACTATATATTTTCCTGACCGAATGATGAGAATACAAACTATGCTTACATGTATTACAAGATTGAAATAAGATCTACAAGTGATAGAACTAGCACTAGGTCGCCTAAAATCTAATTAGATTAAAAGCTTTGAAATTTCTAATTTCTTCGTCTATCAACTTTTAAGTTCAATAGTTCCCTAGATTCCCTCCACTTGCTTTGCATATTTTCAGGAATTATCCTTCCCTTTTTTTTTAGTCATAAATAAATGTTGATCCATTCAAAATTGAGTAATATAAAGTGTTGATTTTGATGATTTTTTTTATATTTTTATGCAAATCTATTTATTCTATTTTAATTTTTATTAAAATCTGTTTTATTTTATTTAAAAAATTAAAATAATATTATTTTATAATTGACTTAACCAATTCATTACCTAGTCGGTAATATCTCAAATCAGATATAATAACTATAATTTCAATATTAATCCGTCTATGTAATTATATATATAGTTATTAAATTAATTATGTGTGTTTCATGTTAATTATAAAAATATTTTTTAAAAAATATATTAAAATAATATTTTTTTTTTTAATTTTTAACATCAGCATACGATAAAAGCCACCACGAACATCAATTTGACAATTTTTACGGGTAGAAAATAATTTTAAAAAAAACGTTGACACTTGTAAAGGCATGCCAATAGCAATAGCAGTCAACAATAGTAGCTAGCAGAGCTACTTAATTAGCCAGGAAGAATTAAACTGAAAATTGACAAGGTAACAGTTTTCCTAATGATAACAGGAAATACTCAAGAGCATTGAACTAAGACTAGTGGTTAAATTAAGAGACTAAAAAACCAATAGATTAGAGTCTTGAGCTTATTATTATAAAAAAAAATATAAATAAAAAAGGTTAGGCAGTTTCAAGCAAATAAAAAGGCCACCATTTTTCAAGTTCTTAATCGCTAAAATACATGGCCCCCCACCACCAGCATATGATATTAGAACGAAAGCTCCTTTTACCATTTCCCTTTTTCACATTATTTTTCAAACAAGTAGATGACATAGTAGCCAGCTAAGAAAACAGCACAGCACAACAACACACCATCGAGGGAAAAAAAACCTATTGAATCATTTAAACCAGTGGCTTCCTCAGGACTTCAAACAAGGCTTGCTTGCTGCCTACGGATCTTCATAGACAGCAATGTTTTGCTAACCTCTATTTAAGCCCTCTTTAAGGCCCTTGCCCTACTTTCTTAACTGCTCTCTATCTCTTCTAAATTTTCCAGCAAAACAAAACAAAACAAAAATACCAAGAATCCTCCCTCTTCTTTTAGCTTGTTTGTTTTGTGTGTGTATGAACACACACACAAAGAGGCAGGCGCACATAGTCTTATAGGTTTCTGGGAGAATTAAGCTGCTAGCTAGCTAGTTGTGTGGTGACAATGGAGGAAGCTATTGTGGTGAACAAAGGAGATGATCTGATTGATTTGCCGCCAGGTTTTCGGTTCCACCCTACAGATGAAGAGATAATAACCCATTATCTTACGGAGAAGGTGATGAATAGTAGCTTCTGCGCAAGTGCTATCGGTGAAGTTGATCTCAATAAGTGTGAGCCATGGGATTTGCCAAGTGAGTTTTCATCTTTCTACCAACTCTTAGTTTCTTTAGGGTCAATATTAAGACACCACCCTTAATCCTCTTTAATCTTGGTTTTGTTCATTTTAATTTGTTGCTGAATTTTCGGTCGAAATGTTGAAAAAGACTTGTTTTGAACAGAGAAAGCAAAGATGGGAGAGAAAGAATGGTATTTCTTTTGCCAAAGAGACAGGAAATATCCAACTGGTATGAGAACCAATCGTGCAACAGAATCTGGGTACTGGAAGGCTACAGGGAAAGACAAGGAAATTTACAAGGGAAAAAATTGCCTTGTCGGGATGAAGAAGACTCTTGTTTTCTACAAAGGGAGAGCTCCCAAAGGAGAGAAATCCAACTGGGTTATGCATGAATACAGGCTTGAAGGCAAATTCTCATACTATAGCCTCCCCAAGTTTGCAAGGGTATGCACCCACATGCACAAAATTCCAATTTTTTCTTTCTTATACATTTTTCTCTTGGTTGTAATTGAAGAAAGCCTAAGTTGTTACTTGTTGTCACATCTTTTAAATGTTTTTCATTTCTTTGTTTTTGATTTGGTGGAGAGTTTCTTTCATGTTTTTTTGTTTTTTGTTTTGCTTTATCTATTTTTTGCTTTTGCTTTTGTGTGAAAGAAGAATCTGGACTGAGCATGACTCTTTTTTTGGCTATGTTTTTACAGGATGAATGGGTTGTTAGCAGGATTTTCCACAAGAGTACAGGCATCAAGAAAAGCTCAATTCATGACCTCCTAAGGGTGAACTCCTTTGGAGATGATTTCTTGGATTACTCCTCCCTGCCACCTTTCATGGATCCCCTTAATTACAACAGCAGGCCAAGCACCAGCAACTTCAGTGGTGGCGATAACAATGAGTTCAAGGCAATGGCAACAAGATCATCAGATGGAAATTATTTCTCCAACACAAGCATGCTCAACAACAATCAAAACTTTGTTCAACCTCCAAACACCAACTACCAAGCACCAAACTCCAGTTTTCACCCTCAAATTCCAGCCTCAAATCCTCTTTACACCTTTCAAACCAGTCCCAGTATGCCTGGCTACTTGCACCAAGGAAAGAGTTCTTCTAATTCATTCCCAAACATTCAAGACTCTATCTTCAGTAACAATGAACATACCCTTCTAAGATCATTAGCTAGAAACAGTTATAGAGAAGCATCTGGATTGGAGAAACAGTGCAAGGTTGAGCGCTTCTCATCTAATCAATCTATGGTCAGCCTTTCACAGGACACTGGACTTAGCACAGACGTGAACACCACAGCTGAGATATCATCTGTGGTTTCAAAGCAAGAAATAGGAAGCCATGATAAGGTTTTTGAAGATCTTGAGGGTCCATCAGGTGGCCCCATTGCAGATTTGGAATGCTTGTGGGATTATTGAAGACCATAGAGAATATATGTATATGTACGCGTGGTTTAATTTGTTCTTTAAATTCTTAGGATATATGAATGTAACAAAAAAAAATGAGAGAGAGAAAAAGCTCTGACATATGATTTGAAACAGTCATTTCTCCATTAGCTAGCTAGGTAATTTGATTAGAGTTTGGAAAGTTCTTTGTATTGATATAAATACTTTGCATAGATTTTTATTAGTTCATGGTGTTCCTTTTCCGATTGCCTTTTCATTTGATTGATAGATACCAAAGGAAAGATGCCATACATACATACATACATATATATATATACATATATATATATAAGAAAATCATTTATTTTTTTTTGTCATATGTGCGTTTTTTCTCGTTAGAGATGCGAATTAACGAAAGAAGTAAATAACCTCAAAATGCATCGTACTCAAGTCCTTAATTCCGTGCACTTCGAAGTCTCAGGAACTAGTTAGTGCAATTAACAAGGTAATTAAGGCCTTAAATGAATTTTAATATGACACTTAACATCCATTTCTTTTAGGAGAAAAGCGCAGCCAGCTTTCCTAGCTTGATTAAGGGGATTGATTTGAACTTGATTGACACCAGGATACGATTTTTCTTTCTTTTCTCATTCGAGAAATTGACAGTAGCTAAGATGGTGTCTGATTTCTCAAAATGGGCCTAGATATATGCCCCTTGCCGTCAAGGATATCATGTAACAATTATAGACAACTTGCAAGAAATTAACTTGTCATTTTCTCCTTGTGAATTATCAGTAGAGAGTCTAGAGACGGAATGAATGTGGGAAGGGATACCAATGACAGCATCTAAAATTGCCTTCTTCTAAATGGGACAAGTGGATATACACTGGAATCAGTCACCTCTTGTTGGATCAAGGCGGTTTTCTCCATCGTTTCTGTTTCTGTTTTTACTTTTAGATTTTTTAAAAAATATTTTTAATTTAAAAAATATTAAATTCATGTTGTTAATGTTTTCTGATGGTTTTTATTATAATGATATTAAAAATAAAAAAAATAAAAAATATTCTTTTTAATATATTTTTAAATAAAATATTATTTTAAAAAGTACTCTGTACCATAATCATAAATATCAATACAAAAAGTTCAAGAGAATCACGTGAAATATCCCAGAAATTATGCATTAGATGCCACACTAAAATCTTTTTAATTAAAAACATTGTGATGACATTAACCTTAGCTTAATTAGTTAAGCAAGTTTTAATCTTCTCTTAAGCCAAAATTAGTGTATTAGTGTTACATGCAACCCACTACCAATATAACTAGCAATCAATGCTGATTTTACAATTCTTTTCATTAATATCAATATAGATCAAAGTATGGGGTTATCTTATTAAAATCAAATGATATAAATCAATATTTGTGTTCCGCTCACACATAAAAAAATATAAAAAATACAAGTAATATTTAGTTTCTCTCTCTCTCTCTCTATATATATATATATATGGAATAATCGGCATTTATTAAATCATGATCATGATTAATGGGTTATGGATGACCATCCGTTAACCTTGATTACATCTTTAGCATATCCAAGCAAGCAGAACTGTGACCAGATTCTCTGTTATCTGTAGTACTCTTCTTTTTTTCTTTTCTTTTTTCGAAACTTTTTGGATAGAAACATTTTCAATCAAGGAGATTAAAGTGGGGCAGCTAACTAGGTCCCTTGAATTTTCTCCTCTTTCTAATGAAGTTGTTTTCAAAAGGGAGATAACAGAAAACAGAAACATGTCAAGGGTAAAAAGTTAAAGAAGAGAGAAAGATTCAAAGGAAAGAGTGGAATCGTCACTGTAAGAGAATAAAGAAGGGTAAGCTGGAACTAGGCAGGATCATGCGGAAACATGTGCACCAAGTGTAAGCCATTCAACTTCCTTTCTATTCGAAGCAAAGCTTCTGTCTAGGTCACAGACTTGCAGGAAAGCCAAGCCCCCTTTAGGGTTACTTGGTCCGTATGTTTTTGTAGTGAAAGGGAATCTAAATACCATATATTTTATTCCAAGTAATTAGCATCTAAGCAACACAAGCTACAGAGAGAAGCGAGCTCGCCAGGGAGCATATTCTTCAATAATCAACAAGGAAAAAAAAAAACCCTTATTTGCTGCATGAAAATATGGGGGCTGTAATGCTAGACCTACCAATCAAGACTCTACACCTCGTTTTCACACAAAAGAAGCACTCGGCTGTCGTCTCAGAATACACACACACATAAACATGCCTTGTCTTGCTTGAGGTGTCCACAAATTAGCTCATATCGTTGTCATTTATTTCGTGTTTAACATTTTTAATTTTGATTTCACCAGATGAACCGACATGGTAATTAACTAGATTAATCAACAATACTTCCACCTGGCCTGCATCTGCATATGCTTTTGTTCCTGTACATGTTGTCGGTTCATGTTTTTTGCAAGGTTTCACATGTATGGAAATTAGTAGGAACGTGTCCTAACAACACTGAATTAGCTAGCTAGCTAGTATTTACTTTGGTCTATTATAGAGATTTCATTGCTGACATCTTACATGCAAACATGTTAGAACTACATGTGATGATCAAAACCATAAAACCTCCCTTTCTTGTTCCGTATATTTTTTATATTATGATGTATGATAGTATTTTTTTATTAAAATATATTAAAACAATTTTTTATTTATTTATTTTTAATTTTTAACATTAATATATCAAAATATCTAAAATTATATATATATATAACATCAAATTAATGTTTTTAGTCTCCATGTAATGATAAAAATGCTAGATTTGAGACTTGATAGAAATTGCCGATAAGATTAGCTAGACCCAAACCACCAGAAAATTGTTGCTTTTCAACGATCTCTATCTATATCGATAAAAACCAGGTATCTTTCTATGGGCAAGATTTTAAGAGAAAATTGTCAGATTTTGCTTTTACATTGCTTGAACTTAATTAAGACCCGACCACGGATCATATATATAGTTAATTCCGGGACAAAATTGTATTAGGCTTTCTGTGATTTTTGTATCTTGATTTAAGTTTAGAATTTACAAATGAGTACGGTAAATATATATATATATATATTTAGTTGGAAATAATTTTTTGATTAAATTGAATTATTTTTTATTTATTTTAATCAAAGTTCTAACGTATTGATATTTCCAACGTATTGATTCCAACTTATACTATGTCTCCCTTGTTTTTGTTGTGTTTTTTTTTATATATAATATACTATATCCTTTTTTTAAGAGTTATTTTAAATTAATTTCCATCAAACATATCTATCAACTTGGTTGGAAAACTAGAGGAATATATGATAGTCCATTGATATTCATTTCAGTATTCTAATTCCATACATGAAAAAAAAATGATGAAATTAAATTTAGCCTCTATATAACCAAATACTTAATAAAATCAAGAACACATAATCAGACTATGGTTCTTGCCCTTCGGAGATTTTTTCCACCATGAATTCTTGATTGATTAATATTACAAAATAAAATCTTTTATCAGTATTTATTAATGACTACTATAAAATTACATTCAATCAGAAAAATTTATTATAATTTACTAATGGAATATTTTTATCTGTGTATTCACAAATATTTGTTAATTTCCCAGTAATAATCTCATAATGAGAAACATGATATTTGAAGCCTAAAAGCTCAATTTTCAAAAATGATATAGAATATCAATATTATAATATAGTTAGCTAATAATAGGATTTAGGAGTGGAGGGGATATATTTTACATCAATGAAAGATAATAATAATAATGCCAGAGGGGAATAGGGATAATTTTGGAGGCAAGTGCGTTGTGGATGATTCTTGGAGTAAAGTCTCATGATGTAAACATCTTCCCCAAACCATAGTGTAAACATAAATCCATATACAGAAATTCTTTGACGTGTATAATTAAATTATTCTGCAGAAGGAGCCATCTTAAGGCATGATGGGAAATTTCACGTAACATTGGCTTTTTGCGCAACATTTAAACCTAATGTCTTGTCAAATTGGACACAAGAGTCGTAGCATGAGAGGTTATGTGTATAAATTTTGGTGGATTCACGTGTCAAGTTAAAGCACTGCCATTAGTTAATTTCTACAACCTTGTTTTTGTTCTAGAATAACAATTGTGATCAGAAATTAAAGGAAAAGGAAGAAAGATTAAAAAAAAAAAGAGGGAAATTAACCGACACTCCCAGGCCGGTGAATGATCAGCCAGAAATTAGAAATTTCCAAGAAGTTTCCGACGGGAGGCGGTTTCTCATAGACGTTTTCCAGGGGTGGCTCTGGCACCACATGGAAAACACAGGGGTTTTTTGTCTTAAATTCTTTTATAACCTGTGGGCAACGTTGTTGTGTTGTGACATTTTGGAAGGTATTTGAATTCCATAATTGTGTCACATTCTTTATCTATTTAAATATGTTTGTGTTGTTTTCCGATTAGTTTATTGTGCATGAATTCAATAAATAAATAAATAAAACATTAGTTTCAATTAGAATACTTTGATGACCCTTTCCTGCAAACCCTGTCTACACATGTATATATTAAGGTCCCATGTACTAGATCTAATGTCAGTTTATTAGAGATATTACAGATTTTTATCCTGATTTTTTTATAACTTGCGGGTGTTGGATTCCTAAATATCATATTTGCAGTAGAAAAAATAAAAAAATAATTATTTGAAAATCCTTTTAATCCTTATAGATAAATTTAGAGTTGTTTAAAGATTTATTAATTGAAAATCTAATCTTCTTTGATTTTAAATAATTCTTTAAAGGTAAAGTTATCGCAAATCATAAGTCGTTCAATTATCCTGCCTCCAATGATAATCTACAAGAACCATCAATAAAAAATCTTTTAAATCTCAATTTAGAAAAGATGGATTGTTATGCTTAGAGTACTAGTTCTTTATTATGTAATTTATGTAATTTTTTCTGTTTAATAGACAATCACACAAAAATAAAAGACATAACTATCTATTTGTAGAAAAATATAAAAAATCTTATAAATTAGTAAAATATCAATTTTTTCCCTAACTAATATTTATTTATTAATTTAGGATAATTTTAAAAATTAAATCAATCAAGTCCTTACTTGATTTTTTTAGATTTAGAAATATAATCGTTGTATTAATTATATTCTAATTTTTAATTTTTAAAAATATATTTTAATCAAGTAATACTTAATTAAATCATCTCAGTTTAGTTTATCGACCAAAAATATTTTAGGAACATTGTTTTAATGTAATAAAAATCTTATAATTATAGCAATTTTATAATTTATTTTACAAAGAATTTTTATCCCACAGATTTTATCTTTACTCTAGATTTATAAATCAAATATTAGATTCATTAATCTAATATTATATAAATATTAAAGATAAATTAAGTTTTTATTAATAATAAATATATATTTATATGAATATAATAATATCACATGTGACCAACTAAATTGGCTACTTAGCATATTAAACTAATAGCATACAAGTGGTATCCCGAGGACCGGAGTATATTTTTTTCTAATATAAAAAAAGATATTTGGGCACTACTAAAATATTTTTAAAAAGCAAGAAAAATTCGAGAGTCTAGTTATAAACTCGACTATGTTCAATAAGGTTCAATAAACTTTGTTATTTTAATAACATGATTAAAAAAAAGGCAATGACAATAAATCAACTGAACTAACTAAAAATTAATAATGATATCAAAGAATCATCTCAACATAATAGCTTAAATTATTAGATAAGATCTCAAGATATGATTTATATTATTCTCTAACACACACCTTTAAGTGAAAATCCTTTGGACTTGAAACTGGTACAGACCCACATTATCGCATGTTTAATTTTTATCAAATAATAAATAAAAATAGTGAGATTTAAACTCATGATGGCCACCAAGTCTCTGATACCATTTTAAAAAACTATATCAACCTAATAGCTTAAGTTGTTAGGTGAGGTCCTAAGATATTATATATATTATTTTTTAACAAATGATTAACTGCACAAAATAAATATTTGCTAATATTATGAAAATATATCTTGTCAATATTTTGAAAGATCTATATAATTTTACTTGATAACAAAGTCAAAGTTAAATAAAATTTAATAAAATAATGTTTAAAATAAATTAAATTTTATTTAAGAATAAAAAAGGACACCAATCAACAAAATATTGAAGGGTGAAATGAAAAAAAATATTTAATTAAAAAACTAAAAAAATAACTTAAGTCAATCCGAATTAAATCACCAAATATGTAGCCTGGGTCATGAGAATAAGATAATCCATATAAAAAGCAAAAAAAAAAAACTCAATTTCCAGTAAGGTTAATGTTAAATGATGAAATTAAAAAGAAAGTTAATTAAAAAAAACAACATAAATCAACTTAATTAAGCATGTCAAACTTGTTACCCAATTCAATTTAAAAAAATTATAAAGCTCAATTCACAACCAATATTGAAGGGTAAAACTGAAAATAAAATTTAATTAAAAAAACTATGAAAAAAGAACATCTGAGTTAATTTAAGGAACGCACCAAATCCATAACCTAAATTATCTGACAAAAATAACCCTATTAAAATAATAAACAAAATTCATGACCTAAGTCATATGACTACGTTAGCCCTATAAAAAATAAAAAATTATAAATCTCAATCTCCAACTTACTCAATTTTAAATGATAAAATTAAAAAAATTAATTTTAAAAAAAGAACCTAATAAAGAAGTGAGTGAATTGAAAAAAAAATGAAGGTCAATTCCTAGCCAACCTATTATTAAAGAATAAAATTATATAAAAAATAATAATTTTTAAAAATAAAGAAAAAAAGACCCCGGTTTGCTTTTCCAACTCGCGCCCTAAGTCATGAGAATAATATAATGTAGGAAAAAGAAAATAAAAAAAAACTTGTGAACTTAATTCCCAAACCAACAAAACTAAAAACAATCTAATTTTTAAAATTAAAAACAATAAAAAAAGTTATAATTTAACATGAATTGAATTGTAATAAAACTAAGATAATCTCATAAAAAAGAAAATGAAAAAAAATTACAAAGCTTAATACCAACGAACACAATGTTAAAAAAAAATTAATAAAATATATTAATTTAAAAAAAAAATTAAATTCAACTCAGGTTAACTTTTTAAATTTATGATCTCGATCATGAGGCCACGATTACAATATAAAAGGAAAACTAGAAGAAAAATTACAAAGTTGAGTTTTCAATCAACCTAAAAATAAGAGTTAAAATAAATAAAAAAAATTCATTTAATATAAAAAATCCAAAACAAAATAAAAAAAAAAGATACAATAAAAACCAAAACTAACCAAAAAAAATAAAGCTATAGGACCCTTACCATCTTGAATAGAAAGGGTATAGACTCCTAAATCAATAACATTTATTTCATGGAATTTTTCCTAAGAAAGCATCACCCATGGAGCAAGATCCAAAGTGATATGAATTAACCAACTATACTGATAATGCAAGGTATTTTCTCTCCACCTCCACAGTTAATTAGCCATTTATTTATTTTGTTAATACATTGACAATTCCTCTCGGCTACTTGCATCTTTGAAATTAATGAATATATTGGGAAGCAAAATGAACATTGAAAGTCATGCTGAATAAGGGTTTGCATTGATAATGCATGCATCACCTCCTCCAGAGCGCAACCAACAGCAAATTACATCTAGTCTGTATCCAAGTCATCAAAAAATTGACGTGTTAAGCTTATGTAAGCTCAATAATTAGTGTAAAGACTTAAAACTGATAGAAAAGGACGTAATTAAATTATCTTTTTCAAGTCATTGGAAGTTGGAAAGACATCATCTGATTTTTGGATAGTAATGCCATCACCTCCCTTTCTTTGAAATCATCCCTTCTTTCATGGCAATGTCCCACTTCGAGAATTGACCTCAACACCAAGGCAACTCTCTATCTCTTCGAAGTTGAACATGAAAAGGGGCTACAGAGAATAGGGTCCGCCATTGATGGCCCTGCTCGCCAACACAAGCTATAGCTTGTGTGCCTGTGCAAGAATATAGATTTATGATGAACAAGTTTTTATCTCAATAGTTGAACGTCGAGCATCTTCAAAGAAATTACTAACTTTCAAGAGTTTAGTATTTTTTATTATTATTATTATTAACATAATATAATTTTATAAGATTTAAAAATAAATAATTATATAAATTTTTAATAACTCTTATGAACTATAAAATTAACAATTATATAAATTTACAATAACTACAAGTTTTAAATTTGTAAAACTCGAATTAATACTTTAAAAAATAAATTTAATATCTAATTAATTACACCTCTTATAATCTACTATTTTTGGGTGTGCATGCTTACAATTTGTTTTATATTAAGAAAAAAAAATATAGGATGAATATGAAAATAAAATAATAGAAGGAGACTCACATAGGTGATACATGGTTTTGGGGTGCAGAACATGTAAATAAACCTTAAATTGAAGGTCGAGTTAAGAAAATTTCTTATTTTTTTTAATGATTAATATAGTTTTTCTCAAATTTCGGTGCACCGCGCCCTCTCATATTTCATATTGTTCGCCTCTCCTCATCATGATTGCTTAATACAATGTTCTCCATAGGTTTTTGGGTCACAAAATTCCTATGGTGGTATCAAAGTCGCTACACATGCACTAGGATCATAATTAATTTTTAAATCTTGATTTTGTAGAATCTAAAATAACATTTTTTTTATCTATGAATATATATTTTTATTTATTTTTAATTAAATAAATAAAAAATACATCTCACAATATTTTTAATCAAACATATATATTTTTATGGTCACCTATTTTTAATTTATTTTGCATATCAAAATAAATCTTACAATATTTTTAACCCAAGATGTATTTTTTTAAACCTATTTAAAAACACAACTAAAAATATTCTCTTAAAACCTATTTTTTCCAAACTAAAATTATAAAAACTAGCACAATTTAAGCCACACACTTTACCTTTAAAACTAATCATGTTAATCACCGCATTCATATTATATGAAGTACAATCAATGATGAATATTTGTTATGATTATAGGGACACCATAACCCAACTCCATTCGAGGAATAGACAAGGACAAGAAATTTCCTCTTGGGATATATTATCCAGGGGGTTGGAAGAAATTTGTTTTATTAGCTAAGTTGGGACTATGAAATATAATCAATGATTACGTGTATTTGAGATTATGATGTAGGGTATTTTTTTTTAATTAATTTATTTTTAACATTAACAAACACGTTAAAATTATTTTAAATTATTAATTTAATATTTTTTGAAGCTAAAAATATTTTAAAAAAGATTAAAAAAATAAGCAACACCCATTATAGAGATGCCACGTTGTAATTCATCATGGATTCAAAGTGAGTTGTTTGGTGGGCTAGAACAACTCTCCTCCTCTCCCCATTGTGCTTTGAATTTTTGTTAAATGAAAGTACACGATGGATCCCTTGAAAATGAAATCCCATTTTGGATTTACTCCAGAATTTCTAAGAGTGTCATCACTGCATTTATCTAAATTTATGAGTGCCTCTCATTCTTCAATGCTGCTGATTTGAATATATGGATCTGACACCTAACTATTTGCAATTAATACATTGCTTTGCTTGTAAATATAATCTCCTCCTTTATCATCATCATTCAAATTTCAAAACAAGATGCCCATCAAGTAAAATTCTCATGTATTTTCTAATTTTGATAACGATAGTCACCTCTTTGATGAAAATAAAAATAAATAACAATAATCCCATGTTTTGTATAATTTTTGATAACATCTTGTATAATATTTGATACGTGTTGAATGATTCTTTTTTTTTAATATTTTTTAATTAAAATAATATTTTTAAGGTAAAATCATTTAAAATACATGTTTTTTGAGGCAAAATATAATTTAAAAAACACATTGAGAAACATATTTTAACTCATAAATAAATACTCGTTCAATTTTATTTATCATGCTAGCTGTTAAATACACTCTCTTAGTGCATGGGATCCTATGTATGACAAAGTTTATTTTATAATAATTGGTGAAACCTTTGGTACGTTACATGAGCAAACGTCTTTAGTGACCTGAAATATAAAAGAAATTAGGGTAACACTGAGAGTAATATTTATATAAAAATGGAATAGCATCCACTAATTAGTTTCCTAATCACTCAAGCAATTAATGAAGCGTGGGAGCCATGAATGTGAAAAATGAAGGCTATTTTCCAAAGTTAAAATAGGTTGTTCCTCTTCATCAACCCTAAATCGATGGCTGCAATTAAATTGCACAACATGTATAATAATCAGAAGATTAAATTAAACTTAACCCTAAAAAAATAAATATAAATGACTACATTATTTATCATCATTTTTCATATATATTCATAAAGAATCCATCAAATTCTATATATTCATGCTTTCAAAGTTTTTTTTTTTTACGAGTCCATCAACCCTAAATTAATCAATGGCTGCAATTAAATTGCATGGCATAATAATCATGAGGAGATTAAATTAAATGAAACCCTAGAAGAACTAAAAGATGATATTATTTTATCTTAAAATCAACCCTCTGGCTGATGATGTACAATTTGTCTGTACATGCAATGATATGTTCATAGGACTATGATTTTAGTCGCTTAATTGATGATTGAAAGTGGGGTGAGGTTGCCATAGCCAGCCATGAATACAACTATAGATAAAATGAACTGGAAAGTGATCTTTCATTGTATTAGGGCACCGCACTTCTAGAAACCAAGACCAGCAGCATCTATTTATTTATATCTACTTTTATGATAAAGATTGATGGCCTAATTTTACCTTTTCGGCAAGGCCATCAATATCTATCTATCTAGGTTAATAATTGATTTTTCCGTATTGAGGGAAAATTAAAAAAAAAAAAAAAGAAGAAGTCAATATTCAAGTCACTCTTTCATGCATGATTGATAACTGATATGGGAAAAAAAAAGAAATTAAAAAAATATTTAAGTAAAAAAAGTCTAATTGAAAAGGTGTTTTCTTGTTTGAATAGATTAAACTTTATTTAGAATATGCTAAGATAATTACTCAAAATATTTGCATTGAAAATATTGTTTATATTAGTTTTTCCAGGTATTTCTTGTAACTTCACACAAAGCAGTAATAATTGATTTACTTTCTCTCTTCTATGAACAAATATATATAAGCAAGAGTAATTAATAACTTTGGGTTTGATCCCTGCTGAGTTGGGCTTAGATGGATCGTCGGTTTTAAGAACAGTTACTTCAATTATAAGAAGCCATTCATTTTAAGATCCGTTTATTAAGTTGGGCTTTATGCAAACAAGGCCTAACCCACCATAGTAACCTATACTTTTTCAAGTGCTTTTTAATTCTCAAATAACTCATCCAATTCATCTAAAATCACTCTCTTACATTAATAAGATCCAAGTTGTAATTCTTTTTCTCTTTTTATATGTCATGACCAATCTCTCAAATCTTCTCCTCTGGCTGAGACCAATAATTAAGAGGGAAGGAGTTTTGCTTTTTCTTTTTTTAAATTAAAAAATTAATTAATCATAATTTATATTTCTTTCTAACATGATTGAATCATGATTTGCATCATTTAAATAATAAACACCATATATTTTCCTTTCACATAATTATAGCAATTTAATTTGTTCATCATAGCACAAAATTATAACAATTAATCATTTTAAACATGTTATTTAATTTACTTAGATAAAAATTCAAGGAATGGATGCAAGAGAAATTCAAATTCCCTTCTCCTTCCTTTTTTAACTCTAACTTTGGATTTTTTTTCTTCAAAACAACTTGCAGTAACTAAGCCCCTTTTAATTGTTTAACTAAGTTCTAATTACACTTTTTCCTCTTTTCAGGTAACAATTTCCTTTCAATGGTGTGTTATTAGTGTTCTTTTCTATTCCACAGATAAACATGGCACTTATATTTGCATGATATATTTTGAAATTTTTTTAATTTGAAAGATTTTATGAATGAAATTAACATTGTGTTTATTTCTTTTAGAAATAAAATAAAATGTCTAATGATATTTTTGAATTCACATTTCTTGATTTCAATTTAACAATAGTGTCATGTGTGATTGAAAATTGATACTGTTGTTGAGTCCATGAAAACAAATTTGATGAAAGAGTTTAAAAATCAATTTCATATTCAAGCATAAGCATAAGGATATCGTTTGCAAAGTACATTTATATATTTTAAAATATTAATTTTTATTTATATACACATTCATATTAAAATCAGTCATATTTAAAAATATAATAATAGTTATTTTTCAAAATATTTTTTATTTTAAAACATATCAAAATAATATTTTTTTTATTTTAAAAAATTATTTTTTACATCATCATGTCAAAATGATCTAAAAATATAAAAAAATATTAATTTAAAATAAAAAAAATTAAATTATTTTTAAAATACTTTTAAAATATAATATCAAACACCCTAAAGCAAGATGATTCATAAAATTGCCATCTAGGTTTACTTAAACGAGAAAACTAAGAAAAACCTAACAATGGATTTAAGAGGTTCGGCTGTAGAGGTTACTTACACAATTGGAAAAGACCACAATCACCCTAGCATGTTCTCGTGGCAAGGTTGTTACTTATTTCAATCCCAATTACTTAGTTCATTTATGTCTATTTTTTTTTTTACCCTTGTAAAAAAAATATATTAACAAAACTAAAATTGAGATATGATCTCAAATATATAGCTAAATTTATAAAGAAAAAAAGTTAAGGACACCAAAAAATAAAATAAAAAAATAAAAATAAAATAAAATCAATAAACATGATCCCACTAAAAATATAAAAATATAAAATCAATAATTTTAGCTGTGGTTGTGTTTTGTATGATTTTGTATTTGTAGTGAAATAAATGTAATAAAATATTTGGTAACAAATTAAATTGTGTCTTATATTGCAAGGTCTACTAAAAAATTAAGTTTAAAATATAGTTTCTACATGTTTTTTTATTAAGTTTTGTAAAATCCTATTTGTTTTTACGTTTCAAAAGCTTTTTTAAAAAATTTTGATTTTTTGATTTATTATAATTTGATATATATATTTTTTATGTTTTCAAATTATTTTAACGTGCTGATATCAAAAATAATTTTTAAAAAATAAAAAATTATATTATTTCAAAGTGTTTTCAAGTAAAAAACACTTTGAAAAACAATTGCAACCACACTTCCACTAAACATTTTATACATGTTTTTGCTACAAATAAACTTCAATTATAATTTTTATTAAATATCTATTTAATTTAACTAACCACAACTAACTATATATTTTTTTAAACCATGACTATAAAAGTTACCTGAAAAATAAACACATTTTGTCGATTAAACTTAGTTCATTTAATCTTGATTTGGTAAATCACATAAATCAAAATTAAATAAAGAACAATTAGACAATAGATTATAATATAAATCCACGCAATAAATGAAAATCTAATAAAAAAATAAAATAAAAATAAGGGCTAAGCTATAAGTATTAGAAAAACACAGGGGCTGAAATGCTAGAATCAACAAAGTTCAAGGACTGGAATGTATAATAACAGTGAATTGGACAAGGCAGGAAGGGGTACGTGCGTCAGATCATGGTAGTAGTTCAGAAGATGCATTGAATGTGGATGAATATCAAAATGAAGTAGGTTTGATGGCACTTTAATCATCCTAGGTGTCACATGCATCTCTTCGGGGAAATCGTGGTGGAGACGTGATGGCGTTGTGCTTATGTTGAAAAACATCAATTTAATTCATTACATTTTAAATTTA
Source organism: Populus ilicifolia (assembly GCA_015708895.1). NCBI lineage: Eukaryota > Viridiplantae > Streptophyta > Magnoliopsida > Malpighiales > Salicaceae > Populus > Populus ilicifolia. The sequence continues at coordinate 165,106 of SRLM01000791.1, read as the reverse complement.
TTTTTTTTTAAATTATTAATTTAAATTTTATGAATTTTATAGTTATTAGAGATTTATATATTTATTTATTTTACTTATTTTTATTTATTTTTCTTGAAAATTACACTTGTCAACTCAATTTTTAAATTTAGATTAAAAAACCAAAATATCTTCATATATAATATAAAAAAATAAAAAATTATACAGATTATAATATCTCTCTTTTATTCTCACTTTCTCTCTCTTCTAAATCCCTGAATATACTACTTAGATTACTAGTTAAATTAAAATTAGTGATAGAAATAATAATAATATAAGAGTATGTTAGTGGTTGCATACCTCGATAAAGAAAATAGGTTTTGCATATAATCTTTTTGTGTAAAAAAGAGATAAGGAGAGAAATAGAAAAATATAATTATCTTTTATTTAATATTTATTTAGAAGTGTAATTATAGTTTTTTTAAATATTTTTTATGTGAAAATATATTAAAATAATATTTTTTATTTTTTTAAAATTATTTTTAATATAATCGCATCAAAATAATTTAAGAATACTAAAAAAATATTAATTTAAAGTAAATAAAAACATCAAAAATTTTAATTTTAAAATAATAATTTTAAAATAAAAAAAAATCAAGAGAAAGGTTTCTTCATTTTTGTTAATTTTTTTTCTTTTTTAATATTGATTTTTATGGTCATTTTGCAGTTAGAGAGGGTGTTTGAATAAAAAGTAGCTTTTATTTTTATTTTTTTTAAAATATATTTTTATAGTTTTTTAAAATATAATTTGTGCTTAAAACATATTATACCTTTAAAAAAAAAACTAATAGAAGAAGGGTTTGGCTAAAAATAATGACTTTGTAATCAAGCTCCATGCTTTCTTTTTTTTAGGCCTGTTGGAGATTGAAAAGAAAAAAAATAATAATAATTTTAATTATTCCTCGTGGGCTCGAAGAAGAAGAAAAAGAAGTTAAATGACTCGGATTTTTATTTCAATGACAAAGTTATAATATTAATATTAAAATGACTTTTTAGTTATTAAATTAAAGATAATGAAAATTCAGAAAATAATTTAATATTTTTGTTGATTTTTTTAATATAAGATGTAAAATGTTATAAACTTATATACTTTTAAAGATGTAAAGTATAATTTTTGAAAGATATCAGGCAAAATTAAAAAAAAATTTAACAAACTATGGGAGTTTCTGTATAAATCCTCATTTCTATTCCTAAAAATTCACAAAACTATTTTTTAATGGTTTTGTTTCTTTAAATTTCCTAAGCATTTAAAACATTTTAATTGGTAGTTATCATACATTTTAATAAAAGTTAGTCTAATTTAAGTAACTTCCATAAACGAATTTTTGACTAGCTTGTTTAATAATAATTTATTTTTTTCATTGAAAAAAAAACAATATATTGAGTTTTTTTGACCTACTCCAATAATTTAAATGCATAAGAACAAGGTTAATTTGTAATATTATTAAACTCCATCTGGCACAGGGCTCTAGTAATAAGTTAAACAAGTGTTATATTATTTAAAAAAAAATAAAATTTTTTAATTTATTTAATGAAATAAAATTAATTTAGATAAAAAATAGATTCTTGATAGATTTAAAAGATCCAGTTTTATAACTAAAATAAAAAGATATTGAAGAGTATATTAATGATTGTTTCTTAAAATAATTTTTTTGATTAAAAATATATTAAATTAATATTTTTTTATTTTTTAATTTTTTTTTTAATATCAATATGTTAAAATAATTATTTTAAAAAATTAATTTTTTAAAATTTACCCAACTAAAAACGCAATACCAATCAGTACTAAAATTCAAACTACCACCCAAACCGATTATTTTGCATCCATAAAGAAAGCCCAGCCCAGCCCAATCAGATATTTAATCCTGTGTTCTCGACAGTTTCTCCCTCCCTTCACTGCAGGGTATGAAAAATCTTGCCTAAATCTCCGTGTATGCTTCAGTGGCTGCTTTTCCTTCTTCACAGAATTTAATGAATGCTCAGCTGCAGAATTTTGGGTTTCAAGGCAAAGATTTGAAAGCAGAATCAGTAGAACCACAAGTGACTGTTACCCTTTTGATCAAACACCTCCCTGAAGCTATTCCTTCTGAAACTCTTTCAAGGCTTTTCTCTCAGTGTCTCTGTTCGTCCTTGCACTTCTGGAAGGTTATTTCAATGTAAATTTGTAATCTTTTTTGTTGTACTTGTGCCTGAACTGCATATTGTATGTTTTGTCAATTTTGATGCTTTTATTTACTAGTTTTGTTGTTGTTTTTTGATAAATTCTTGAACTTTATAAGTTTTTTTTTTTTAATCTTTCTTTGTTGGATAGAGTTTATTTCCGCTTTTATTGTGTTACTGTTGACCGTCCTGTTGAGGTGATATTTCTTTGATAATGTTGGTTATGCTGATTGAAAAATTGTGCACTTGTTGATTTCAAAAGTGAAAGCTTGGCTTATCAAGCGCATACTCAGTTAAATGGGTAATTTTGTCTATCACTATCACCTAGTTGATGCTAGTCCAATATGATGAAATAAGCCAATGAATTGTTGCCTGTTCTTTCCTGTTTTTTTTTTTTTGGTTAGGCTGAGGTTTCTTGGCAAGGTCTTATCGGTGGAGAGAGCTACTAAGCTAAGTGAGGCTCAACAAGGAAAAGAATCTGTATCACCAACATCTTTGATTGAGGATGCTTCTGTGACTATAGATGTCGGCGATGGCTCAAAATTCAGGTCCTTTCCTGCTAGTGAACCAATTGCTCCAAGGCTTGGTGTTGACTATCCACCCCCCCCTCATTTGGAGTATGTTTCCCTTTCTGTTCTTCCTAAAATTATCTAATTTGATAAGGATTTTTGTGTCTATGTTGGAAAGCAGTGTCCTCTCTGTGAATGCCATGGTGTGTTTTGTGCTGGAAGACATTTATGTCACGTTACTTGAGACATGCATCTTCATTTTTTGGTGTCTAGTGCAGGGTTGTCAAGATGCACTGAGGTGCTCGCTCAGGTGCTCCAAGCAAGGAGAGGCAAGACCCCAACACCTTTTATTTTTCTAGGCGAGGCAATTTAACTAGGCGCTGCATAAGCACTCGCCTGGAGTGGCGTTGAAGCGAGCGCCTGGTCAAAATATTTGTTCTTCCCCCCCTTTTTTTTAAAAAAATTGATATATGTTTTGACCTATTTTCCCATTTTACCACAAAAAATAATTTAAGGGTATAGTTGTTAAAGTAAATAGTAGGTTTTGAAAAGGAAAAAAGATCATCAAAATGGATGAATTGGTGTCTGATGATGACACTTGAACTTGGGGTGATGTGGCGAGGGCAACCACAGCTAACGAACCATGAACAATCACTAGGCAACAAACAAAGTTGAGAAGTGTAGGAGGAGCATCAAGTTCTAGATCTAGACATGAAGTGGGATTGAGTTCTAATTCTAAAGAAGTGCATTGTGGTTTAAGATATGATTCAGATGACAATCTTGAAATCGAGGATGCAGGGGACTTGAGTGAAGGAAATGAAAGCATGGATGATGATGTGTTGGAAGATTAATGATGATGATATTTAAGTTTAACTATTTTAATCTACTTACACTTTTAAATTGTCTAATTTTGTTTTTAAGGTTGAATAGTATTACTTAATGTTAAAAAATTTTGAGTTTCACTTTGATTTTCTAATCTTAATTTTTAACATATATATTTGTGATTTATATATTATAATACTATACATATATTTTATTTGAATTTATAGCATAGCGCCCTGTTTTATTCAGGCAAGCGCCTGGAGCTTTGGACATTTGATAGCCTTGATGCCTTAGGGTGCTTTTCGCTTTTGACAACACTAGTCCAGCGTCCACATGCTTAATGTGGAATTTTAGATCTACGCTGCATATCAGTTGGCTGCTTGAGCATATGGAGAGGGTAAGAGGTGGAGATTAGGGAAAGATTTAAGCGGACTGATTTATAAGTTGTTAGAAGTCTCCTCTTAATGGCATCAGTATGAGTTTAATCTTAAGATATAATTATTAGAGGGAATCTACATAGGAACTGGCCATTCATATAACTGATTGTTCTCTTGTGAAGTTAGACACTACCTTTTGGAAACCGGTTATAGCATCATGCAGTTAATAGCAGGGCATAAAAACATCCTCATTATTCCATGGTATCATGATATGCTGTTAGAATTAACTTGATTGGGTCATGTTTTGTTCTTACAGGTATGCTTACCCTCCACCAGATGGAAACATTCTGACCAACATTGTAAATGCTCTTATTGCTGTTCCTCGCTTCTATACACAGGTTGTTCCCATAATCTGCAAAGTTTAGGACAAGTTTACAAAATCACCTTCCTTGTCTCTGATAGTTACAATTTATCGTGGTTTTTGTTTTTTTTTTTTAAATTCTAGTCAGCTGCAAGCATGTTGCCATGTCATTGACTAAGTTCTCTTCCATAGGTGTTGCATTTGATGAACAAAATGAATATTCCAGCTCCATTTAGAATGGCCCTGCCCACTCCACCTCTCCCCCCTGCAGCACTTGTGCATCCACCACCACCACCACCACCACCTCCTCGTATATCTCAAAAGTCTCCATTGGCAGAGCAATTCAGTAGCGAGTCAGGAATGGAGTCTTCAGATGAGGTACATTGCTGCTACGTTGTACATCATGTGTGTGTGTGTGTGTGTTCACTAACATCACTCTGTACAGAGTCAAGTGGGCATCTGATCTGAAATCTGAACCCAAACCATGCTTGCTCCACATTATCTGTAATTTAATAATTGGAAGGTACATGATGTCCTCTTTTCTTACTTATTTTATCAAGGAATGATGGCTTCAAATTCTTTTTGTGCGTTCTAGATAGAGCAGTTCAGATTTGTTTTTCTATGGTTTTTCTAATTACCATGCACAATTTCAATAGTAATGTTTTGGGGGCTAAATGTTTGTAGGACTTTGATGATAAAGCCTTGTATGAAGCCTCAGGAGCTGTTAAACCCAGAAGAAAGCGTGTCAAGCGGGAAGCAATTGTAGGACCTGCAGCTGATAAAGACATAGTCCATGAGGCTGTTGGCCTGAAACCTGCCTCCTTGGTCCCAAAAGAAATTCCAGTTATAAAGAAAAAGAATCCTGTGCTGCAGGTCATTTTTTGTCTAATAGAATTCTTTTTTGGTTTTTCTGATCACTTTCACAAATGTTCTTGTTCTTCTATTGTTTTATTGCAGATTAAGATTGCACCAAAAGTAACTCAAAATGAACATAAAGATGATAACATCGCGACAGAATCTGAGGACCCAGACAAAGAGGGTTTGGATCAGAGACCCTATGCAACTATAGAAGAAATAGAGAGTAAAAGACTAGCTCCAGAGGAAATTTTATCCCTTCCAAAGTTTAAGGTACCTGGTCTGGAAAATTTTAAGTGATTTCTGCATGGAAGATACATAATTTTCCTAATTTTTTGAGTCTAATCTATGTTCAGTTTGAACTTTTTTTTTTGCTTTTTTGACTGAAGGTAGCTTTTATGAATTGCAAAGAATATATACCCAGTTGCATAAGCTTCTTAAATTTTGCAGAACTACACAGTTGGGAAACCTGCACCTGTGCTGTACATAAAGAACTTGGACAAAGAAGTGGTTTTTGATGATTTCTTCTACATATTTGGTAAGCTGGCAAACCTTGACACTTGCTGGATGCCAATTTTCAGCGCTTTTGTATCAAATCGCAGGGTATAATTTGATGTGTTTAGTGCCAAACATTAATATTTTAGGAAATGGTTGTATTTTACGCATGAAAGTTTGGTGCTGATATTTTTGAAGCTTATTCTTTTTGTGGATTTTGTTATTCATACAATTTGCCTCTTGTTACTGCAAGGATAATACCTGCTTACTATATCTTGTTCACAATTTGCTGTAGGATCATTGTTTAGAAGCATTGATGTAGCAAAAAGTAGCCTCAGTGTCAAGTTGATGCAGGTATGGTCATTTTGTAGACTCTTGACTTCTGCATAAAACTCAACATGTTTGTTTAAGTTTAATGTTCCGAGGAGCACCAGGTCTTAGTTCATGTTATACAAATGCCATGTGGGCATTAGAGAGATTGCGATCCACCTTTTATTATGTTGCTGTATGATATACTCATAGATTTATGTATATGTTCTATCATTAATGTTGAATGAGAGGACTCGTGAATGGAAGATGAGAATGGAAGATGATTTCATGGAAGTGCAAGGAATTCCTTTCCCTTGAAACTGCTAGCTTTGCAATGGATCCAGATGTTAATATATTCTCCTTTTCTTATTTAATGTCTTTCATAGCTGTCAATATATATATATTTTTATTTAATTTCTTTTATAGCTTTCAGTATATTCTTCTTTTCTTATTTAATTTCTTTCATAGCTATATATCCATTGATTATTGTCTAGGTCTAAAATTAAGGGATTTGATTATTCTGTGGATGTATATATACATTGTAACTCTCTTAGTGAAGGGATAGAAAACAATTCAGAATCTCTTGTATTATCTTGTCATGGTGTTAGAGCTAAAACTTTGAAATCAATTCATCTTGTGTCTGGTTGCCTGTCTAGTTCTTCTATTCTGTTTTTTTCTTGGACTTGATCTTTTAGTTCTTGTTTCTAGTTAAATCATGTCTCTGGAATGATCTGAACATTTTATTGTTCGATTTACTGGAAAGAACTATTTTGCCTGGGCTTTTCAATTTTAGATTTTTGTCAAGGAAAATGAATTACGAGTTCATATTGCTGGGACAGTTCCTGCACCTGACAGTTAGAAGGAGAGAGAAATATGTTAAATGGGAGGTGAAGGATGCTCATATTATGTCTTGGATCCTTGGAAGTATGTAACACTTCATGCTTCTCAATCTCAAGTCTTACAAATCCTCTAGAGAAATGTGGGATTACCTGAAGAAGTTTACAACCAAAGCAATACAGCACGAAGATTTCAATTGGAACTCGAGCTGGGTCAACTTAGTGAAGGTAGTATGCCAATACAAGAGTTTTATTCTTCCTTTGTAATTCTTTGGTTGAGTACACAGATATTGTGCATGCAAGTGCACCTCCTAAAAGACTAATTGCTATCTAAAGTGTGCATGAGACCAGCAAGCGTGATTAGTTTTTAATGAAGTTAAGAGGGGAATTTAAAGCAATCAGGTCTAACCTGATGAATAGAGAACCAATTCCTTTCTTGAATATTTGTGTAGGAGAGCTTCTCAAGGAAGAATAACACAATTCTTGTTGTCTATGTTGCTCAAGGGATGAGGTAGAAATATGTCTAATGTCCGGAGCTATAGCTGTAAAGGATTTGGACACATTGACAGTACTTGTACTAAAAAATTCTGCAACTATTGTAAGAAAACAGGGCATAACATCAAAGATTGCTCCATTTAGCCTCCAAAGAAATCTGAAACTGCCAGTAATGTCTCGGCTGGTTTCTCAAATGCTTCTAGTCCTAGGCAGTCTTCTATTACCCCTGGATGGTCTAACAAATGATTGTTTCTGTCTTTTTTGCTTTAGGCTTTTCAGGTAATCGAAATTCTATTCCTAAGCATTGATATTTTAATTTTGTTGCTTCCAATCACATGACCAACACCATCTTACCTTTAAATAATGTTTAAACATATAAAAGAAACCTTTATATTCGTACCGTCCATGGTAATCTATTGTCTATCACAGCTGGTGATATTTCAGCCTTTTTGAATATTGTCTTTGTCTCTTAAGCTGTCTAGTAATTTTATATTGTTGGCCAATTAGTTGACAACAATTGTGATGTTTATTTTTCAAAATCTGCTTGTCTTGTGCAGGACCAAGTGTTCGAGAAGATGATCGTTAAAAGATCTAAAGTGGGACGTCTATTTCCCTTGCTTTTATCTCCCTCTCTTGTGTCAAATTATGTTGCATGTAATGCTGTTCAATGTGATAATTAGGTGTGGCATAGACGTTTAGGTATGTACTTCGAGTCTTTGTTTAAATCTAGTTTACTTAAAAATTCAACTTCTAATAATAATATTGTTGATTATGCATCTTGTAAACTTGGTAAAAGCAAAACGCTTCTTTTTCATTATATAAAACCCGTACCACCAAACTTTTTGAAATCATGCATACTGATGTATGATGTATTGCACTTGTAATTTCTTATGAACATTACAGATACTTTGTTATATTTATAGATGATTTCAGTTGTTTTACTTGGGTATATTTTCTTTGATCTAAAAGTGAGGTATTCTTTGTTTTCAAAGCCCTTCTTGTCTTAATTGAGACATAATTTTTTTTTTGTCAAAATCAAAATTCTGCAATTTGATTCAGATGGTGAATATATGTTGAATGAATTTCAATTTTTTCTTCAAAGTCGTATAATCATATCACAATGTTTGTCTTTTAACCCCACAACAAAATGGTATGGCTGAAAGAAAGAATCGTCATCTTTTTTATGTTGTTCGAACTCCTTCTTGAGTCATGTGTTCCTTCTTTTTTTTGGTGTGAAGCTTTGTGTACTGCTGTTTTTTTGATTAATTGATTACCATCTCTTAACATGAACAATAATTCTCCTTATTTTTTTTTGTTTGAACATGCACCAAATTATTCTAATCTTTATATTTTTGGATGTGTTTGCTTTGTTCACCTTCTTGTGCATGAGAAAGATAAACTTACTACCCAATCTGTCAAGTGTGCTTTCTTAGGATATGTTTGACAAGATAATACAAGAGAAATTCTGAATTGTTTTTTATCCCTTCACTAAGAGAGTTACAATGTATATATACATCTAGAAAATGATTAAATCTCTTACGTTTGGCCTATATAATAATCAATAATCAATGGATATACAACTATGAAAGAAATTAAATAAGGAAAGGAGAATATATTGACAATTATGAAATACATTAAATAAGAAAAAGGAAAGTATATTGACATCCCTCTTTAAATTAATGAGGGTAGGTTTAACAACATCAATTTGTTTCTAAGAAACATCAACTGATGTTGTTGGTGTGTCAAAACTTTTGTAAAGGCATTAACTATTTGAAGAGTAATATTAAGATGAGGAAGAGTGATAACACCTCGAGTAAAGGTCAGTCCATCTCTATGTGTTTAGTGCGTTCATGATATACCAAATTTGCAGCTATTTGAATAACACTAGTATTATCACCATAAAGTGAAGTAAAATAAGTTGGAGGGAATCTAAGTTCAGAAATAAGACCACGTAACCATACAATTTCAGAACAACCTGCAGACATGGCTCTATACTCGGCCTCTGTAGAAGATTTAGAGAGACAGTCCTGCTTATTACACTTCTAAAAAATCAAGGCATCTTCAAGAAAAATGTACTTGCCTGTGATAAACTTTCTAGCATTCGAGCAACCAGTCCAATTTGCATCAATATATGAGGTCAAATGAAGAGTAGATTGTTTAGGAAAAAACAACCTACAAGTAGGTGACCCAATTAAGTATCTAATAAGACTACAAACTGCAGCAAGATAAAGATGTTGAGGTGCTTGCATAAATTTGCTAACTATATAGATATGATAGGAGATATTAGGTCTTGTAATTATTAGATAGATAACACTACTAACAAGTTGCTTATATAAAAAAAGATAAGGTAAAAACCCGTCTTCATCTTTTTGATATTTCACATTCATCTCTATTGGCGTATCAAGAATAGTATCTTTTAAACCAGCTAGTTTAATGAGATCCTGAATATATTGCTGTTGATTTTAAAAACAAACCATGATTTCTAAAGTGAACTTTCATCCCTAAAAAATATGTGAGATGTCCAAGATCTTTCATTTGAAATGTACTATGCAACATATGTTGAAGGTTTGTGATCAACCCAATGTCATTACTAGTGATGATAATATCATCGACATAAACTAAGAGAAATGTCATATTAGTGGTGGTTTTGTAAAAGAAAAGTGATGAATCATATTGACTTTGTGTGAAAGAGAAGGTGAGAAGAGTGTTGTAAAACTTCTCAAACCAGGCTCTAGGTGCCTGTTTCAACCCATACAAAAAGCGTTTGAGCTTGCAAATTTCATCAGAATCCGTGGTAGACATACTCGATAGAAGTTTCATATAAATCTCTTTCTTAAGGTCCCCATGCAAGAAGGTATTTTTTTACATCCATCTCATATAAAGGCCAAGCTTTAGAGGCTGCAATAGCAAGAATTGTTCTCATTGTAGTCATCTTAACAATTGGTGCAAATGTTTCTTCATAGTCGAAGTTGTATTCTTGTTTATTGCCAAAAACAACCAATCGAGCTTTGTATCTATTTAAAGATCCATCAGACTTAAGTTTCACAATATAGATCTACTTATTATTAATGGCTTAACATATGGAGGACAAGAAATAATGTTCCAAGTATGAATCAAGTGCCTGAAATTCTGCCTCTATTGCTTATTTCCAGCACTCGTTCTCTAGCTTGTTTATAACAAGTGGGAATGGAAATAGAACATTTAGTAGTAGACATAGCCACAGGAGTCGAAAAACCATACTTTTCAGGAGGTTTGTGAGGTCTGGAGTTTCTACAAAGAGAAGGTGAATCATATGAAGTGGGAAGAACAGGATCAGATGCTGCAAGAAGATGTAAAAGAACCTGAATGAGACCTGTAGAATAATTAGAAGTAGGAGTGTACCTATAATAAACATAACCAGGTTGAAACCTTTGTATTGGTGTTGGCAACTCAAGAAAATATGGTAAGACATATAAAGAAAGAAACCTTTCTATTGGTGTTGGCAACTCAGAAAAATATGGTAAAATATATGAAAAATATGGTAAAACATATAAAGAAAGAAACCTTTGTATTGGTGTTGGCAACTCAGGAAAATATGGTAAAACATATAAAGAAAGAAGTGTTGAAGGTTGCTGCGTGCAAAAGAAGAGCTGATTTAAAAAAAAATATAACATTTCTGGAGACACGAGTTTGACGTGCACGTGGATCATAACAAATAAATCCTTTTAACTGTGTTTGTGGCTTTTGGTTGCAGAATCTAGTGAATGGATATGTATTTAGAGACAAACCAATGATCATACAATTTGGTCGGAATCCCTCGCCTGCCAAGCCAAATTAGACATATTGGTCATGATTAGGAGCTATTTGTACTATGCCTCTCATGGTTCGTTGTATAATCGATCAATTTACTTAATATTCTTCAGCCAGCTAACACGGACGGCTTAAACTTTAGATTATAAAATACTGATGTTGCAAGGATTGTTCTGTAGGCTTGAGCATTTTGAAGACTAATTCGATATCAACTTGGGGAATCGCTTCAATGATGCATGCATGATTAATATTTGCTAGCTGTACCTTCTTGACACAGACCTCAACCAAACAAATGTGGGAATATTGTATCTGTTATGATTCTTTTCTTCTTGCAGATACCTGCGTTCTATAGCTGTCGGATGGTTGCAATGTCGATTTCTTCTCACGGGGAAGATGTGCAGAGCAAGTTGCTGATGGAGAGCATCGTAAGTTGCTGCCGTTTATATAAAATGACTCGAGTAAAGAGAGGGGCGGGAAGATATAGAACCATGCAGACTACCAGTGCAACAAAGACTGCCGTTAATCGTTATAATACAAGCGAGAAGAGAAAAAAGGGGGCCTTTTGACATGCAGAATATCCTCATCTCGAAGAAAATGTCCAAAGTTCAAATTCATCACCTTCTGATATGGAGCTTTCATATTGTGCAACATTTTGGAGTGCTGGGGGATGTAAAAATGGTGAAATGAGAAAAGAAAAAGAAAAAAATAAGGTTTGTAAATGAGAAAATGGACCCAACAATAGTTGGACAAGCTCACCTGCTCTGAATTTTATCAAATGGGGGATTCTGTCATGTCAAAATGGTGCAGTTTTCATAAAATTGCGAGAGAAGTAGAAAATGGTTATTCTTCTCTCCCCTGAAGAGGAGCAGATAAAAAACTGAAAAGGCATCATTAATCATTGCAGCATCAGCCTGATAGCGGAGAAGGTGGATTCATCAATGTATCTTTTCTGCCCAGAGCAAGAATGTTGACAGCGACAAAGTGGATAGCCCCTGTGTTTGGTAGGTTCGATCCAGTGTTTTTTTTTTTTGTCTGAAAAACCTTTAAATTAATAATGTTTCTAAATTTTTTTATTTATAATTTTAATATAGTAATATTAAAAATAAAAAAAAATATTTCATTTTAATACCAAACAAACAGCATTACCAAAACATAATTTGTATTAAAAACTACTTACTCTCTCTCTCTCTGTTAAACAGGAACCCTACAAAAATCCACCAACCAACCCTACAAGTCCACTCACAACTACTCACCAATGGCTTATAAAGCCATTCAATCCTACTTTTTAACCATTAATTTAGGATATTCAATAGTGTAAAAAATATTATTTTTTAAAGTATTTTTTATTTGAAATATATTAAAATAATATTTTTTTAAAAATTATTTTTAATATTAATATACCAAAAAAATCTGAAAAAAAGCAAAAAAAATCAAGCAAAAAAAATAAAAAATTTTTAAATTTTTTCAAATAAATTTTTAAAATACAAAAACAAAACAGAATCTATTCTTTTATACCTATTTGGCTACACGTGATTTTATAAAAAAATTAATTTTTTTTTGTGTTTTTGAATATTTTTATGTCAAAATAAATTTTTTTAAACTATTTTAATATATTTTTAATTAAAAAATACTTTAAAAACTAATCTTTATCACAGCACCAAACAACACCTTAGTGATCATCCTCCCCTGGCTTTCCTGCTTTACAAACAACTGCTAGAAGTTTACTTCCACTCTTCTTCTTTGCATCCCCCTTCATTCGATAGCTTTACTTACCTTTTCCTCATAAATACTAGCACCAACTCTTGTTGTCTAGTTTTAGGAACTCAGTTTCATGGTATTACATTCAAAGTGGGTTTTCAGTGTCATGTTTATGTACAAACAGCTCTTTTAAATGTGTACTTATCTAGTGGGGTTTCAGATCTATGCTTCTGTTTGATGAAAGGCCTGGCAGAAATGTGGTTTGTCTTTGTTTCAGAGAATGGTTTTGTGTTAGGGCATAAAATCCACTGAAATCACTATTCTTGCGATTTTACTAGCTATTTTTAACATGGGGAGTCAAAAATTTGCAGCTTGATCCATCGATATGCAGGAAAAGTGGGTTTAATGCATTTGATATTATTGCTAATTCGATTATAGATACTTATTCAAAATGTGGTTGGGTAGTGAGTGCATTGAGATTTTTTAAGGATATTTCGGCAGAGGAAGAATTTGGTATCATGGAAATCAATCATTTCTGGGTTTGCAATGCATGGGACGTGGAAGGAAGCAGAGGAATATTTTGAAAGGATGGAGAAAATAGGTTTGAGGCCGAACAGAGTGCATTCTTGAGTGTTTTGAATGTTTGTAGCCATGGTGGATTGTTTGATGGGGGGCTCAGGTTTTTTAACAAGATGGTGAATAAACATGGATTTTCGCCTGATATTGAGCATTATGGATGCTTAGTGGACATGTTGGGGATGACTGGGAGATTAGAAGAGGCAGAGAACATGGCGTTAGAGATTCCTAATGAGATCGTTTTTGTTGTGATTTGGATCCCTGTTGGGTGCCTGTAGCTTTTATGGTAATATTGAGATGGGTGAGAGAGTTACAAGGAAGATACTGGAGATGGAGACAGGATATAGAGGTGACCATGTGCTTATGTATAACAACTTTGCTGGTGCTGGGAGGTTTGAGGATGCTGAGAGGTTGAGAAGACTAACGAATGAGAGAAATGCCTTTAAGCTTCCGGGCAATAGTTTCGTCTGAATGACCAGAGAGCTAGACAGATCTGGAGTCTAGTCAGAACATCTGTTGGCTTACATGTATTGATGCCAAAGAAACTGCTAACAGCTCCCCAAGTGTTACAGACCAAACCCAGACCACTACAGAAAAAGTCATTTAATAGCTCTTGGCAGCCTAATTCTTGCTGTTTGATGCTTTTTCAGAGGCATATGTACAAAATGATTCCATAAAATGGAGATGACATACATGAGCAAGCATGAAACATGTGCCTGGTCATGAGCGCCTGAGGTATTCCAGGAATGAGCTTTTCTTGATTAAGGATAATGTGCATGTGAAAGAACATTAATTAAAGGAATTGGGAAACAAATCTTGTGTCATGATAATTCTTACTTGGTGAGGGTTACTTCAGAAAGATACGGGAGCCATTGAATCTAGCTGAAATCAGAAAAGTACACGACAGGGCAAGTATTTGAGGATTTCGTTCTCTATAATAGAAGATACTATTTTATTTTATTTTTCTTTGCAATGGTAATAATGACGTTGCTATAGTCGTCCTTGAGCTAAAAGTCGTATAATTCCTACTGCTGTATCTAAACGAGACCTCTTATGAGAAAATCATTTCCGAGTTCTACTTTCACTGCCTACTATTGTATCAATCTAGCATCAACCTATTGCATTTGCCTATTTGACATTGAGTTATGTAGTTGCTTGTTTTCTATTAAACACTCCATGTTTACAAAAGATTTGATCCGTAACTTCTGAAGCCAGGAGTAAATGAAGAAACGGAACTACACAGATTATATCATAATCTGAAAGTTAATCGACAAGATCATAAATCAGTATTTGGGACGAAAAAATCCATTAACTTCGCATTTATTCGCATGACTTGACTTAAATTTTAAGACCAAAACATGTGTTCAGATGCCTCAGTCCCAAAGTCGACAAAGAAACGGGCATGAGGTTCATTCAGTCAATAAATGTGGACTATATGGAAAAATTATCCAAGTAAACTCTGACCTACGGAATTTTGACCTATGGACTGGACACTGCTCTGCTGCTAACTGTCTAATGCCATATCCCCAAAATGACAGCAATGCTAAAAAGTAGTAGAAGAGTGATATCTCCCCCTGGAAGAATGGATGACCTGAAAAACCAGAGAACATATGTAAAATGTCTATTTATGGGGTTTGAAAAGAAAATCTTGATAGGAGGAATCAGTTAAAATCACTACGAGTACTTGGTCGAGCATGAAACGAATTACTTGTTATTTGGTGTAAAGTTGTGGAAATTGTTGAGAAATAACATGCATTTTACAGACACATAATAACAACTAATCCAGAAAAGAAGCCATTCTAAAATATCAGCGGCGCTTTCCAATGTGAACTCATTATGAAATGATAAATTGGTTTATGTTTGCTTTCCAAGTTATGAGTTTGACCTTAAGATTTAGGTTTCAGCAGGTGCAAATATATTATCGATGTCTCAAATATGTGAGGTGCTTTTTTGCTGTCTTTAACATTGTTTATGTCTTTCGAGGATTTCATTGTGGATCAGAAGTGCAAACATCCTATTAATTAGCGAATAACTGAACATGGAATTGCCTGCAATACCTGAGCTTCTTCCTGGATTGCTGTACATATGCCATTACTGGAGGAAGTATGCCAAACAGGAAGCAATTTGCATAAACTCCAGCAAAATCAAGAGCTCTTGAAAAGGTTGAGCGAAAGAAGGATCCTATAAGAATGGGAACACCAAGTACAAGCATCATTACAAATTTATGGTGGAATGCATTAGACTCGGCCGTGCTTGATGGTGGTTTCACTTCTGATGCAGCAAAACACCTTGTTCTATCAAATGAAGCCCTCCCTGTATTTCCAAGATTATGCCGACCAGAAAAGGTTACGAATCCAATTCTACAAGCACTATCCCCGTTAGAAAATACTTGACATTGAGTGTGAATCTGTTTTTCAGATTTAGTTTTTGTGAAGATCAACTCCAAGGTATCAAGAAGCTGTCTCGGAAAGCCAACTGCATAACCTATCAAGCTAGTTGCCAAAGCCGAAAATGCAAAGCCCTGGACAGCAGATAAAGCAGAAGGATTGACAGAGAGCAAGAGAGAGATTGGGTCATTGGAGGTGGTGGCTGTGTTAGCACCAGCAAGCCCCAAAACAATCAAATTCCATGACAAAACCATTATCAAAGGAACAGCCCCACCAATCAGCACTGCTTTTCTAGCCTCAGATACAGAATTCCCAGCAATCTTACATATGAAAGGGGTGATAACATGGAACCCCAACGTAAGTACGGTTACAGGGATAGCAGGCAAGATTGCTGAAATACTCAATGAGGTGGGAACAAGGGAGGCTAATATATTTGTTCTGGCCACAGATAAACCAATAGCTACCAGTGAAGTTATGGAGAAAAGCATGAGCAAGCATAAAAGCCTGTTAGCAGTATCAATGACCTTAAAAGGGAAGAACCCAATTACAATCCCAGCAGCAACAGGAAACAAAGCATGAGCCAACACAACATTCATCCATGGAATCCACTGTGATACTATTGAACCAATGCCTGAAACACATGCTACTAGCAAAGAAAAACTTAAGCTAGCATAAACCACCGCCACAAAAGCACCAAATTTGCTTCCTAATGCTTTTGTTGCAAGGCCAGTAAAGCTCACCTCTGAAACTCCATCTTCTTGCATAGCAGCAAAACTAAGCTCAGCAACAAGAATGATAGAGGAGATTACATAAACCCAACAAAGGATGATGGCAATTGTTGATGTAAAAGAACCAGACCTTATAGTTGCGGTTGGTAAGCCCAGCATTCCAGGCCCTACAGCAGTGCCAATAATCAAACTGACAGCACCCCAGAAATTCTTTTTACTTCCTTGTGGGGTTTCTAACACCAGAACTTCATTTTCCTTGGTAAATATACCATCGTCTGCTCTATCCTCACGAATAGTGGTGATGGAAATTGAAATGGTATCTTGTGGTGTGCACCTAGGAATGAGAATGTTAGGGTTTTTAGAAAATGAAGTAACTTTCCTGGGTGGGGTAATGTGGGAAATAGGTAGCCTGGAAGTGTTGTGGGGTTGAATATTGAATCTTGAGCATGCGATTGAATTGGGTTTGGATAGGTTGTGGGAAAGATGAAACATTTTGGGATGTTAAACTTAGATTTGTGATGTGATGATGTTTGTCTTGGAATCTTCAGGGTAAGAATCTACTTCATTTGCAATCCCGAATGCTGACCAGCAGGCAACAAGTATCCATGGAAAAGAACAGTGACCTTTTCAGTCAGCATCTATCATCACTCCTGACCGACTTTCAACTGTTAGAGGGAGATTTGTGGGAAATAATAGGGCTGAGGCCTGGAGAGCTGGGATCTGTTTCCTGTGGCTTGTGTAGCCCACTAAACAACCGAATAGTACTCAGCACTCTGTTCTTAAAGATTGATAATGGGGCCTGGAGATGATGGAACCCAACACTGTTCTCGGTGAGTGGATATGGAATAATGGAAATATGATGTTGTGAATTGTAATTGCTGGTTCAGTTCTAATAGGTTTTTTTTTTAATTTAATTGTTATTTGAATTAATTTATATATATCTTTTGATTAATTTTTTAAAATTAATAATTAAATAAATATTTAACGATCTTTAAAACAAATTTAAATATGATCAATTAAGTTAATTCACGCAAGATTAGTTTTTATTTTATGAATATTAATAATTATTTTTTTAAAAATATATAAAAATTAATATTTTTTTAAATTTATTTTTATTATAAATGTACCAAAACAATATGAAAATATAAAAAAAATTAATTTGAAAAAAATTTAATTTTTTAAAATAAAATTTTCAACACAATAATAAACATGTTTTATTTCAGTTTTTAAAAATATTTTTTATTGAAAAAATATTAAAATAATATGTTTTTAAATTTTTATGATATTATAAGTTGGTGTTAAAAAAATAAAGTATAATTTTTAAAAATAATTTTCATCATATTATTAAATACAAAAAAAAGAAGCCACTTCTTTTGGAAAAAATCAAAGTTGAAGCCTTTTCAAGTCTTAATTTTTTTTCCATAAATAACATTTTATTTAAAATAATTATATTTTTTTTTTCCCAAGTGATTGTAAATCTCTACCGCTACTAGAGGTTGGAAAATAACGCAAAAAAGAAAAAGAAAAAGAAAAAGAAAAAGAAGCTTCCAAAGTATTCCATCCATCCAATTCCAACTCCGAAAAAACCGTAAGATTAGATGACGCCACGTTTAAGACATCGAGCACCTCACGTGCCGCTATCAACCATAAAAACCGGCAAACGTCAACAAAATAAATCTTAAACAGCACAAAATAACGACCTTATCCAATAATCTACAAATTTCACCAATTTCTCCAACCGTTAGATCCATCATCCAAACCGAAATCTAGCGGCCCAAAACACCCCACCATCATCTTCAATTTTCAACATTTCCCAGCTCGGAAAGAAAGAGAGAGAGAGAGGAAAACGCTTTATGTATTCAAAGAGAAAAGGCAAAAACCAATAAAGCAAAAGCCTTTCTTTATGTTTTTGCAGGAACCTGAGCTTTCTTTGGCTTCAGAAACAATTTTTTTTGTCTTTTTTTCTCTTCAAATTGTTGTGAGAAATTATGACAGAGGTTTTGAGCAAGACAAATCTGTTTTCTTCTGGTACTTGTCAAACCCAGCGACACAATACTATTTCTGTGTTTGCAAAGAGTTGCAGGCTTAAAGGGTTTCCTTCGAGGGTCAAACCACAGGGTTTGAGATCTCAAATTTCAAGATCTTCATCTTGTAGTGATTTTTATGGCAAGAGGGTTGTTGTTCATGGAAATCAAAGCAAACCCAGAAGAGGGTATCTTCCTCAAGCTTCGGTTGTCGCTATGGTTTGTCAAATTTTTATGGTTTGGATTTATGGTCTTTATTTTGATTTTGTTTTTTGAGTGATTTTTTTTTCTTGTGGGGTTCTTCCCTGTTTGTTATCGTAATTGTTGGTTTATTTTTAGTTATTGGATTGCTTAAATCACTGTGATTTCGCTTAACCACTGAATGAATCGGAGGAGCTGGGTCTTCAATATTCGGTTTTTAGAGGAAAAGAAAGTCTGGAATTTTTTTTTCTTTTTTTAATTAATAAAAAGAATCATGAGATTTTGTATATTGTGGAAACTAAAAGTTTTGATTTTTTTTTCGTGTCATTTTGATATTACAAGGGTGGATAAATGCTTAATGGTTTTTTCCTTTTGTATCTTTTGTGGAATTAATAGACTGGCCTTAAACTTAAATATGCTAAAAAATGGTGGGAGAAAGGTCTGCAACCCAACATGAGAGAAGTAACTTCTGCACAAGATCTTGTGGATTCCCTAATGAATGCTGGGGACCAACTTGTTGTAGTTGATTTCTTTTCCCCTGGATGTGGTGGCTGCAAAGCTCTCCATCCCAAGGTATGATCTGCATAACTATTTCGATATACATGTGGTGCATGTGCATGCTAATATGAGTGGTTTAGTTGTTTTTTTTTTATTTTTTAGATGGATTTAGTTTTCTGGAAGAATGCTAATGGGAGTCGTTTTTGGGACAGATATGTCAATTGGCAGAGATGAATCCAGATGTACAGTTTCTTCAAGTTAATTACGAGGAGCACAAATCCATGTGTTATAGCCTCAATGTCCATGTGTTACCATTCTTCCGGTTTTATAGAGGAGCTCATGGCCGGTTATGCAGCTTTAGCTGTACTAATGCCACGGTTGGTTTCGCCATTCCTTCACTTCTTTTGTTGATTAATTGTAATATTTGAAGTGAGTTTAATAACTGTTAATTTTATGAACAGACCAATTTGTTTCAGTTTCGCCTTTGATTTTCTGTTTCTTGTATACCAAGAGCTTTAATGGTGAAATAATGAAATGCAGAGCTTGATTGATTCTTGAAATAAACCATTTTCTGCTTTTTTTTTCTCTTCAAAATCCAAGATTTATCAACTCATTGGAACCACATCACACTCAAATTCACTACGTAATCTTGAATTTTGTTAGAATTCATCCAGTTTGTTTGCCTAGGAAGCTGTTGCTTCACAAACCCAGTTTTTTACTGAACCAGATTAATGGATGTAAGTTGCTAGCATTTTGCATTGATCGTTCAATTTATTATGCGTACTTTGTCAATCCCACTGATTGTTTCTATGATGTTGGTCTTTGTTTTGGTTCTATTTCAGATCAAGAAATTCAAAGATGCATTGGCCAAGCACACACCAGATCGATGTAGCCTTGGGCCAACAAAAGGGTTGGAGCAAAAAGAGCTTGTTGCCTTAGCAGCTAACAGAGATCTCTCCTTCATGTATACACCCAAACCAGTTCAACCAGCTCCTGTCCCTGCAGAGGAAGAGGTAGCACCAACGGCAGGCCCATCTAATTCAGACCGAGGTCTACCTCTTCCTCTTCCTATAACAAGTTCGAAGTCTGCTCAAGACTCAGAGGAGAAAACCCTAGTGAGTTCTGGGAGATGATGTGGGCAGTCATCATTGACCTCCTCCATACTATCATTGTACAGTCTGTGCTCTCCTTTCATTTCGTATCAATATTAGAAATGAACAAAACCTAAAGAGGCTCAAGTCATGATGTATGTATGTCCTCATGGAGTTGCAGGGTTACGGATTTATTTTTTTGGATCCTAGCCTTGCTTGTGCGAGCCTTAAGAGGGATCTATTTTTTAAAAAGCTTTTTTTTTTTTTCGTTTGCCTTGTACCCATTTGCAGTATCAATTTAATGCAGCAGCTGTACAGCTAATATTTCTATCATTTCTTTCTTTCTTTCTTTCATCTAAGTTTATGGTATCGATGATGTGTACATGCCCATCTCCATTCCATGCGAGGGTCTTGTCCTTTAAGGAAAAGAAATATCTTCTCTTTTAACAGTGATAAAGAAAGGCCTGGTGCTTCTATGTTTTGTGGATGCCAAAAAAACTGCTGTCAACTGTAGGATGATTGATGTAAGTTGGGGCCACTAGATGACCAAATCTCTGTCTGCAGGCAGCAGCAGCATCAAGTGGGGTTTTGCTGGACCAGATGAGAAGATGCATGAAACATGACTACAGGAAAGAAAAAAAATAAAAGTACTATAAAAGCAAAGTAAAATGGATAAAGCTCTTGCTTGTGTACGAGGATGGATGAACGTGGCCCAACTCCCTTCGCAGACATTGTAATGCTTTGTGCGGGGGAGGAAATTTCTATTTCTGACACGATCTTGAATTTCGCATGGCGTTTTTTCAAAAAACCAAAGCCTCAGGTCAATATCGTTGGAAACCCTGATCTCTGTGGGGATAAACTTGTATTATTCATCAGCACAAGTTCAGGGATTGAAGAATCCCTAAGCTCCTCTCCTCTTCCTACGTGCCTTGACTTGCTCAACACGAAATGCTTTGTGGGGTGTACCTATCTATATACATTGAACACATTTTAGTGATTTCGAATCCAAAGCTCCTCTCCTTCCCTACCATGTGTCCTGATTCCCAACACATCAGTGAAAAATTCTCATGCTTTGAAGGATCTGCTCAAATATAGGCATTGAATATCAAGAAGCTCCTTCCTTCTCTATCCAGGTGTCCAGGTCCCAGTAGGGCATATCCATCAAAGATTGGTTGTCCTATATTGCTTGAAGGCAACCTTTTGGACCTGGCATGTATTGGCTCCTGTTTACCATGTCCTTGTCAAATACTGATGGGAGTGGCATGAAAATTTGACATGATTGTGTTTAGTACTGCAAAGAAGGTTTTTTTTTTTTAATATGTATTTAAAAAAATTTAAATGGTTTTTTTTAAATTTATTTATTTTTTTACATTAACATATTAAAATTATTCAAAAGATAAAAAATAATTTTTTAATAAACATCAAATTATAAATATTGATCGAATCTATGTACTTGTGGGACATCAAACATTGTAGAATTAAAAAACAAAGAAAGAATATACGAATGATATAATCATAAATTATCATTCTTAAATTGTGCCTTGTTCAGCATGTCGAGCTATCATGGATTCTTTGCTTTCAGTTTGTAAAAAATAGATGAAATTTTAAAAGGTAGAGGATAGAGAAGCTGCTTGGGTACAGAGGAAAGGATTGTGTTTAAATTATTGCTTGGGATTTTATTGGTAAAATAGTCAAATTTGTTAATTTAATTTATTTCTATAAATATAATTGGATTCAATTATATTAGTATTTTATTCAAAATAAAAAAAATTATAATAACTTATTAATTAAATTCAAATTACATTGAAATTTAACTCAATTTAACACATGATTTGGCTATTAGAACTCATTCTATTCTCTATAGTTCAGAATCATGAACAATATAGAACCCGTTGCCTTCTAGTTTTATGTTCTTATTGTGTTTTTTCAAAAATCATTCTTCTAAGTTTCTATTGATATCCTTTTGTTTTGATGTTCCCAATTGTTAGTTCTTTTGACACTATTCTTCAATTTCATTTTTTTTTATGATTTTACTAAATAAAATAAAAATGATATCAAAGGGTTATATCTATATCTATGTGGGGGGGTGGGNGGGGGGGTGACATGTATTTCCTTAGTT
The DNA here is from genome assembly GCA_015708895.1 of Populus ilicifolia. Taxonomy (NCBI): domain Eukaryota; kingdom Viridiplantae; phylum Streptophyta; class Magnoliopsida; order Malpighiales; family Salicaceae; genus Populus; species Populus ilicifolia. The sequence continues at coordinate 142,758 of SRLM01000791.1, read as the reverse complement.
TACAAGTTAAGAAGCAACTCAAACTATCTTAGCCATCCTAAAAAAAGAAGAAGAAAAAACCACATAAATTATTAAATCATATATTAAACTTATTAAACTTGTTCAGGTGAGTTGATTTAATAATTTGATGATTTAAAATTTAATTCAAGTTAAAAATATTTTAAAGATATTTTAAAATATTATCCAATCAGATTAAAATAACTTAGAAAGTCAATCTACTATTGATTTTATCAAATCAACTTTAATAATTTTTTAATTTTTCTAAACAATAATTTTTTAATTTAAAATAATATGATTTAAGTTCTTTTTTTCTAAATTATTGCATTTATCCAGGCTGGGTCTAATCAGCTGAGCCTAGCTTAGGATCCAACCCCAAGTCACAAAATGCTCGAGCTGGAAACCAGGGCAGTAATGTGGAGCTGTCGGCTTCCAGAAACTTGTCCTTCATCTGCTCGCTCGCTTACTCCCACAGAAAGGTCAGCCCAAATCTGATACAGCTTACTGCATCACCATGACCTGTTTGCATGCTTCCATCTCATTACCAGGAGTCCAGGACTAGATGCTTCCATTTCAGATGTACTAAATACTGTTCATTGATCCAATGTTCAGAAGGTTCTATGGTTTGTCAAGTACAGAAAGTTTGATAAACTACAGGGTTGATCCAGTTTAAGATATCAAAAGTTCCATGGCTTGTCTAAACAAACTAGAGCTATCAGATTAACTCTCCTGTGATGCAAGCTTCTTCATCTGCGTTCAACACTTGAGTTTCACTTATTTTTGCACCGCACCGCTTCTTGACATTCTCATCAGTCAAATGGCCTTCTCTTGAATAAGAATCATTGGTAATCTCAAGGAAATGATAATGTTCCTGCAGTTTGTGCTAATTGATGCTTCAGAAATCTGCATGGATGGTGCAACATTTGTCAAACAAAACCCTGACAGATGAACCAAACCATGATCGTCAATCTAAAAAGGAAAAAATAAAAATAAAAATTGAAAAGAAACAAGAAGGGAGAGAGAGAGATGAAACAAAAACTTCTCACTTTTAAGGCCGATGAGAAAACACACAACTCAGAATTGAATGCAATAGAATCATGACACCACTCATTTGGTAGCCATAAGAAATAAATACAGATAAGACAGAAATCATACCATGATCAATTCAAGACCACTCAGGAAAAAAACAAAGGAGATCCTACTCACTACCATATCGATTATAAGTGCAGATATCTTATCCCATGGATTCATTTTTTTTTTACTTCATCTTTTATTGTTAATTGTCACTAAAGGAAATGAAACATGAAATAAACTGATGTAGATGGCCAAAGCTTGCATGGAAAATCAAAGAATTCTTTATCGACTTTTCCCCCTCAGAGTTACCTACAACAACTTTCTTTTATACAAGCAGCAGAGGATATGCACGTATCAAAATCCTCAGAAAGATTTGGAATCTCTTTCATTACTATGGGGTTGGGGAGGAGCTATAGCTTACAGACATAATGGATATCAAGTCAGAGCTTCTAGAGGATGACATAATGAAATCATGAAATTTGAGAACTGGCTTGCTGAATTTAATCAAACCACTCCAAAGCAAATAAGTAATGAATTTGAGAGCAGAGTTATCTAAATATAGAAGGAAATATCTGAAGCATGCATATGATTCAATTCATGGAATGAATTAACATATCATTAAGCCAAATAAGATCAGCATAAAGAACTGTGATAAACATCTGGACAAACACCAAAAAAATGCAGAGAACTATCACATGATTCAGTAAGAGAATTTATTGCTAATTTCACAAATTAATCAGCTTAGACATTTTTATTTTCCTTGTTATGCATCAGACAATTGAATGGCGCAGATCTTAAGGGCATCAGGAAAGCAAATGAAGATGATGATCACGGATTTTTAGGTTTAGGTATAATAGATGAATTGAGGCACAGTTACAAAAATTATACACAGGATTTAGCAAATGACGATATGAAGTTTGACAGTTATATACGATCAACATTCAAGATTCCCTAAACTTATAGCTTTACGCACTCTGTTAAAAATTCTCACCAGTCATAACAAACATTCCCAAGTTGTCATTCTTCCATGAAAAGTTCTTGGCATTCAAGTTCTCCAGTATTTATCATCTGAAATTCCAGGATTCAGCAAAAGCTTGTACATTTCAGGATGAACAAGAATTCTGTGGTATTTGCTCATGCAATTGCCATCTCTTCTGTTGCATTCTCTTCTTTAAAAGGTATATCTCCCATTAATTTTTTGTTAGTTATCCTTTGTTGACAGGGGAATGTTACCTGAAGAACACCTTAGATTTGAATTATTCACAGCAATAGTATCCGACACAACAGATTTAGTCCTACTTCTAGGGAATGGAGAGTCCCAGTTCAACTATGATTGGAGGCGATGGCAACTTAACTTAGGAGGGTTTCTAGACATATAAGTAGTCTATTTTTTTGAGAGTAGCATATTGAAGATTTGAAATCTGAAAGTTTTGGAGAAAGAAGACACATATGCAGCTTGTTTTCTCTTTTAATGGCGAGTAATTATGACAGTAAGCTTCTTATTGTAATTACAGCTTGGAGATGGTAATGGCACTTTTATTCACCTTCCCTTCTTTAGATGCAGGCCATCTAGCAGAGTCTAACCAAAAAATAAAACAAAAATCCTTCTATCTCTGGGGAAAAAAACTAAGAATTTTTTCGTAGATTATTGCAAACATTATAAAAGGGGACATATCAAAGCATCATAGGATTTTGACTCCTTGCTGGAAGTAACTAATTGTTGCGGACAGTTCTCAGAAAACATCGGAGACAGGCACAGACATGGCGTTTGCAGTTTTGCATTCATTGCTAGGCACTTCATGGTGAAAATGGAAGTCAATAGCTCACTCAAGTCCATGAAGGGCACTGAAATCACAGCTAGGAATTCTGCTAGTGTTATGATGTAGGCTGGAAGTTCATCGTTCAAAGCTTGGGCACACAGCTAGTTTCAGACACCAAATTTACTTGTAACTTTCACAGAATTGATGAGAATCACACATGCCAAAGCTTAAGCCCTCAAGTAGTTGCTGAAACAAATGCTGGCTCCTAGGCATTCTCATATCTATTCTCACCCAAAATTCAAGAATCAAACGGACCCCAAGATTACAGCGTGTATGATCAACACATGAAGATCATTGAAATAAGTTTTTTTTTCCCTTACATTTCTCTAAACTTTCCCTTATAAGTATATAAGCTTGTTCGTTAGTGTATTTTAAAAGTTTTTTAAAAGAATTTTTTTTATTTTAAATTAATATATTTTTTATATTTTCAAATCATTTTAATTTTAATGTACTGATTTTAAAATTAAAAAATACATTATAAAATAATCATAATCACATTCTCAAACACACACTAAATATATAAAATAATAAATAAAAAATGATCACTTTACCATAAAAAAAATCCACCATGCTTGTTCTGTCCAGCATTCAAGCAAAACACCTACAAAGTAAAAGGAAAGAAAATATAATTATTCAAATTGAAAAGGAAAAAAATGAGGTAGCTGTAGAGTACCAATAAAAGCATCCTGGGCATTGGGGTAAGAAACTTTTGAAAGAATCACCTTGTCTTGATCTTCATGTGTTATTCTTCTGGGACTATAAAATAATATTTCTGGTGAATTGCACCCACAAAATTAATTAATTGAGAGCGGGCTTAAAAAAATATTTTATATATTTAAATGATATATTTTCAATGATAATAACTGTTAATCAACAAATATAATTTAGATAAATAATCTATTAAATTAAAAAAATCATAATATATTATATCTAGATATCAAATTCAAACAATAATATTCATCGAAAGATTAAATTTTAATGATCTAAAATTATCAATTCATCATCTTTTTTTTTAATTCTTTAATTTAACTATTACATAACTCAAATTAATTCACCAAAAACATATAAAATTATTTTAAATGACTTCCTGTCAATCTAAAACTCCATTAGTGTATAACCTATTTCTTAAAAATGATTAAAAAACTAAAAATTATTTAAAATATAAAAATAAAGAACATATACTTTAAATTAGTTAAAAAGACAAAGATTTTGATCTTAGATCAAACTTTCTCTTTGATCTTTCTCTTCCTCTCTCTTATATATTTTAATTATTTAAAAAAATAAATGTAAGTTATTATAAGATCTTTCTTTTTTTAATTCTCTAAATTATTAACTAATTACTAGTTTACTCGCTATTTCTTATAATACCATTAACTAATAAAAAAAGAGATAATAAAAATAATAATCAATTATATTATTTTTTGGGCTTTCATAAAATGAATATCAATAAGTTGTCTTGGAATTATGTAAACCCAGCTGAAGCCCACCACACGATTCTGGTCAATAATAAAAAATAACTTTATGCATATTAGTATTAATAATAATTATTGAGTTAAAATAATTTTTTTATATGGTAACAGAGCTTTGACTATCAAATAATTATAAGTTTAAATCTCATTATCTTTATTTATTTAATAAAAATTAAAAAATAAAATAAAATGAGCCTATGCAAGTTTCATACTTGAAGAGATTTTACTTAAAAGGGTGTATCAAGAATAATGTACATCATATTTTATAACTTTATTTAAGAGTTTAAGCTAATGAGTTAAAATGGTTTTTTTTTAACACACGTACACACGCGCGTGTACACACACACACATTCCTAACAATAAGATTAAGTTCTATAGCAAGCTTGTTTGACACCAATTTTGTCTTGTTTTATGTTTAGATGAGTTAAATAGTAATATATATATATTTTTTTGATAATCTGAGATGTCCGGACTAGTTTATACGCAACATGACTAATGCTCAAATTCATTGAACATCCTGCAAGCCTAGTGGACAGGTAAAACACTGTGAGAGTGACAGATGTGCGCTTAGAGAGTTGAACCTATGCGCTAGGTTACGACTCTCAAGTGCAATATAAAATTATTCTTGAAATCTCACCTAGTAGTTTAAACTTTTAAATTATGATTATTTTTGATATAATATCATAGTTTTATTGAGCAAGCGATTATGAAATCAAATATTATCACCTTTATTTTTTGATAATATATAATTAATAGTATAAGATAGTTTAGATCTATGCAAGTTTTAAATTTAAATAACTTTCACTTAAGGGATGTATTAAAAATAATATAAAACTACTATTAAAATCTCATATAATAGCTTAAATTTTTGGGTTGAAATAATTATTTGACATGATATACTTTATTATACATTTAAACACATTAAATAAGGTCTATACAAGACTTAAGAACTTAAATTTTTAAGTTGAAATTTTTTTTATATAATATATTGTATTATAAATTTAAACACATTAAATTGTTGGGTAATGAAATGTTGTATTGCATCATGTTGTGAAATTAAATATATATATATATATATTATGTTGGATTAAAAATATCAAAAAATTAAAAAATTACACCTTTTTTTCTTCAAATGAATAGAAATACTAAATAATTTAATTGAAATACGTGGGAGTTAATATACTTAAAATAAAATAATTTAATTTACTTATTTTAAAAATATTTAAGGGTATTAATTATATAATTAAATATTATTTAATTCCTATATTTAAAACAATAATGATTGAGGATAGTTAATTTTTAAGTTGTTTTTATCTTTAAAATGAAATAAGCAGTCTTTCATTTCTATAAATATTATATAATGTAACTAGATAAGAAATATTATAGGTTTATCGTAGAGAAAATATAGTTATACTCTTGTGTTGTAATTTATACTATTATTATTGTATATTGCTCTACATACATATATAAAAAAAAGATTGGTTATCCAATAGGTTAAACCTTTTAATTATTCTTAACTTGATATCAAAGTTTTCTACATCAAAACTCTGCTCTTTCTCTCTTCTATAGTTGACTTTTTTTTTCCCTTTCCTATATAGCTAACCACTAAATTAAGTATCTCAATTATTCTCAGCTATAACCATAACTTTTGCCTGTAGAAACTAATATATCTTTAAATGACTATTTTATAAAAATCACATTCAAACATATTTTTAAAATTCTTACCCAATACTTTTTTTATACCTTGTTTTAAAGTTAAAAAGTAAAAGCTAAAAGAAAATAGTAAAAAACAAACTTAACAATACCTTTAATCAATTTATATATGTAACATATTTATAAATAAAATTTTAATAGTTTAAACTATTAAATTATAATAATTTTTTTTATGTATATCTAGAAACCAACAAAAGTTTATTCATGAATCTAATTAAATTGAGATTATTGTTTCACAACGTCCAAGAAGAAATTATGGAACTAGTGAAATCTCTCTGCCAAGTAGAACAGCTGCAGATAAGCCATATAATTTAGCTCAGAGACAAAAAGGGCTTACGTCACATTACATAGTCTCCCAGTCGCCTTCCCTGTCTCTGTACCGAGTAAAAGAATGGTTGCACTGTACATTTAGAACAGAAGATGGGAAGAAAAAAGATAACCAAAAAAAAAAAACTTTATACGATAAAATCCATGTGGGTGTACTGTGTTTATGTGTCATTTTACGCAGAAAATTTACAAGCAACAAGTTATTTAGTTTTTATTAATATAATGTTTGGGTTACAGATAGGAAGAATAATTTCTTGATATGAGGTCCATTGGGACTGCAAAATCCATTTATCGACCAATTAACTTAGCTGCCAATTCATTCATACACAGTTCTATATATGTTATATCAGAATAATGTTTCTCCATGTGATGATCACCAATCAATGCATCCAGAAGCATGTGACAAAATTATCCAAACTCTAGACACTACATGCCAAGAAAGCTAGCATTATGTGCCCTGAAATCTGATGATTTATATACTTGTGTGTGTGTCTACACACACATGTGACTTGGTGACTTGCCTTTCTAAACTTTGCTCTTTTTCTTTTTCTTTTTTTTATATTCAGCAATGTTGCATTTGTATGAGGAAAGAAACGGTGATGTGAATCTGGAATGTAAAACTTCATGAAATCCCATTCAAGAAAAAAATTAATTTAAGAAAGTCAAAATTAATTTGAAAAAAAAAACAATCAAGTGATTACATGAATCAAAAAATTATAATTATTAAATAAAAAAACTTGATCCATTAACAATAACAAATCAAGAAGCAAAAGTATAAGAATGAAACCCTGATTGGTTGATTATAACAAACCAAGAATTGTAGGTGTAAGCATGAACATCATAGAGACAATTTATCTTTGATAAAATCTTAAAAAGTTTTATAAGAAAACAAAAATAAAAGCAAACTCTCTCACAAGTTTTATTTCTGAATAATAAATTTATCTTCAATAATTAACAAAACTCTATACACAAGTTTAATAACCATATTTATATGAGGTGAAATGTTACAAATAAGGCTTGAAAAATAATAAAAAAATTATAAAAATAAAAAAAATTATAAATTAACTAGTAAATTAATCCAATTCATGTATAGTATCTTTTGTGTTTATAGGAAGAACTTCTAGATGTTTAATCTTTATACAATTGTAATCATATAAAAAAAGTAACGGCTTTAAAATTATTTAGTAAAATTTTAACCTGATTTAATAGTTAAATCAAAAAATTATATCTATAAATATAAAATTATATATTAGAAAAAATAAACATAGTTTATATATAAATAAAAAAATAAGTTGAATTCATAAGTTTTATAAAATATATAGCCTAAATATCTTATACTAATTGATTGAATGTCTCCTTAACCTTATTTAATTTAATTATAATAAAAATTGTGTGATGTTGATGGTAATTCTCATCAAGCAGCATGGATAGAAATCAATGATTTCAACGTTCATGATTAGTCTACAGACTGCCAGAACAAACTCTTTCCTACAGAAGGAAAGAACCTAGGATACAAATCACAAATTACATAGAAACTTGAAGACTTTGTCCACTTACCTAATGACACAAAAAATTCTGACGATACAAAGAAGTAATGACATTAGTTTTTTTTTATTTTATTTTATGGGATAGAGTATTCTAGTAGATCTATGTATAGTTTAGGTCATGAAATATGGAATCCAATGATAATACACTCACTCATAAAATCATGTTATTTTGACTTTGAATGTGATATTGTGATTGGGAAAAAGTATTTAATTCCTTTTTATACGTCAAACTAATATAAATTGACTAACAAGCTACTAAGAACATTAATGATTACTTAGAGAAATCTATCACTTGGAAAATGCAGCAATATTGGGAACAACTTTGAACTCCTAATATAAATTTGACAAATATCTAATACTGAAAATCATTATAGAAGAGTTACCATCTAATTATCGTAGATTAACTAGAATGAAGAAGATGCGTTTGTGAACATATATATATGTATATATTGAAGTTTTAAGAAGATATACTAAAGCAGAAGACAAACATGAAAAAATCTCCCAAGAGCTTCCTATGAGATCTACTTAGGCAAAATAACATTTTTAAATGCTAATTGAAGAGTTAATGTAATCTTTTGTTGTGTCCAAGACCATCTTATACAATTTCATGATAGCTTGGATTCAGGAATGGGACAAGAAGCTCTCGATAAAATGTGCGCGCGCGCGCGCGCACGAATTACAGAGCATATTAATATGATAGTACTGATTGATTTATATTTACAGAGAAAAAAGCTAGGGGGTTTACTTGAATTTAAAATTATTCCTCAAGTTTATGCGTGGAGATTTTGTTAGGGGGAGGAAGCGTAGAAGCCCTAGATCCATAAAGTAGTATATGTAACAGCAATGCGATATGATGTTTTCATTACAATGATTTTTCATGCAGAGAAGCAGTGGCGTTCTTCAAGGAGCTCCTTACAAGTTAGGATTATCACCATAAACCTAGCATGAGGAGCAGAAAGGAAAATGTAGCCAAGGAAAACCTGCCAACCTATTCATCTCTTCTACCATATGGAAGCGAAAATTGAGTCGTCGGCAAATCATCCTTGGCTGCATCAAACTTTATGAGCCTCCATGCAAGGCTGCTATAGTGAGACAGCAACTGAAGCAAGGAGGACACATTGTCTTGGAGGCTTTAGAAGGAGAGATGGAAGGATAAAAAGAGAGTTTTGTGTGGTGAATATCAAGAAGAAAGATTGGATGAAATGGAGGACGCGACTTATGGCCTTAAATAGAATTGAAGGGGTGAGAGGTGGTGATGGTGTGCTGAGATTTGTGGTAAAATATCTTGCAATATTTTTACACATTATCTACTGCCGAGGCAACAGCGACAGCTCCTATGTCAGGATCTAATTTTGGACCCAGCTGAAAAAAGTGATGAAGTATCCTTTCATTCCTTTTTCGTCATTGAATCGAGTAATATTTGCAAAATACTCATGAAGTTGTAATTAATTATTACATATATTTTGGGTACAAATAAGGTGGTCCTTTCCAAGCTTACAATAGGCTATTATGACATCATTCAAAGAGATTTTGGCCTTACCCATGTCAAAATCAATGCTCAAGGATGAAGTCTGCACGTTACAATGGCTAAAAAACAAAATTTTAAAAGGATAACAATATAGCTAAAGGTATAGCAGCTTATATGCAAATCGATTATGCGACTTTTTACTTCATTGAGTGTGCAATATCAAGATTGAAAGATCCAAGCATAAAGAGACATCATCTTGACTTACAAAATCACTCTATAAACTGTTTGTTTCCATAAATCCAGGAAGTAACGGTGGATCATTATTTGGCTGACAAACCTTATCAGTTTGAGCTTATGCTTGTTTCACCATATGGACTGGCAAATCATACAGGGGAGGCGCCAGAGCTTGGGTCTGATAAGGGGATTGTGAATACCTTGACTGGTATGGCGGATGTATATGGGACATCGTCAAATCACACCTTCTCTCCAGGAACTTATGATGTGGCTAATATCACTACACGTAAGAAGAAGAAGGATTGTGTGAAGAAGAAGAAGCATAGAAAGGCGCAAAATAGAGATGGGTGCACATATCAGAAATCTAAAGTTGAGAGGGCTAAATATGACCTGGCCATTACGGTACTGTATGGAGAGGAGGTTTTGAAGAGTCAATTTCAAGAAATGGTAGATAACGAGGTTGCAGAATGAGTGAAAACGGTATAATTCCTTCCCGCTTCTGCAATAGACACTTATTTCTACCATGTCTACTAAGATTTTATTTCTTCGCAGTAAAATAGTTTTTTTATAAAGTAAATTTTTTAAAAAATAAATTTTTAAAAATATTTTTTGATATTTGATAGTGTAATAGAAAATAAATTCAAAAATATTTTTCAGTATTTGGTTATATTATAAAAAATAAACTAGAAAATATTTTATTAATAAATTATTTTTTAAAATTTATCTAATATATGAAAAATATTAAATATAAATATTTAATCACTTACAATAAAAGAATAAAATCTAAAAGGTGTAATGATAAATTTTTTTTATTATATCTTATATTTATATATAGTTTATTTTATAAAATATAACTATATTTGTCATATAATCTTATAGAGATATAACCTTGTGAAATTTTTCATAAATAAAACCTATTAATTTTTTTTCAATTTTAAAAGCTTAAAATATGTTTTTTTCATATGAAGAAAGCCAAATTAGTTTATAGTAAAAGTTGGGTATTTGGATTTTATTTTTTGTATGAAATTTTTTTTTAAAGTTGAATAAATACAAAAATATTTTGATGGGTTTTTTGGATAATTTTTTTTATAACAGGTATAGGCAATTATCCCTTTAATATATATCAAATAAGCATCAAGAAATAAATATAAATATCTAACATCAAACATAATCATGGATAAATATTAAGTTTTGATGTCATATACATATATATTAGTTTAAATTAACAAACATAAACATGCTAGACCGAATTAAACAAGTAAACATACTTGTCAAATAGCAAAGATATAGTTTCTTATCATAGTTAAATCATCGTAGCAAGTAGGCTTGTAGTAGTGTTGGTTCATAAAATTCTGAATCTGAATTTTTCTCAAATTAGCATTTTTTACCATAAATGCTTTTGCCAACATTTCATTTTGGACCGAGTGATCAAATGCATCCCCAAGAGTAATTTCTCAAAGCTTTCAATTTTCATTACTTCTGTATATAACGCATTAACATCAAGTTGATTTTTGTTGAGACTTTGAATTGTAAATGTTATATCTCCAATATGTTTAGACAACTTTTCAACACTATCATCTTCATAGATGCGATTTCTCTTCTTATGTTGCCTCTTTTGTGTACTAGAGAAAGATGTCTCTTTTTCCTTAGAAGTTTCTTCATATTCTCTTTTATTTTCAATTGAAATTGATTACTTTTCAGTGTTCTCTTCCAAGTTGACATCAGCATATGATTTGGTATAATTTCTAGTTGTCATGTCTTTTCCAACAACAATTATCATTGCTTCGTACATATCAAGTTTTTTATTGAGATACTTGTCATGATTGTGATTTACCTGTTCATAAAGTTTAGAATATGTAATTTTTTAGTTCATTATATAACATTTTATAAATAAAAGTAAATATAAAAATTACAAAGAGTATAATATTCATCATACCTTTACTTCTTCATCATATACATCTTTCAAAACTGTAATTATCTTCAAACAATCATCCAGCCAAAGCCATTTTTATTTTTAAGTTTGGTTATTATTCCTCATTTTTTTTTACAGTCTTGAGATGATTGTTCATATGTTTAGGCTCATATTGCATATTGAACTTTTGACTGATTTCTGTAATGGAGGCACTTAAAGGAAGCAAACCTTCTTCCATCTTTAAAGCTTAAACCATGTAAAATGCTTGCCCTTGCATTTTTTATTTTGTGTGGAACTCATTTCTATTAAAAAATTACAAATTTATACAAAATAAAATCCTATAATATTTAGATTTAATAAATTTCATATAAAAACTATAATTAATATTTAAAAGAAAATACATAAAATACATGAGAACTTATAATAAAATCATCTATTCCAAATACATAACAAAGATAATACAAACTCAAGCAAGACATAATAAAAACAATCGCATATAATTAACATTCAATTACTAGTTTCTTTGAGTGTTATAATCATTCCACATAGTTGATGCAATTATTTCTCTTTTTGTTATCCACTTCATATTCTATTCCCTTCCATCCCGTTAACTTAAGTTAATTGTTCCTCTAATTGGTTCATTTTTTGAATAGATTTTTTCCATAAGAAAGTCATAAGGATCAACTTTCATTATGTGATTATGAATAATATAACAAGCAAGCACAACATCTATTTGCGTTTTATAAGACTAAAAAGATTTTTCATCAATTGATCTAAAATAATGACTCTTCAAAATACCAAACCCTTGCTCAATAACAGTTTTTAATGAAGAGTGTTAAAGATTAAATAGCTCCTTTTCATTTTCTAGTAAACGTTTTGTAAACTCATTCAAGTATATCGAACTTCATGAAAAGAAAAAATGATTCCTTTTCAAATACTGTAACCAGCATCACCAAGATAATATTTTTCTACAAATTAAAATAAAAACTATTACTATTTTTATCTAATAAGACATTTTATATGTTTATTGCATATAATACATACTTTATTATATACCTTCTAGAATTTTTAGACCACTAGGTCTTGATAATGCATCACCTAAAATTCATGAATCATGTGCACTTTCTTCTCATCCAACTAAAACATATATAAACTTCAAATCAAAAGTTATAGGTGCTAAAACATTTTGTGTTATTCTTTCTTTTTAACCTTGAAACTTTCCTTGTATCTTAACAAGAACATTTGTAGGAATATGGGTACCATTAATTGCTCCCAAACAATCCTATATGAACATGAAAAAATAATTTATAACCTTTTCTTCTAGATGTAATGAATTAATGTATAAAAATATTGGTACCACTAATTGCTCCCAAGCAATCCTATATAAACATGAAAATATGGGTGCCATGAATTGCTCCCAAACAATCCTATATAAACATGAAAAAATAATTTATAACCTTTTCTTCTGGATGTAATTAATTAATGTATAAAAATATTGGTATTATTCTCATACCTTAAAATAAGGATAGAATCTTCGATTATTCAATATCTTTGTGGGAACTATATCACCTGGGTTTTTAATTAGGTGTTTGTATAACTTAAGAATTGCTTTTAAAACAATTCTAAAGTAACGATGAATAGTTTCAATAGACCTATAGTATATACCACTAATAAAATAAAATTTTTGGTTTTGACCTATAATTTGTAAGAACACAATTACTTGCTCCCTAATAGACATATTTTGAGTTGATTGTAATAGGTCATGACTTGTGAGAACATCACACAATTTATATAAAATAACTGGTTTCATACAAATTTGTTTAATGCAATGTCTATAACCTCGATTCAAAATGCTATTCATATAGAATTCTCGTTGGGCAATTACATTTATACATGGTTCTCGTCGTATACAATTTATATTTCTTTCTTGTTTAATAATAGCTACTCCTATAGCTATCACAATAACAATTACTCTCATACATGCTGCATGAATAATCTTACAATCCATAACAAAAAAAAAATGAAGTTTTCTGCTAACAAAACCTAAAAAATTAGAGAAATAAGCATTAAAAAAACATATAAAATACTTATATAATCAATATAATAAATTATGCTAAAAAAATGATTTCCAACACAAACAATGTTTAAAGGAAATAATTATATAATGAATGTTGTATCCTAAAACAAACAATATAATAATTTATTAATGAATTATGTATATAAATATTTAACGGACTCAAGTTTTCTACCTAAACTATTTCAGTTTCTTATAACTGTGTAATATTTCTACTCAATATCAATGCACATAATATTTCACTGTCTAATATTTCTACCCAAACCAATTCTCCTTTCAATATTACGCAGCATCATCCACCGCTGATTACTATCCTAACCAAATACTCTTCATTTATCAGGTTTGGAACCCACATCTTCACTCAGCTTAACCATTGTCTAATATTTCTACCTCACATCAAAGGGTATAATATTTCACAGTCAAGATTTATCCAAACCAATTCCCCTTTAATCATTAGCATCATCAACGCACACATATCACGTCTAGAAAGCACAGGAAATGCATATCATCAACTCATCAACAAAGAAGGAAAATCACATCGGGTGGGTCGGGTTCTACTGGAAAAGAAGTAATTAAAGAAAAAAAGATGAAGATGAAGAGATAGAGGAGAATTAAAAGTATATGTTTTCGGTTAAACAAAAAGAGAAACAGAGCATGGGTTTGTTGTGCTTTTTTCACAAAAACCAAACAAAATATTTTGTTTGGTTTCCGTGAAAAAAACACAGCAAACTTGATTTCTGTGAAAAAAGTATAACATGGGAAAAATAGGTTTGAGTTTGCTAGGTATGGGTTTGCTGTGTTTGGTTTTTTGTGAAAAATACAGGGGTTTTGGTTTTCTGTGTATGGGTTGCTTGGCGAAGAGATGGATCGACAAGGAAGGAAACGGGGCCAAAGGGCGTTTTCAACTTAATGAAAGAATGGGTTTCTTTGAGTTTGTTGTGATAGAAATAGTGGCGAAATGAAGGAATGGTTTGGTTTTCTGTGTATGGGTCTGTGTTTGGTTTCCAGGAAAATTTTCGGGTTTGCTGTGGTTGATTTTTTCCAGGGATTTGGGTTTGTTATGGTTAAATGGGTTGCCTTCTAGGGATTTGGGTTTACACAGAGCATGAGAGCATAGGTTGCAGTAAAATTAACAAGACAAACAAGGAAAAAAACATAGCAAATATATCACAAGATTTATACCATGAATATAACAACAAAAAAATAAAAAAGATGAAAACATAAGATAAATAGACATTTGAGGGAAAAAATTACCTGGAAAAAAGCTGCGAGAGATGCTTCCAATTGACCTGCATAAATTACTTAAGAGAGAAAGAGATTTTAGGGAATTGTATTTTAGGATAGTGCATGTTTTGTTAATAAAGAAAGAGGAAAGTGTTTTCCTTAGAATAAAAAAAGGAAAACACTTTCCTATCATAAAGCCTCTTATTTTTCTTTGACCAGAATTGAGTTTCCTTTGACCAATTTTTTTATGTTCACCAAACATGGAAAAATGGAGAAAATGATTTCCAGGAATTCATTTTCTAGGAAACAAACAAGTCATAAGATCATTTATTTTTTTTTATACTAGAGCCCTAGGGATTAGAGGTCCTAAAAGACATGATTAGAAATGTAATTGAGAATCTATCAACTTGATTTATGTTGCATTGCTAAGATTAATTGATTCTTTTGTGTATAGATTAAGGGAAAATTACAATATAAAATGGCATGGTATAGACTCACATGGTAGGTCAAAAGATTTATTTACCATGTGGAATAATAAACTTTTAAGGTTGTAAATATTGAATTTAACTCTCATTAGATTGCTTTGTTTGGTACTTATTATTGCATATATAGAGTATTGCAGGAATCATCTTTCTAGATTGAGAATGATTGGGAATGGTATGGGAAGAAAAGACAAGGAAGAACAAGAGTCGTCATCTAATATTTTGGTTATTAGAAACCCTAACTAGTTTTAGAATTTAAATAAAAGAATTGATTGTGTAAAAAAAAAGTATTAATATTTATAATACGCCTTGCTTGAGATAAGATTCATTGTTTATATATTTGATATAAACTAAGAAAATATTGTATTTTCTAACTATTGTTTTGTTTATGATCGAAGAAAAGTCATCTTTAGTAAGGAGATCCTTATCTTATTAGGTTCAAAATTTAACTGGTTTAAAAAATAAAAAAAATTATATTTTTATTTAATATTAGAAATATATCTTACATATAAGTTTATAATATCGAATACTATTTTTTCTTGGTATTTTAAAAATATAGATCAAGTTCTTGTGACTTTAATAAACAAGTTATTAAATTCAAAATACATGCAAATATATAAAACTATTTTTTGTGATTTTTTTAATATAATAAAATATACAAGTATAATTTATTTTTGATAAATTTGGCCAGATGCAAATGAAAATAGAAATTATATTTTTGAAAGAAAGATTTTTTGTTGTTTTTTTAAGGACTAATTTGTTTAATACTAAAAAAGCATCTGTAGGTTATAATTCAAAATATTAAACATGAAAGGGTGAAAAAAAGTGAAAAAATCAAAATTGATTGCAAAATTGTCATTGAACCTTTGAAAGGTTGACTAAATTCACGTTTAGTGAAACATAATAATATTTTTAAAATTACATAAGATATCAATTTTAAAACAAATTATTTCCTATTTGAAATCAATTAAAAAACAAGCAAACACCAAACTCAAATATAAACCATGAATTAAAAAAAAAATCAATTAGCAATCACACTATGAAAATAAACGCATTATCCAATATAAATTATTAAATAAAAAACACATACAAGTTAAAATAAATAGTTTCAAATTAGTCCAAATGTTATATAAAATCATAAACATTTGTCTCAAATTCCACAATATTATAGTTGTAATATTCCACATTGGCAGGTGAGGATGTTATAGCTGGTTTTATTAGTAGTGCTGGTTGCTGACTTGTCATACTTGTTTTAAGACGTCAAGCTTAGAAGTGAGATCGCATCACCAGAAACAAAATCATGAAGGCGGTAAGACCCAAAACGGATAATATATAGCAAGTTAGGTCGGGCTATTATATTTGATATTAGAGCATATCTCACTGGCTGCCCAGTTGTGTCGAGAGGGTCATTGGGCTCCTTAAGAGAGTGGATTGTAATATCCCATATTGATGGGTGTAGATGTGGTAGGTAACTATTTATAGGTAAATTAGTTTTTTATTTTTATATGTTTGGTGAGCAAGCAACCTGAAAATAATTTAATCCCTCAACTTTTTTTTTCACTTTTAGTCCATTTATCCATTTTGATTTTTTCTTAAAAGTATTTTTTTTTATTTTTTAGAGCAACGCCAACGTCAATTAAAAAAAGTGCCTTAACAACTAAATGCATGGAAAAAACATTGAAAATAAAAAAATATATCAAGAACATATATTTTATTTATTGCTTGAAAATACTTTAAAAATAGAGTAAAAAAGTAGATAGCAATACTCATATTAAAATAAGATTTAATTTTATAGTTGTTTGTCTATACACTGAGGGTAGTTTAGTAGATAGGAACATATTGTGGGAGGAGTTAGCTATTCTAAAGTTTGTATTTTGATGGTTATTATATGTTATAGGTGATTGTAATGAAACTTTGGTTCAAACTAAGCGAAGTAGTGGGTTTTTAAATAGTGTTAGGAAAGAAATTTTTAGAAGTTTTTGTCTATTTATGATCTATTGGAGATTCCTTCGCAGGGTCATTAGTTTACTTGGTTATAAGTCTCATGTATAAGCCATGTTGATAGCTATTTTACATATTTAGATGCTATGTTGAGTTTTTCTTAGCACAAACTCTTTAGGTTAGAGAGAAACTCCTCAGACTATTGTGCCATTGTTTATGGTAAAGAGTATAGAGATTGCAGTAAAAAGTCTTTTTATTTTTTAGATTGTTAGTCGATGCATAATTTTTTTTTATTTTGATTTAAAGATGATAAATGGACTAAGAATTTTTTTGTAAAAGTAGAGTTTTAATACCTATAGAATCTTAGAGAGTAAGACCAAATTTGTAGAATTTAGAATTAAAGCTATTGAGAATAAAGGTGAAAGTAAGAGTCTAATAGATGTTGAATATGCAGAGTTGATGTGTTTGAACTTTGAGATTATAAAATTAAACAAGCATCTTGAATCTTTCTAAAGGAAAATAAAAAAAAGAAATAATTGGTGCTAGTGGGGTGATAAAAATATTAGATTCTTATAACTTTAAGCTTCTTTAACCAACAAAAAACACTTTATTAATACAAAAGTTTCATTTCCAACTAGTACAAAAGTAATATGATTGATCGAATGTATGTAGAGGGTATAAGGTTTAAGACATTAAGTATTGATTATTTAACATGGTTATAGAAAAAAATCACTTTGGAAGAGGTAAAGGGTGCAATGTGGAGTTGTGATAGGTTTAAAGCTCTGAGACTTGATGGTTTTAATTTCAATATATATAACATGATTTAGAAAGGAGATCTTTTTATTATATTATAGGAAATTGCATGATATAGGTTTTATATAATTAAGAAATGTTGATAGACTTACTCTTGTGTTTAGATCTCTAAAAGGCTCATACTATGATAAGATAGGCCTACTCTTATGTTTCAATTCAACCTTGCTTCATTAATTGATATAATTATTGAGCTCTGATTTCAAACTACAGAATTTAGGCATTGTTGATTATTTTTTAGGGATTGAGGTCCATCCTACTAGTACGAGACTCATATTATGACAAGTATATACTTGACATTCTTCATCGAGCACGTATGTCTTTTTACAAACCTGTTAAAACTCTTATTTCTACCTCTAAGATTATTGTAGTGCCTGATTGCTTGTTTTTTTTATCTTATTCAATTTTATTAAATTATTTTTATTCTTCAATATCTCACTTTTATAAGACCAAATAATTATTTTGTTGTTAATAAGGTCTGTCAATTTATACATACTTCTACCGATACACATTGGGTTGCCGTTAAATGCAATATGTGTTATCTTAAGATTATGATTTCTTCTGGCTTATGTATCATCCATAGCTCCTCATTTGCTTTACATGGTTTTATAGATGTTAATTAGGCTGATAATGTTGAAGATCGTAAGTTTACATGTAGCTATCTTGTTTTCTTTAGTAATACCTTGATTTCTTGGGAATCAGGCGCCAAACAATGCACAATTGCTTGTTCTTCTACTAAAATTGAGTATAAAATCTTAATTGATGGCACTGTTAAGATTCTGTAGCTTTAGTATTTATTGCTTGATTTGCAAATTACATCTATTTTTGTGCTTATAATTTGATGTGATAATCTGGGTACTACTTATTTATTTGTAAATCTTATCTTCCATGCTCGTACTTAATATGTTGAGGCTCATTATCATTTTTTATGTAATAAGGTCGTTAAGAAAGACATTCAGATTCATTTCATTTCTTTTAAGGATTAGCTTGTCAATATTCTTATAAGTTATTTCCTACTACTACTTCTTTTATTGATTTTCAGTTTAAATTCTGTATTGATCATCCACTCACAGCTTAAAGGGATATATTATAGAAAGTTGAACACTATAGGTTGTATATAATTAGGAAAGGTTGATAGGGTCACTCTTATGTTTAGGTTTTTACAATAAATATTGTACATTGCTTTATGTATATAAATAGAAAATGTTAACCTTTTATTATTTTTAACTTACTGATTTTTGAATTTTTCAAGACTAGTTGAACGCTAGGAATAATAATGCTTGTATTACTTTATTTTCTAAGATTGAAGGTGCTAATATATCCACAGAGTTTAGGCCTATTAGTCTAATGAATGGAGTATATAAGATTATAGACAAGCTTTTATCTTTAAGGCTTAAAAAAGTAATTAATGAGGTGATTGGGGACTTCCACTCTACTTTCATTATAGAGAAACAAATACTTGATTGTTCTTTTTTTAAATAACCGTTATGATTAGAAAATTTAAAACTATTGAGTAAGTTTATCAGAATGGTTTCATAGTAATTCATTAATTCTTCAGATTTGGATTATTAATGCTTGCAATAGGGAGCGGGGAGAACTTTAAACTTAAAGACGGAGTGGTTTCAAATGTTGCCTTGATGGAAGAAAGTTAGAAAAGAAGCACTAAAGAATACTACCACATGAGAAGCAGGAGCGGCAGCACTGTGGTACTGCAAAACCGTTCATTATCGGGAATTGAAGGACTCGTGAAGCAAGGCACTTTCAGCACTCAATACAAAAAGGCAGTAGCTTGGGATACCTTCGTCTATCAAGGTTTCCTTGGTTTGCCAAAAAGAGTACTGTGTCTCCCTTTTATTTTCAGATCCCTCTCTTTCTTATGTCACAGATAAGATGTATGGAGGCTGAACCGATGAATTAAAGCGGATTATAAGTATATTTATATGCAAGGAAATTAATGTGACAAAAAAGAAAAATATCAACCCTCTTTCTTAACTAGCTAGAGTGGTGGTCACAATTACAGAGGATGAATCTAAGCAATATTGGAGCTTCTAATGATAGCTTAATGAATGCAATGATCCCAGTCTAAGCGGTGGATTAACTATGAAATTGATGGCTTGGAGGCAAAACCTAATACGAATATGAGATTCAACACTTCTCGCCGTACGTATTCTTATAATATATATGTGAACTGTGCGTGGAGGAGGGCAATGCATCATAATATTTAGAATGCAAAATGAGTTTACCAAAAACAATTGAGGTTTGCTAGATATTAAAAAAATGAAAAGAGAGAGAAAGAGAGAAAAAAGGTGCTGAATACTTATATATCATTCATGGGATCAAGCTTATTAATCTTTTTATCTTGAGTTATCGTTATAAATTAAATATGGGTGGACTGTATTAATTAGCTAGGTTAATATAAGGATATTTCAAATTTTGAAAAAACTAAATGTTGTATTTAGAGAATGTGCACCGTGTTTTAAAAAAAATAATTTTTTTTGTTAAAAAGTAATATTTTTTTATATTTTAAATAGTTTTGATATGATAATTTAAAAAAATAAAAAAAATATTATTTTTAAATATTTCAATACAAAAAATATTTTATAAAACAAGTACAGCCTCACTACTAAAATTATATTTATTCTTGTATTGTCATTTGTAATAACTCGTAGTTCATCGTAGACGATGCAAAAACAAGAGAATGGCTTCCTGGTTTTCATAAATTTTTATTATTATCTCTACTGACTAGCTCTTCTTCTAGTAGTACGTGTAGTTTA
Organism: Populus ilicifolia; assembly: GCA_015708895.1. Lineage (NCBI taxonomy): Eukaryota > Viridiplantae > Streptophyta > Magnoliopsida > Malpighiales > Salicaceae > Populus > Populus ilicifolia. The sequence continues at coordinate 121,892 of SRLM01000791.1, read as the reverse complement.
AAATTTATTGGATTTTGTTCTTCGTATTCTCGGTCAGACCATTACAGACTTGTGATTTGATGTTATGTTCTATGAATTTGCCCGGCTATTGCCCAAGAGTCAAGACAGCCTCTGTTAACAGTTGCAATCGTGCATGAAACAATCATCTCTTGATGCTATAGCATTATCCTACAGTGGGTCTCGCAGCTTTTAGCATGCTTCATGTGTCATGCTGTTTTTTACGTGTTTGTAAAATATTTTAAAACAAATTTAAATTTTTTTATTTTTTTTATTTTAAATTTATTTTTTAAATTTTTTAAATTATTTTTGATGTGCTGATATAAAAAAAAAATATTAGTTAATTTGATGTGTTTTGAAATAATTTTTTTTTGAAAAATGACTGTTATTATATTTTTAAAATACACTTATATTATTAACTAATATTATCATATTTATTAATTAGGTAAAGGATATAGAGCAAATGCCAAGTCGAATTTTGGAAGATGAAGAAACGGTGAGGAACAGGCCAAGCAGAAAAAGGAGGAGACTCGTGAAAGGGAAACATGCGTGCACATTGAAAGCCAGGCACTGAACATGTTCTAGGCCAACAAAACTTCTGGCTGTATTAAATTTGGACAAGGAGCCAAGGATCACCACCAAGCAAAGTTCAATGTTCGAACAAAACCTTTTGTTTAATTTATGATGTCATAATATGTTATCAATTTAAGTGTTTGTTTAATGCATACCACTTGGTTTTTTTAAAAAAAAAATGATTCAAGATATATTAAAATGATATTTTTTTTAGAATTTTTTTTTATTTTTAATATTAATATTTTAAAATTATCAGAAAAATATCTAAAAATAATAATTTAATACTAAGGGTGGGTTTGTTTATCTCGTATATTTGATTTAGAATATATCTCATACATTTTATCTTATCTTAGTGGACCGTCTTGCTTCTTTTGGTACGTTTAGATAAAATTTGAGAATCCCATACCCAATCACCACTCATGATTGGAGCAAAAAGGAGGTGCCTCTTCTATGAATTTTTTTTTTTAAATTATCACATTTTACCCCAAAATTTGGTAAATTACTATAAGTAAAAAAAAATATCTAGAAAATAATAAAATTTTAACAAATATGTGATTAGGAATAGTAACTTTAACATAGACGTGATTTGAAACAATAACTTTGGTAAAAAAGAAAAATTGCAAACTAACCTAACTCTAACCTTAAATTAATCTCAAATACCCTAACCCTAATCATTGACCCTGTAAACAAACACTAATTAGGAACCTTAAAAAAATTCATCTAAATATAATAAAGTTTTTTTTTCTATTTTTTCTATTTTTTATTCTATCATTTAATATAAAGTTTTTATTGAATGTTATTGTTTAATAATGGATTGATAATAAACCAAAAAATGAAAGAAAATGGTTACAAAATACAAAAAATTTTATTATATTTATTTTATTTTTAGTGTTTGTTTTTAGATTAGTGATTAATGTTAGATTTTAGGGCTTGTTTGTTAGATTTAGGGTTAGGATAATGTTTAGAGTTTGCATCTGAGGTTAAAATTATACTTAGTTTGTAATTTGATTTTTTTAATCAATATTGTTATTTCCAATTATGTAACTGTTAAAATCAATATTTTTAATTATATCTTTGTTAAAACTATATTATTTTTAAAAAATATTTTTTGCTGTTTTATTTTTTCAATTTTGTTTTGAAAAGTGTGATAAAAAAAACAAATACTCTTTTTATGTACTTTTCATGAAAAAGGTTATGTGATTCATTTTTGTGACAAAATAGCAGTGGTTCCTAAAAATATTATATATGATAATTTATTTAATGGACTTAAAGCTAGTTTATTTTTTATTGAGTAGGGTTGTGGTTGTTTTTTAAAGTATTTTTTATGTTAAAATGCATTAAAATAATATTTTTTTATTTTTTAAAAATCACTTTTAAAATCAGTATATCAAAACAATCCAAAACATCCAAAAAACATTATTATTTTTTATTTGCTTTAAATTAGTATTTTTTATGTTTTAAACTAATTTTAATGTATTAATATCAAAAATAAGTTTTTTAAAATAAAAAAATATTTAATGTCTTGCATTTCTTGTTCTTTTTTTTTCTTTAGCAAACTAATAGACCATAATATTAAAACACCAATATGGAAGCGAAAATGGAGAGAGAGGATTAGTACACAAAATTAAGCTGATGAATGATGAGGAATTCTTAAATAAAACTTCTTTTTTTTTTCAAAATGGGCTGGCTGGAGTTTGAGACGAGTAAAAGNTATTAAAACACCAATATGGAAGCGAAAATGGAGAGAGAGGATTAGTACACAAAATTAAGCTGATGAATGATGAGGAATTCTTAAATAAAACTTCTTTTTTTTTTTCAAAATGGGCTGGCTGGAGTTTGAGACGAGTAAAAGATTTAATTAATTAAGTCAGTGTTAGGGAAAGTAAAGAAAGGGGAATAATGAAAATTTATTCCTAATTTAAGTATTAACTTATTATTAGGTGATTTCTGTCATTTTATAATATCTCAGAAAGTTACTGTAATTATTTATAGAAATAATTCCAAAAACTATCATATAATTTGATTTAAATCTTATTTTTCTTATATATTTTTATAAATTAAACTTTACTCTTAGATCAAATAAAAAATTCAAACAAAATTTTTTACTAATAATGTAAATTGTTATTGAAATTATAAACTAAAAAATAAAAAATCTAATTTGTTGGCCTAATTATTAATATTTCTCAACAAATCCTCTTGATTCAAAAATGTTTTTTTCTTTTTTAATTTGAACATATGGTGACTAGCCTTTAAAAATAACCTATGTTGCAACACCGTTTATTTTTACATTTAAAATTATATTTAGTTACATTTAAAAAATATATTTAATTTAAAAAATACTAAATAAATGCTTGTTTTTAGTATTTTCCGGTGGTTTTAAAATGTTAAGATTAAAAATTAAGAAATAATTTGGAAAAAAGTACTTTTATACATTAAAAAAACACACTTTTAAAAAGCACCCTAAATCATAACACAATCATCATAATAACATTATTCTGATAGCTAACAACATAAATTTTTTTCTTTAATAATTTTTCTGTTTGTTTGTTAATTGGTCTAACAAGCTATTAATTAATTGTTCAGACAGATTCAAATATTAAAAGAAGTAATTTAGTGCACTAATTTTCTAAAATTATATTAATTTTCTAGTTTACTTTAATTTTTTAATTGTGCTAATTTCATCATTAAAATTACATTAATTTGTTTTAAATGAGATTCTCAAGCCCACTCATGGGAATTAACTACGTGATTTATTATAATAATAAGTTTATATTTGAATATATATTAAGTTTTTAAATTATATGTAAATTAAGTTATTAATTCTTACAAGCTAGCGAAAAATCTCAATATAATGATAAATTAGAAACTTGACATGTAAAATTAACATGATTAAAGATATAAAAATATATTAAAGAAAGGAAACGTGGCCGAACAATCAAAGAAAAAACTTTCCAACAAAGGCCCATAATGAAATCAAACGAGCTTGATTTTATTGCAAGGGAGAGGCTTTGTTGTTGAAACATGGATCCTGAGAAAAGCTACGTGTGATGGTTATTTATAATTAATTATTTTCCTTGTCGAAAACTTGTGCTATCAGTTACATTTTTCAAAATAATAAGAAATAAATTGATTTATTTTATGTGTTGAGGTCTAACTAAACGTTGAATAACCTTTTTAAACTATAATTATAAAACCAAATTTGGATGGGTTCGGATAAGATTTGAGTGATGGGTTGAAATAGTCAATTTATTTTTTTTAAAGAAAAAAACTTAAAACCATACCATTTTTTCCCCTAAAACAATTCAAAAATATGGTTAATTGTTTTAAGAGTTGTGTTTAAACTATATTCTACTCCAAGTTGATTGGAGATTTTAATCGAGTAAGTTCAGGTTATTTTTTTTAATTTTTTCTTCAACTCAAACCAATTCAAATCCTAAGATAAAAGTCAACCTACCTTGCTGGTCTAAATTAACAAAAACTAAAACTTGTGGTGTTTTCATTGTTTATTTCTTCCCTCACAAATTATTATGGATTAGAGTAATGATTTTTTTTTTAATTTTCAATTTGATCATTGAACTTATTTATACAATCAAGCCCTTTTGAGCCTATATTGTATTCAATCGCATTTTTTTATTTTAAAAAATGATTGGACTAAAAGATAAAAGATTAAAGTAAAAAGAACAAGTAAACAAGGTATGAGAAACACTTGTATCGTATGTGAACAATCATCCATTATTGTTAAAAAAATAATATGTTTCTAGATGTGAAGCAGTGGAATAGCCACCTCATATATCACAATAAATTCAATTAAAATAAAATATGTTTTTTTTTTCTTTAAAAAAAAGATAAGCTAGCGTATTTTGCTTAGCACATATATCATAAGCCAAATGTTAGTTAAAATATGTTAAGTTTTTGGGATACATAGAGTAGAAGAGTGACCAAGTTGTTAATGCCAAATAATAGAATGAGGACATTGTATGAGTAGAAAACTAAGGCAACGAAAGGTTTTTAGTGGTAAAGTCCATTTTGTACTTTATTGGTTCTAATGACCTTTTGGTAATAAAAAACAATGTTAATTAATAACTTTCTCTCTCCTCTCTCAAACTAGGAATTAATAAAAATAAATTTTATACTAAAATTGAATTTTTTAAAACTAAAGGGATCACATATATTTTTTAATTGGAAAGAAAGAGCACTAATATAATTTTTTTCTTGCCAAGTATGAAATTACCAACTAATTTCTTTGTTTTTTTTTTTACTTTTATCCTTGGGTTTTTTTAAAGTATCGTTGCTTAACAAATTGGAAGGAATTGGACACCAATTTGGCCTTAAAAAGGACTCAATTGTGATTAAAAAAAATTTGAGGACCAAAAAGAAAAACAATATACCATTCTAGTTCACTGTAAAACACAAAAGAGTGAACATTGAATTCAGCTTTAGCTATAGTACTTTATCTACACGAGTTAATATTTAGGTATAAACTTATTATCACGTGCAATTCAATTCAACTAATTAGTTTCCATAAATTAGTCTAAAAATGAATAATAAATTATAAATTTAATATAATTTTTTTAATTAAAGATATAATGATAAGTTCGAGAAACATTATATTATATAAACAAAAATTAAATAACTAACGTTTATTTTTAGAAAGAAAATAGATGACATATGATATTGTATGCATCAACACATAATTAGCTTTGCAGTCTTCTGAGACTAATTTAGTTTGCAATGATTTTATCCTTTTTATACGAAGCCATGGGATACAAATTCAAATTGTAAGGAGATAACAAGAAATAATTTGTTATGAACACATAAATTCAAATGCAATCCCTATTTTATGCTTAATAATTTTTACATTGAATAAAAAAAATAAAAGAGAGAAAAGAAGAAGAAGGAATGAGAGTCTGGCCAAATTAATAATGGGAGTTCAATAGTTTTTTTTTTATTTATATGAGATGTTTGGGTGAGTTTGTGCGCATTACAACTAATTTTTATGATCTATTGAACACCAAACCCTATGAACTTATAATAAATATGTAAATTACTACAGAATAACAAATATACATATTAAAATTTAAATCAAGATACAATAAAAAACAAGTTTCTTCCGCGACTAGAGTAAGCCTGGAACGCGGGAGTTCAATAGTTTACTCATACGAGATGATACCAAAAGGAATTTATGTGTCGGAGACGGTACAGAGATTCTTCTGATTCATCTCGTTTAGTCTTCCAACTGTATAAATTACATACACTCCATGACATCACGTGTCCGAAATCCAACCTTGTAATAGACAAGAATTTACAGACACTATTTTCTCAAAAAAAAAAAAAAACCACCCCACCATTATTAATTAATAATTATCATTGGTAAATAATCTTATGTACGAGTATTTATATTTTATTTTATATTGTAGTAATCAACGAAGGAAAAAGATAGCATAGAAAGATTGTTATGCCTATCCATTTCAAAGCTCCAACCTTTTGCTTTCCCTTTTGTCTCATTTCACCACAAGGTGAATATTTTATACGAACAGCCTCATTGCTCTCCTATTATCAGAGACTCAAAACCCTTAGGGTTTCGTTTTTGTTTCTTGTCTTCATTTCTTTCATCAAACTTGTTTCTTTTCGGCATTTTGAGGTACTTTGTTTCTTGACCCTTGTTTTATTATATGTAATTGCCTAAATGGTGTTCTTTTGTTTTGTCTTTCTGATTTTTTTTCTTTTTCATTTTTGTTGGAAATATGAAAAGGGTTGGTGGGCTTATTTTTTATCTGGTGTGCATTACTTATTTTCATGTTAATTGGGTTGTTTTAATTAATGCTTGATTTTGCGATTTTTTTTAAGCGTAGAAATATCCTTTTTTTTTTTTTTGGGGGGGGG
>SRLM01000791.1:11899-115432 GCA_015708895.1 Populus ilicifolia | reverse complement strand
TTTTTTTTTTTTTGGGGGGGGGTCAAGTTTAGTTTTGGTTAGAATTAAATGCTTGGAAGATTTGATTTGATTTGTGTGAGGCTTTTATGGTGTCATCTTCTCTATTATTATTCCTTTTGCTGCAAATAGAAGGTAATTATTTAGGCACTATTTGTTAAGTTTGGATGATGTAAAGCGATATCATTTTTGCTTATAAGCTGAAAATATGATTTTGTATTTGGACATAATTTTACCTGTCTGTTTGCTGCCCTCTTTCATGTTAAAAGGTCCCTTTAGTTATCATGGAATGGTTGTCATGGTGTCTAGTATTTTACTATGATTTTGTCTAGTGGCCTTTACAATGCGTTATTTATAGATCAGGCTTTGTAGTCATTTACCCTTCTGAAGAGTATTTGAATGAAACCTGGAAAAACTTAAAAAATGTTTGCATGGCGTGAAAAGTTGAATTGACAAAAAATAAATTCAATATGAGGTGAAGTTTTTCAAGGGGACTTTCAAATTAAGTTTGCATTTAAGTTAATTCCAGAAATAAAGAAACCCAATTTTTGGTTGTTGATGTCATTGACTAGTGTTCTACCAGTAGTTTTCTCTGGCTCAAGTAATTTGCTTTTTATTGTGTCCTTTACACTTGTATTCAAAGTTTATTTATTTTAGATCCTCGTTATGCATGTTGTTTCTCTATCATTGTAGAATATGTATGATGATTATTTTGTTCTTGAACCTATATTAGTTCAGATGTTAAACTGGTGCAATTGGATAAATGCAGTGGAGAAGGCCAGGCTTCAGGTGAAGCTTGGTTTTGGAAAGTATCATATTTGTTCAGCAGTTTGCTAAAGCATGCTGAAGTTTTGAAGAATCACTCTTGGATAATAAGTCGATTTAGAATGGAAATTTGATATGCCTCCTATGAAGAGTTCAGTATACTGGGTGGCTGCTGCATTCAATGATTTCTGTGTTCATCTTATACTGTGATGCTTTTTGGCAATATTTAGAGGTAGTTTTGCCATTATATCCAACTTAGTATCTAACTTTGGCCATGTGGACCTTCATTGGTCTGTAAGTATATTTAACTGGATCACAAAACAACCTTGCTGTGCCAATAGAAATAGCTAACACGGGTGCGCTTTGTTGTGTGGCCGCTGGGCCACATGGAGCGAAGTCACCTGCCACTGGTAGGGACTCTTCCAACAATCATGGTGAACCACATTGGCAAATGAACTCTAGTTTCTCACCTCCTCCATTGAGGATGTGGGATTGCAGGTTACGGTCAGATGGTTTATCACATGGTGCTCGTGCAGTTCATGGTTCTTCATTGTCCTCAAATAGTAGGGGAAGCAGAAGCTGGGTGGGAAGTGAACAGTATACCAACCATCATCATTCTGTGTCTGATGGTGCACTCCCTTATTCTGACAGCCCACCTGATATTGTTCAGGAGCCTCGATGGACATCACCTGTGCGGAAATTTAATCTTGGTGAGCCTGCTGCCTCTATTGCTGGAGGTAATCTTGATATAATCATTCTCTAATATTAGATTCATGGTGATCTGATTTTTTGTCTATTAATATACCTGTCATGACAAGGGCAAGTCCTGTTTAGAGGTTCTGTATATCGATGGAACTGTGTGATATGAGTTTTTTCTCATGTTCCTTTTCATATATTTGTGCATGTGGTCAAGCTGTTTCTCACCATCATTTAAGGGATTCTTAAAATCACAATTGAAAGATTTTCTGACATTAGCCAGCTAAGAATAGGTAATTGTAATTGTAATTATTATATTTGGTGAATCATGTATAAACTAACAGAATATCCTAATTACATAAAAGATCTGCATTGATTAGGTCATTTCTCATTTGAATGCCATTTGTTCTCGTGTGCTGAAAATGTGCTGAATGTTCTGTTTGTTTTCTGGAAAATCTATCAGAGGCTGTGTCCTGTCCAATTCTGTTTTTAGGTTACCTATTTTTCCTGCAGGGTTTCCATTCTCTTGTTTGTCTTATTACTGCAAGGTTTGGACAGTTATACTTGTAATGATGGAGAAAAATCAACAATGCCTATGAATGTCAAGAAGATTGCTGATATCTAGAATGAATATTGGGATGGAAACTACGTTGAGTAATATGTTAGCTTCCTGTGCATGTTGCTGGAAATAATGCAAGATTATACAGAAAACGCACCTTAGAGTGGAAACCTGGAAAATATTGCAATCATCATAATGAGAAATTGTCAATATCTATAAATCCACCAGCTTTGCAGTTTTGTACTCCTTGCAGCTCCTTTTCAAGCTAGTCATTGGTTAATGATTATTAAATATGCTTTTGAGCTTCATATGAACTCTCTTGCGATCTTTATGGTTCCCATCTTCCTTTTCTTTTTAGTATATTTTACTTCTTTCTCTTCTGATCATAATTTACAGTCAAGTAAATTATCAATTTTACTCAACTGAAAGAAAGAAGTGAAAAAAGAGGAACTTGAAATTTGTAGACAAGATAATTAGCTCATGTCCTAATTATTGCATGGAATTTGGGTAAGTTTTAGGTTTGTCACTCATCATATCATTTTCAAAATTGGTACTTCACGATGTAGTGTGGGTAATATACTATACATAGAATGAAACAAGGCCTTTCTATCACCCTCCATTCCTTATGCTCAATATGGCACAGTTGGTCAATAACTATCTCTAGTGCTTCATATATATTAAACATGTACCTTTGCATAAGCCAAAAATGATGGACTGGAAATTGAGAATATTATGTAGTATTTTCATGAAAACAAAAGCTTATAGACGCAAAATCCAAGACTATATTTTGCTGGTGGATTTAGATCACACGAGAATTTTCATAAGGCTTCTTTTGTATGTAGTATCAGGTGATTGAAAATAATTAGGGGAAATTGTGTATTAACTTTCATTGATGGTGGATTTAGATCACACAAGAGAATTTTCATTCAAGACTTATTTTGTCTGTAAAATTAGGAATATGAAAATCTTCTTTTGTATGTAAAATCAGTAATTCATCTCTTCTTGGTGGATTTAAGATTGCACAAGATAAATGTTTCATTTAAGGCTTCTTTGGTATGTAAATCTAGAGTCCATCTATGTGTGCATGTCTGCAAGTGCATGTTTAGGAAAACTTGTAGCTTTTTGGTAGTTGTTTTTTAGTCCTATGTCACTCCCATTCTTAATAAAATCCAGCAGTATTGCTTAATCTACTGGTTCTGTGCTAGATATCTGGATGAGTTTATTATCTTCTGTTTTACATGGTTGTCATTTTAACATATTTTCAATTGCCAGGATCAAGATCCCAGCCCACTTGGTTTCCTTGCTCCACTGAGGTGACTTTTATTGCTAGTCTTTGGTTTTATTAGCACTGGCTGAAAAGGTTCTATTAAGTGACATTTCCTTCCCTGATTTTTTAATGTTTCAGAGAAGATTTGCTGTTAGAGCAAGCGTGACATCCCCTGATTTTGGGTCTCCATCCTCACTTTCAGACTCCAGCCATTGGGAATCAACTAGCAAGCGGCCGTATGCTTTCTCCAATCGCAACATTTCAACCCGGCGCTTGTATATGTCAAAAGCTGTCTACCCGCTAGTTTTCCGCAACCCTGTGTCAGATTGTGAAACCTTTGGGGATGCAGATAACAGCAGTCTTGGTAGGTTAACATCGCGTGAGGATCAGATATCACCATCTCATTGGCCTGATAACAGTTCAAGTGTTGAGTATAAGTTCCATAAAACCCTCACTGCACTTCAAAAGTTGGAGATTTCACCAGACCCCAGTGCAAGCTCTAGAAGAGAGGGTTTTAGATGGAGCAGTGCAAGCAGTTATGATCTGGGAATTGATGGTGAAAGGTTTGACATAGCAGAGCACATGGATATGGAGAGTCTGAGGTCACCTAGTGGTCCTGTAGTGGAACAAAAATGTGGAGTCTGTGGAAAACTTATGTGTCAAAAGTCCCCCTGGAGTTCACATCGAATCATGAGAGGTGGTGACATGCCAACTGCTGGGGTATTACCCTGTAGCCATGTTTTCCATGCTGAATGTTTGGAACAAGTCACTCCGAAGACCCAGATTCATGAACCTCCTTGCCCCTTGTGCTTGAAAACTATAGGGTCAATTGAAGAGTCCCCACTAGTTTCAGAGCCCTTGCAGATGGCCCTAAGATCCGTACGGAGAAGCAGGGGGATGGTGATATCTGAGGTCCAGGGTAGTCACAGTAATATGGAAGCCTCTCATCATATCAAGGACAGATTGAGGAGAAACTGGCCTCAGGCAGTGTCGCGACGGAATGACAATGGCTCTTCAATAACAAGTCGTCTTAGAAGGCACTTTATGTTCAAGGGGAAGTCTGGTAAAGAACTTCTCAACACCAAGGTGCTCCAGAGGATTGGTTCATCTTCTAGCCAAAAACCAGCTTGACAGAAAAGGTCCATCTAGTAGCTTATGTACCTAATTTACGTGCAAGTAGATTTGAAGATTTAGATGTTTGATGAGTTATTCATGATGCCTTTCTCAACGTGCTTGGGTTCATTTTTCATGACATTGGTAAGAACCCTTGCATGTTTTTGTTATTTATACATGTCATGGCGAATTGAAATATTGGGCCATCTCTTATCAGTTATGGCTATCCATGGTGGTCCATTTTTACTTTGATTTTCATTTTTCAAGTTATTATTAAGCAATATTGCATACTGTTTTAAAGACTAGAGCATTTTATTAGCATGGCACCCCCTAGTGATGGAAGTCTCAAGCGTCATGGATTGCATTAGCATGCAATGATTTGGACAATCGAAATGAGCCGAATGGAGTCTGCTTGCATGGCTATGTTGGTGCTGAACTGGCGTGAACTGCAAGCATCAAACTCTGTAGCTTGTTGGTTGCTGCCTTCGGGAATGTGCATACAAGAGGTAAAATTCATGTAAATTGATCAATATTTGTGCCAAGGTTGCCAGTTACATCTATGGACAAATTTTTGCTGCAAGCAGGTGGGCTTGAACATATGGTGATGGTGCGCATCTACATCTTTTTTACCCTTTTCTTCTGTTCTTCTTTTGTGTTGAGTGTCTATCTATATCAATGCATGCCCCTTCAAAAGTATAGGAGCGTGCTGTCTTCAACTCTAAGTGGCTAAAGCCACCAGTCTCCCAGGAAACTCGGTGCGCTCTCCATGATTTGGTCTGGTGGTTACTTTCTAGCCTCATGTAAACACGTTGCTCATCAGCGTCCTTGGAAGAACATATTTTGTAAAACCATAATGAGAAGAGAATGCTGTTTTGGATAAAATGTGGGACAAATTTACGTCCTATCTATCATGGTGTCTCAATTGAGTTTCCAAGTCTTGCTTTACATCTTATTCTACAGCTGGAACCGGTGACCATGTGATGCATGTCTTGAAAAACAAAGTAACCTCCTTAGAAACAGGATTCTTGAATGGGATAATTAGTTAATTAATTAATGTTAATAATATCATTTATTATTCTTAACTTAGGAGATGATTGATAGCTTGTACCTGTTGTTTCGTGGTTAAGAAGATTTATAACTGATATTTGTAAAAAAAAAAAATTTGATAGAGTTGAAGATTCACTGATACTTAAATATGTTTTTAAAAAGAGAAAATATAATAATATTCTAAAGAGAAATGTAAAGTACAATAATATTCTAAAGAGAAATGCTCTTAGAATATATGAATGATAGAGAATGAAGATTGTGGATTTTTATATTAAAAAATTCATAGTATATTTATAGCAAATAAGTTGTCATGAAGAGTAGTGGCTCGAGTGTAACTTGATATTTATGATATTTTGAGTTATATTTTACTCGTTTTATTTAGCTAAAAGATGGAGAAGCGGATTATAATATATTTTAAAACACGTAACAGTATTGGTGGAGCATAAACTTGTTTAATTAATCATATTTGTTGAGAAATAATTTCTCTATTATTTTATATAAAATTTTATAAAATTTATGATGTTAGACCGATCATTTTTTAAGTCTAACCAGCACCAAACCAAGCACATCTCCGCTTTAACGTGTTTGGTGTTGATATGTGCCAGTTTAACGCACTTGAGAATTTAAAAAAAATTATATTTGTATGTTTTTCTTGATTTATAATTTTTTTGGGTGTATATATATATATATAAAAAAAAAGAGAGTAAAAGTCTACTAAAATATTATGATGGAAGACACATTACATTATTCAATAAAACAATGTAATTATGCCTTTGTCTAAGATTCAATGAGCATTAAAAAATTAATTAAAGACAAATTGGTCCACGTAATTTTATTTTATTTTCAGGGTGAAATGACTTTTTGATTTTAAAAGCAAAACAATGTATAGCTTTGATTTTATGTATTTTTTTTTATCTTTTTAAAATTATTTGCATAATAAAATTATATTGGTATCCTTAAAAGTAAAAAAAAATAAAAATCCCATTAAACTTGCCGAGGAGGGCCTTTTCATCTTTTTCTTTTTTTAGAATAGTGAGTTGATAGAATTGCCTTTAAAATAAAATAAAAAAATATAAGTTTGGTTTCAAGAGCTTTTTTTTTCTTCTTCCTCATGTTTTTTTGTTATTTTTAGGTTGGCCTAGGAATTGTTTGGTAATTTAAAAAATATACACGCACATGTTATTTTATTTTGTCTATATTATCCTGAAAATTCAAATCAACTCTTCTAAGAAATTGATCGTGTTCTCTTGTTTCTACTTTTATCACTTTTGATTTTTTTTATTACTATTTATTTTCTTTTTACTACTTTTTTTGAATTTTTTTTATTTTCAATTTCAACTTTAAACATTTTATTTTATTTAGTTTTTGTATCTAATTTGGTATGTAATCTTTTTATTGTTCTTTTTTTGTGTTGTACTCTTTTTTTATTTTTTTTTCTATTTCATCCCTCATCATTTATTCTTTTAATTTTTTCTTCAATTTTGGTTCTCGTTCTTTTGAATGTTTTTTTATCATTTTCTTGATTTATTTATTTATTCAATTTTTTACCTCAACATTTAATTTCATTTAATCTTTTTATCAAAATTTTATCCTCATTCTTTTATTTTTTTTATTTTTATTAATTTGTTTTTCAATTTAATCCCTAATAATTTTCTTTCATATGATTTTCATACCAGATTTGGTTATTATTATTTTGATTACTATTTGTTTTGCTTTTAAATTTCTTTTATGATTGAAAATTTTATTTTGTAATTTTTTCTATGTCTATCGTTTTATAAGGCAATTCTGATCTTATAACCTGGGATACTGTTCTTAAATATTATCTATCTTTTTTTATATCTTTTATTAATTATTTTTTAATACTATCATTTGATATTGGGTCATTTAGACCTTGAGTTTCATTATTTGTTTTACTCTTTTTTTTTATGAGTTTATCCCATTTTTATATCTCAAGTAATGAATTAGTCAAGTTAACCAAAGTTGACTTGAATATTTTTTTTCTTAATTTTTTTTTATAGAGTTGATTTTTTTTCCTTATTATTTGGCATTAAATGATTAACTCTCGAGCTATGTGATTCTTTCATTTTATTTTTTTTTTATTGTAAGGTTATCCCAAATTAGGGTTAGTCAAGTTAACCTTGGTTAAATTGTTTTTTCCTGTGTTTTTTATTTAATTTTGTTCTTTTTTACTAGGTTATTTTTCTAAAAATATATGTTTTTTTAATCTCAATCTTATGTCACATGGTAGGTTGCTTTTTTCTTCAATGTTACTCTTTTTTTTTAATTTTATCATTTGATATTAAATTATTGGGCCTTGAGATTTATAGATATTGATCTCATATCCTGAATCACATGTTAATAAAATTAATTCATATTAATTCAAATTATTATTGCTTGAACATCTTTTTTTATGTTATGAAAAATTTACTTAACTTACAGCATAGCATGAGCTATCAATCTCGTCTTAAAACTAATGACAATGAAGGAATACTTAGAATTCATCATCCACCATTCTATCCTAACACCTGTTTCCCTAAACATAAAAAAAGAAAAAGAAAAAAAAACCCATAAGCCTATCCTTGTAGCCAAAACATGTAATATTCTTGTATATCAATTAAGCTATGGATCAATAGAAATGTGGTAACATGAATTAGGTAAAAGGAGCAAATAAAATATTGATATCTCTATCTTCCATTTTGGACAATTCCATTTGTAAAGGTAATGATTATCCGTGGGTTTTTCTTTGTTTGAAATTTGATTTTGGTGTGTTTCTCATGCTTGTAGCATTTGATTTGATCACTTAGCAAAACACCGTCTCTATAAGGAATGTAAAGCAAGGGTGATCATTTTCAGTTCGATTTGATTTTTACTTGAAATAATTAACCAAACCAAAATTATTATTTTTTAAAATTTAAAAGTGAAATCGATTCAAACTGACTGGTTTCTATTCGGTTCGGTTTTTGTTATTCGAAAACAGGTAAAACTGAGAATCAAATCATGTTTTTATTCTTTAAGAACTTGTTCCAATTTACAACCGAAGTCGCAAATTCCAGCAAATTCCAACATAATGAAAAGAAAAGGAAAAAGAAAGCAAAAACCCATAAAATATCAAGGAAAATAGAAACTAGAGATTAATTAAGATGGCAAGGAAAACAGATATGTCCATAGTGAGCAAGTTGGATCCAAATGAGGGCTCAAATTTTGCATTTCTATCAAATATTTACATTGTCCATAGTAAAAGCTGAAGTCTTGTTGCTAGGGAGAGAAGAGAATGTGGTGGAGAAATAAGATGCAAGAAGGCAAAAAGAAAAAATAAAGGGTGAGGGGTGGTTAAAGTTCATGGATTTGTTGCTAGGGAGAGAAGAGAATGTGATTGAGAAATAAGATGCATGGAGACAAAGATAAAAAATGAGGGGTGAGGGGTGGTTGGAGTGAATGTGATAAAGAAATAAAATGTAGGAAGGCAAAGAGAGGGGGGTAGCTGCAAGTGTGTGTTGCTTTAGGGTTAGGTTGGCAACTATTTTTTTTTTTTATAGTTAGTTATGTGATTGAATCGATTCGGTTTATTCCAGTCCAATTAATTTTAGTCATTTAAAACTGAAATGAAATTGAACCAATTTTTTTTTTAGGTTTTCCAATCGATTAAGTTTTTTTTCTCAGTTTGGTTTTTTCGATTAATTTTTTTTAGTTTTCTTGGTTTTTCAAATTTTTAACTCACCCTTAATATAAAGAAAGTAGGCAAATCAACTATTAGATCACAGTGACATATTTCATCAAAGAAAGTTGAATGTCAAATATTTACAAGTCACTCAATTGCCCTATATATAGAAGATTAAAAGGGATTAACAAATTGAAAAGATAAAAAAGAAAAAAAATTGGTGGATTCTTTACATAAATCCATGTGAATAAAATGAGTATTTTTGCTTATTTAAAATAATTTTTTATAAACTTACAAAAATAACAGCTTGATTTTTTTTTTAAAAAATAATGAAATAACATAATTTATACATGTTACAATTAGAAAATATAATATTTAAAGTTATTGCTGAAAAGCAATGTGACTTTAAAAATTATTGGGTAAAACAATTATACAAGTTACTATAAGGAGAAACAACAAGAAAACAAGGTTATAAAGTCATACCATGAAACTCAAATTATAACATTACAAGTATCCTTAAAAAATATCATCAAAACAAATTTAACAGTATAAGAAATGTCATTAACAGTTATCAAAGTTAGATTACTCTCTTCATTCAAAAGCAAGCAAGCAAGCTGTGTGCTGAATAATCATCAGTGACCCTTGTGGCATATCTTTTCCCATTGCTGTGATTTGAATTTTAATATGTTTTCAAAATCATTTTATTTTTGTATCTCTCTTCTTTATTCTCGTTGTAATTTGTGCTTTCCATTTAATAATCTTTTGAAATGTTATTTTTCTCATCTGCAACAACTTTAAATATTGTATTTTTTAATAGAGACATATACCAAATTATAACATTTCACTATTTTTTTATTAAAACTGTATTAATTTGCCAATTTAAAAAAAAAATCTAAGAAAACTGCATGCAACAGTGCACACAGAGATTGATAGATGAAGTCTTCTGTCATGATTTGATGCATCTCTGCACGAATATCTAAAAAAATTGGAAATGATCAGTTCAGCTTAATAAGTTTTGTTGTTAACGACATGTAAAAGCTGTAAAGTTCAGAAAGTCATCTCTCTTTAAACTAGAATTGCAGGATTAAAGCAATAAGGTTCATCAGCTGGACACAGCTAAGAAAAGCATGGTGAAAGAACATCAACAGTACAGAAACATTATAAGGCTATCTTTTGTACAATGCATGGTTTCCCAGGTGCACAGAAATTTGATCAGACCTTTGTCAACCTCTTTGCTAATGCAGGCAGAGCACGTGCAAAGAAAAGCTAAATAAATACTCAAAAATAAAAAATTAATATTTTAATGTTTTATTTGTTTTTTTATATTAAAAAACTAAATAAAATATTAAAATATCTTTTATTTTCCATAAATATTATTCCTATATATCTCTTAAAAGAACTAAACCTAACAAAGTGAAACCAATAAAAAAATAAATCAATTAAATCTAACCATATAAAAAAAACATCTAAATTATTTAAAAAATAAAATATTTATTTATTTCACTTTAATAGAATTGATTTTTTAAATAATTTTTTTCATTAAAAAATATAAGTAAAAAAAACTATATTTATACTATTTTATTAATTTATTTTTTTAAAATAGCATCTTTCAAGATGTTTTAAGATGAGTGTTAATGACTGCTCTCTTTTTTAAATACAACAAAGAGTTATCGATCAAAATACTCACACCCTTTTATTAACATGTATCAATTTTAACATATATATATAGAATATTTTTTAATTTTTTAATATTAAATAATTATATATAATTTTTTTCAAAATTTATCCCGGAATCCTCTAAATTGAATTTAATAACTATAGACTTATAAGAGGTCAGCCAGCCACCAAAAGCCACCTTCATTGGTGGCATTAGGGTGGTGCATATTTCACTATTCTTTGAAGCTTGGTGAACTACCGGTGATTATTTTTTTTTTTAGATTTTCAAGTTAGTTTATTAAAATTTTTAGAAGAATCTATTAATTTATTAATTTTTCTGATTTGATTGTGTTTTTTAAGATTTACCATTAACATCATGCTTAATTAACATCGGAAATGTGTTACAACTAATACATCTCGAACATATATAGCAAGTGCAAATAATTCTCTAATATTCAAATACTACTTGTAGACAACTTTTAAGTTGCTCATTTTATTTATCAACAAGCAACAACAGTAGGCAAATATTGATCTCAGACAAATGCCCTCCACTTCCACATCAGTGAACATGGGACAATGAAGTCAATTTATCTTTCACCAATCAACCACATAAAGCATGCCCCCAAAGAGATGGTGTTGATGTAAAGTCACATCAACAAGTCCATTTCAACAACTATACCAATGTAATGATTAACAAGAATATATTGATGTGCTGACATGACAAGTTCAATGTTTATCCACTGCCATTTCAACATAACCGATACCTAGTTTTCAATGTCATTTGCAATGCCTTCAAAGGTTGTCTAACGGGACAAAAACATATAACATGTTAAGCTAGGATTGATATAATAATATGTTTGATATTATAAAAGCTTTTTAAATTTAGAAAAAATTATTTTATAAAATTATTTTTGGTTAAAATTAATTTAGTATTTATACATATTTAATTAAAACTATAATTAAAATTAAAATTAATATTAAACAAAAAATTATTTAATATATTTAATTAATAATATTTTTAAAATTAAAGTTATAAAATAATTTTAAAAAATATATATTAATATTAATATTTTTTAATTTAAATATTATAAATTTAACTATTATTATTATATCTTGAAATAAATAACATTTTATATAAAATATTTTTTATTATATTATTAAACTATTTACAATTTCATTACTTATGAAATACATCCGATAAAAACTATATATATTTTTTTAAACACGCAACAAGATTAGATAAAATATAATCAGGAATAAAATTAAAATTATGGTTAAATTATATAAATATTACGTCATTAAGCTATTTTTATCTAATTTATATATTGTTATTGAATAATATTACACACTAGTTTTTTAAATAAAACATAATTAAAAAATAAAAAATAATTTTTATTTTTTATTTTAACAGGTTAGACCCAATTCACCGCATGATGAACTTTGAACCGAATCCAATCAAAACAAAACCAATCCATTTAAAATAAACCCAATTCAACACATGATGAACTTTGAACCGAATCCAATCAAAACAAAACCAATCCATTTAAAATAGACCCAATTCAACACATGATGAACTTTGAACCGAATCCAATCAAAACAAAACCAATCCATTTAAAACAGTGAAACTAACCATACTGTTCATGCTAATTGCATTATTCAATGCATAATACAATTACCATAAACAATGATTTATTAATCAATTCAACATTAGATGATTTTAACGGTTTGAAAAACATGTCATAATATAAAAGGTGGATGATTTCATTCCTCAATTGCTACATAATGGCAACTACACAGGTTTTCACATTCCATCATAGCCATGTATTCTCCCCTCCCAACTTCAACAGGCATGGTTTGCAAGATAGCGAAGGAAATTTGTTTTTCACCAATAGAACACACCTACATGCCACGGGAATGCTGAGCTTCAATGTCTGTACGAACGTGTCAGCATTAGTTAATCACACTTTAAACTCACGATTTTTTTCACAGCCCAATATAGAAAATTTGATCATAGAGAATCACTGAAACTAACTACCTGCAAATGATGTTGAGCAACGAGCAGCATAGCTACACTGTTTTGAACAAACACAAACACAATAGATTACAGGACTCCAAAATGAATTGAATTCCAATGCATACATGCTTGAATTTGCACCAAAAAACAAACCTTTAATTTTAAATAACTTTGTTTCTATATTTTATACATAATACAGGATGTAGAGCAACAGTGTCAAAAAAAGGGGGGAAAGGAAAAAAAAATCAATCAAGAATAGATATCTAAGAAAAGATATAAAACAAACTTTTGAGGGTTGGGGGTTAGCCCGCAAAGCCATCACTGCCCGATCGGAGAACAAAGATCGGACTCTGACCGCAGGCAGTCTTCATCGCTGAAATCGAACCTCGAAACTGACCAAAGACCAAATCTCTCCCCCTCTTTGCTCAATGGCGGAGCCGCCAACAGACATGCCGACATGGAGGGTGGCTCCAAGAAGAGAGAGAGGGTTTTGGCTTGATTGAGAGTTCAGATCCCTGCTCAGATAAGATCAAGTAGTGAAGTTTTAGTGTTAAGGTTTTAGTTTGCTTTTATATCGTAGCGTTTTTGTTTTTTAAAAAATTTAATTAATTAATTACTTTTAAATTAATATTCTTTTACATTTTAAATATTTTAATATATTACTATAAAAAATAATTCTTAATAAATAAAAAGATAACCTGGCTTGTCTTCATGTTGTTGTTGAGTTCTTAAATGCCCTTGGATTTGGTTAGTATCAGATAAGTGCATGACATGTCCTGTGCTCAAACGACGTACCACGTGTTTTGGAACGACATGTCTTCTTTGCATCAAATCATCACTAAGACTTTGGTTTTTAATGTAATTGTAAGATCTAGACTGGCCGCTCTGTGAACCAGTTTGGGTTGAAGAAAAATAAAAGATATGAATATACTTTGATGACATAGTTAAGATCTTGCATTAAACATTCATTCATTTATATATATATTCATTCATTTATATATATATATATATATAAACAATTACACATGTAAAGGTTAAAATCATATTATTTAAATTTTTAATTTTTTATTAAAAATTATTATTTTAAAATTTTAAATTACTTTCATGTCCTATTTCCAAAAATAACCGCTAATACAATTCAAAATATATTAATATGTTTGTTTTTGGGATAGTTTTTTATAATTATAGTTAAAAAAATTTCAAAAGTTATTTTTAATTATTTTTTATTTGATTTATATATGTATTTAATTATAGCTATGACTAAATTGTTATTTATCAAAAACAAAATAATATTTAAGTAAAAATAAAAAAAATTATTAGGTGATCCTCACATGAAAAAGCTATATCCAATTCTTGTTTTTATTTGGCTAACCACGAGCTACCACTTACTCTCTTTTTTTATGGTCCCATCAATTTTGCCACTACTTTTATTTGTTACCAAACTTTAAAAATCTATAATGCATTCAAATGTTAAAACCATCACAAATATAAACACTATCAAAATTTTACAAAGCTCATGATAGAATATTCCTTTAGCTTAACGGACAAATTTCCTGTTCTTTTTTATTTTACTTAGATACCACAAATACATATTATTTGACTTTTTATAATTTTATTTATTTTATTTTTATTACTATTCTTATCAAACATTTTTAACACTTCATCCTTAAATCTTACTCTTTCAATATTTTTTTCTTCAAGATTGTCAATATATATCAAATATAACTTACAATTCAAGAGTTTTATTATTTATGATGTAACATATGTTTTATTTAAAAGCAATGACCACATGTAACTTGAAAAAAAACATTTGTAAGTATAAAAAACTTTATAAAAAAATATTAACTTAAATCAACTTAAGTAGCGTAATAGGCATTTAACTTAGGTAATAAAAAGTGAATTAATCTAAATTAACTTGCAAAACCTGTGACTTATTCCATGAGATTGAGATAATACGTAAAAAAAAAATTAAAGAATATCACAAAGCTACTATTTTTTTTTAAAAAAAATTTGAGCAATGAAATCCAAAAAACAAAAGAGCCAAAAACAGGATGTAAACCTATGTTAGTCTTTTAAATTCATGACCTAGGCCATTAGATTGAAAGCATCATACATGTCATACATAAAA
Source organism: Populus ilicifolia (assembly GCA_015708895.1). Classification (NCBI taxonomy): domain Eukaryota; kingdom Viridiplantae; phylum Streptophyta; class Magnoliopsida; order Malpighiales; family Salicaceae; genus Populus; species Populus ilicifolia. The sequence continues at coordinate 100,532 of SRLM01000791.1, read as the reverse complement.
ATATGCACAAAACTCAATTTTTAACAAATCAAAGGTTTAAGGATGAAATTGAAAAAAACATTTACAAAAGGATAAAAAAATTAGCAATTAAAAAAATAAGGATAAAAATAAAAATAAAAAAATAAATTAAAGGGTAATAAAAAGATTTTTGGTTGAAGGGTGAAATAAAAAAGGAAAAAAACTTTAACAAAAAAAAATCAAAAGAATAAGATTAAATTAAAAAGGATAATACATTATAAATTTAGATTGAGAGATGAAATTGAAAACCAATAAAACTTGCACAAAGGAGTCAAGAAAAAAATTATAAGAATGAGGATTATAGTATAAAAAAAACACATGACATATTAGGATTGAATGCTAAAATTGAAAAAAAAATTAATCATTACAAAAAGACCAAGAAAAAAATTAGAAACCAAAAGAACTGGGATTAAATCCAAAGACCAAAAACTTTGAGGGGCAACTCTGAAAATTTAAAGAGCTAGGCATGAAAATTTAGAAAAAGAGATAAAATTAAAAAAAGAAAAAAAAGGCTTTCGACACTAAACCAGAGGTCTGTTTAGGATATGTATTGGGTAGTCATAGAGAGGTCACCAAGAAGATTTAGATGCCATCTTGAAAGACTGTATTTGATTATCGTGGTGGTGCAAAATGTTAATAAAGGAAGAGATTTAGAATCTATATTCGTTTCATTTATGACACGACTAAAAGATTTATGTCTTCTTTCAAGTGCAGAAGTGTCGAAGTAATAAATAACCAAGCAAGACCGGGGTCGAACCACAAGGAGGTTAATTGTACAAATTATAAACAACAATAATAGTAATAATAATAACAACAACAACAATAGTAGTAATAATAATACTAATAGTAGTAGTAGTAATAATAATAATAGTAATAATAATAAAGAAGAAGAAGAAGAAAAATTGATAAGAACTTTGAGATGAAAAGTTAAAGTGACAATTAAACAATGATAACAAATAATATCAAGGTTAAAGGATCCACTAATAGTATGTCAAACAAGTATAGTATAAACTCTTATTATTCAATTAAAAATCACACACAAAGGAGGTTCCAATCATATTATAGATTTTTTTAACATGATTATATTAGTCATCTTATTCAATTAATGCTAATGATTGTAAATTTCGTCAAGCATTCATGATTATAACTTATGTTAACAACAAATTAAGTTCCTTTCATAGCTCAAGTGTCGGTTATACAATACAATATGGGCTATGAAAGTGCCAAGCATTTGTTGTACCAAGTGTTATATAACATAAATCAAGATTAGTCATTTAACAAGCAAAGTATTAAAGAGTGAACAAAATAACAAATATAAAACATGTTAGTATAAACATTAAAGTCCATATTAAGTTTATACTATATTTATTTTTACACCATTAGTGTAACCTTTTCACCTTGATATAATAAACTTAGTTAGATATAATGAAAGAAAGAAAAATAGATAAACAAAATAAGAACATAAATAAGATAAGAGTTACCAAATCAAAGGAAAGGAATTGAAAGACATAAACTTGATATTAATAAAAGCAAATCATAAACATTACAAAAAATACAAAGAGAGAAAACAAGAGCATGATCTTGATCTAGACACCAAGATGCCTAAATGCATGGAAAATACCTCCTTTTATAGGCCAAAATTAGGAACTATTGATTTGATAACTAATTGATGAGTAGGTGGTCAACTCTAGACTTGGTGACAATTTTTATCTTCTTTTACCTACCAAAAATATCATTGATAATGTCAAAATTGAAACTTTTTGAAAACATGAAAGTTGTAGGAATTTGTCTCAGCTTTCATGTGTGAAAACTTCAGCTCATTTTGACTTCTAGAACTCCAGATATAGCCAAAATACTGAACAGTGCTTGAGTTGGAGGATAGATTCGGACTTCTTTGTTGTTGCAACAATTTGGACTTGAAAATGACCTTTTTAGATCTTGAACTCCATATAAAAGTTGTAGTCCTATATCTTACCTTTCCATTCATATAAAGTAGACCTAAATTTAAAATCTATAACTCCATATATGACCTAATTATCTAACAGTGTTCTAGTTTGGATTGCACCGACATTTCTTTTCTAAGTTTGGCCATTTCTTTATCCTTTCAATTTCAGTTCTTAAATTCATCAATTAATCCTTTCATTTATTTGATAGGCCTGCGTTTAAAATGAACATTTACCACAAATTAAAAGTATCTTATATTATTAGATATATTATTATAAAACATGTTTTAGTTAAGGAGTTATTGATACTTCAAGTGTAAAATGATGATATAAAACTTTGATAAAAGTACACTTTTAAGTATTAATCAATTCATTATTTTAAGTTTACAGTACTTTTATATATATACAGAGAAGGGGTTTTTAATAGCTATGGATTCATGTCACAAATAGGACTTATACAGTTGTGGAGCTGTAGAGTAAATCAATTACTAAAATATCTCCTATAAATTCTCAACTAAATTAATGTACAACTAACACCAACACTCCCCTTCAAGTTGGTACAAAGATGTCTTTGAAGCCCATTTTGTCAAATGAGCTCTAAAAGTTTTTGCTGGAGTGGCTTTTATAAGGATATCCAGGAGCTGATTCTCTGATCTAAGAAATGGAGAATTAATAACTATTTCTTTAAGATTTTATTTAATAAAATATTGGTCTACCTTCATATATTTTGTGCTGTCATGTTAACTGGATTATGAGATATTTCAATAACAACTTTATTATCATAGTAGAGGTTCATTCTTGATTTGGGACCAAAACCAATTTTTGAAAATAATATTTTGAGCCAAAGCAGTTCATATAGTCATTTTGCCATCACTCGAAACTCAACCTCTACACTTAACAAGGCAACTACCTTTTGTTTTTTTGCTCCTCTATATGACTAAATTGCACTAATAAAAGTGAAGTGTCCAGATGTAGATTTCCTATCAGATATGCTTCCTGCCCAGTCATCATCTGTGTACCCCTCAACCTCTAGATAATCATTTTCAAAAAATAAAAGCCCTTTTTCAGAAGCTGATTTCAAGTAACGAAGTATTCTAACTATGACATCTATATGTTCTTCATTTAGACAATGCATGAATTGGCTGACTATACTAACAACATAACAAATATTTGAATGCGTATATGATAGATAAATTCAACTTGCCCACTAGTTGTTGATACCTTTCCTTATTGGTTAAAACTCGTTCTAAAAAACCCCAAGTTTCTGATTCTAAACCATTAAGGTGTCAGTTGGCTTGCAATCAAGCATCTCTACTTCAGTTAGTAGGTCTAACATATGCTTTTTTTATAAAAGAAATATGCCTTGTTTTGACTTAGCCATTTCAATCCCTAAGAAATATTTACTCCTTCCAAGCTCTTCATCTCAAACTCAGTAGCCAATTATTTCTGCAACTTATAGATTTTTTCTGTATCGTCTCTAGTAATGATCATATCATCTACATAAATTATCAAGGTAGTTACCTTTCTCCGTCATTGTTTTAGGAATAAAGTGTGATGAGAGTTGCTTTGTTCAAAACCATATTTTTTCATAATCATACTAAACATGCCAAACCAAGCACATGGTGATTGTTTCAGCTCGTATAAAGCCTTTTGTAATCTATAAACAATTCTAGCGGTATGGGATGAGGTGTAGCCTAATAGGATGTCTATATACATTTCCTCCTCAAGGTCTCCATGAAGGAAAACATTCTTAACATCAAATTGGTGTAATGGCCAATCTAAATTTGTTGCCAAGGATAATAATACTCTAATAGTATTTAGTTACTAGAGAAAAGGTCTCCTGATAGTCCATTTCATACATTGATGTGTATCACTTGACTACCATCTCTTCCTCTACTACTCGTGTCCATCTAGGATTGGTCAAGGCTTCCTGAATTTTATGGAGGGTGTGACAAATAGATAGTTTATCAGTGAAGTCTGCGAGGATGGCCTTTAAGTAGTTACATGATTAGAAATAGAATATTGTGATTATTTTCCTTTAGTGCTGGGTAAATATTGAGCTAGAAGCTTACCCCTATTATGCCTAACAAGTAATTGATAACCAATATAGGAGTATCTAGAACAAGGTTAAAAGGTGAAGAAAAAGAGTTTACCTCATGGATATTCTTTTGCAAAGAATGATCATTGTTGAATACACGGAGTAGAGGCGTTTGTCTATTAAGCGTATGATGTTCAAGATTTTTTGGCACTATTACATCGTCTATTGTAACATTTCCTGCGGCATCTTTTTCTGTTATAGTTGCATTATCCTGTATCATTCTTTTCTATACTATTGTTGTTGGTATTGCAATGTATGTAGGAATATTAATAACAACCATAACATCTCTTTTTATCACTATTATTGTGATGCTATAATCAGGCAATCCCACCACTTTTGGTCTTCCTTCCATGTCTCCCTCTGAAAAGGAGAAGTGGATATTAGTGATGAGTAATAATTCTCAAATTCTAAGCATGTAACAGTCATTGTGATGTAGGTATGTTTTATGGTAGGGTTGTAACAATAGTAGCCCTTCTTATTTGTACCATACCTTAGAAAAATACAAATATCAGCATATAAATCTAGTTTGCTTCTTTGGTTTTTATGTAGATGGACAATGCTATACATCTAAATACATGTGAGGAAAGCATAAATATAGATAATAATGTAGCATGATTTGACATAACATGTAATGAAGTCTTAAATTTTAAGAATTTAGAAGGCATGCGATTTAGTAGGTGGACAACAGTTACTATAACTTTATTCTAGTAGTGGTAAGGTACGTTTACCCCAATTAGTAATGCACAGATAGTTTTCAGAATGTGTCTGTTCTTTTGTTCAGCTATGCCATTTTGTTGTGAAGTTTAACAATTTTCAGAATCTTAGTTTGCATATTCTCGTTTATAATCTGATCTTAGGATTCTAATTTTTCCTGAAAATTGGTTCTAAATCATAACATGAAAGGCATAAAATACATCAAATACATTGTCCTTACATTTCAACAAATATTATTTGGTTATAATATTCTATAAAAGTAATAAACCAACATATACTGTGGATCATTGAGATAAGAGATGGTTCCCAAACATTCAAATGAATCAACATAAAAGGGGTATCACTTTTATTAGAACTAATAATGAAAGGTACATGGTGACTTTTTGCTAAAATGCAAGTCTCACATTTGAACTCTAAATAATTCAGACTAGAAAATAATTATGAAAATAACTACCTCATATAACTAAATGAAAAGTGTCCCAACCGAGCATGCCATAACTAAAAATATTTTTTTTTATGCTGGATGAATGTTTCACCGTATTTGACTTTGCCAGAACTGAAATCATCCATGTAGTATTACTTCTCTTTCTTAGTACCATGTCCAACGATCTCTTTTGTAGGAATATCCTAAAAAAATAAAAAGTTAAATACATTGGTGCTATACAGTTTAATTTTTCAATAGCTTGCCCTATAGACATTAATTTATTTGTAAAAGATGGTACTACACAAAATATTAGATAAATATATTGATGATGATAAGTGTACTAGTCTAGCCCCTTTAACTAGATACATGACCCTATTAGCATTAGAAATACTACTTTTTGGTTCTATGTGATTTGCAAGATTATCTAGACTAGGTCATATGGTCTGATACACCAGAGTCCATTATCTAGTCATTTTTTCTCTGTTTTTTAAAAACTATGAGAGCACTGTTGTTGTGATAACAATCGTTATCTTGATTATTGTGATTAATAGTAGTCTCTACTTTTGATTCCACACAAGGAGTAAGAGAAAGTTGGGTTTCTATATATACCAATGATGCTTATCCAATTCCACCATTAGCCTCATTTAGTTTTTTTACCTTAAGTTCATTTCACCATTCTATGTAGCTTGAAACAAGTTTCACATGTATGTTTTATGTTCCCACAATGAGAACAACTACGTCCTCCACCCTCTGTTTGTCCCTTAACTTTTGTTAAAAAATTCAGTTTCCCCCTCATTATTGCATACCCCATTTATCCATTGGTCATATGTAGTAGTGAGCTAGTTTCCCCCCCTCTAATTGCTATGACTAAAGCAATAAGACCACCATTGGTTGTGAGCATAACTGGTTGTCTGATGTTTTCCCTTTGAATATAGGCATAGGCTTGTTTAACGATTGTAAATGGTTATAGTTGAAGTACATCATTCCTAATTTTATCAAGTCTATCACCTAGTTTATCAAGAAAAACATAAACCTCATCTTTTTGAAGTAGGGTGTTATATTTTTTGTATATCATTTGTGTGCTCCATTAGATTTGGGCGGTGAAAGTCGATTTTCCTCCACAGGCCTTGAAGACCATTGTGGTATGACTCGATGAATTCTCCACTTTGTCTCATTCAAGTGACCTATCTCTTTAAATTATATACCTAAGATTTGTCATTCCTGTCAAAATAGGTTATAGCAATTGATTCTCACACCTATTTGGCTGTTGGAAACCGAATAAAGTTGCCACATAGTGAGGGGTCCATTGAGTTGATCAACCAACCCTTTACAATAGAGTTCTTTATCCTCTATTTTCTAAATATAGGATCATTCGAATTTGGTTGTGGAAGATCACCATTTATATATCCTAGTTTGTCTTTTTCTAAGATATACATCTCGACGATATGAGACCATAAAACATATTTGGTTCCATCAAGTTTGATAGTAATTAGTATGGTTGTATCATATGTCACTGCAGAGGTCGGGGTTTGGTTTTGTGTCAAAACCTGAGTTATTCTTGTAGTTAAATCTTCAAGGATAGTAGTGATTCCTTATTGATTTTGTTCCACTAAATCAGAAGGGGTTACCATCATTTTTTGTGCTGTTGCTATTGTTATTATAACAGCTTTGACTAATTCAAAGGAAAAAAAGGAGAGTTTTATGTATTGCTTTGACATCATGTTAATAAAGAAAGAAATCTAGAATTTGTATTTGTTTTATTCATTATTTTAAGTTAGTACTTCTATATATACATAAAGAAGGGGTTCTTGATAGATATGGATTCTTGTCACATATAAGACTTAAATAGCTGTAAAGTAAATCAATTGCTAAAATCTTTCCTACAAACTCTCTACTAAATTAATATATAGTTAATGTCAACACAATCGCACTTCAACTAATTTTTTTAATATTTAATAAATATTAAAGTAAAAATTTTCCCTAACCCCACCTAATAATAACAAAAATTCCAAGGTTAAAAAGATGAAAATGACCCTTGACCAAAGCTAGCTTTTTTTATTTTTTTTTCAAGGGCATTTCAGTAACTTAATTATGTATTTGAAGTTGAAAATGAAAAAAAATATCCCTATATAAGAGCCTCATTTTTCTTTGTTTCTAAAAACATTTTCATAAAAATAATTAAAAGATCTAAATACCCTATCAATCAGGATAAACATTGTTATTATGCCTTTCCTTTTGAGTTTATTTTGTTATAATGTTAATGCTACCTAGAATTATATTTAATCATATTGTTTCTATACTATATATTATTGTTTATATTTATTTTCCTAGAAGCACAAGTAATCTAACTCTTTACAATGTTTATAAATTTCACAGCTTTGTCATGAAAGGTACTTCAGATCAGTCACTTTATGACCTAGAAAAGCATTGAAAACAAAGGAGGCTATAACAAGTGTAGAAAATCTGTGCCCTTTTTATAAATGCAAAAATCCTTGCTTAAATACTCTAAAAATAACAAAGTGTTTCTAGACTCTAAACAATTGTCAAAAGCTTCTGATCCAAAGGTGTTGTTTTTTTTTAAAAAAAAAAAATTGTTAGCATGTTATTTACTAAGTTGTAAAGCTTATCTCACCACAAATTCCTCGAACTATTTGGGCCTGCTAAAATTATAATTGAAACAATATATTGGTACTTGACAATGGCAGAAACTCCACCAGTCAATTCTATTTCTCTCTATTATGCTTGTGATAAGATAATCATTTTAACATATCTTTTTAAGATTTAAGAAAATCTATAATAAGAGAAAGTATATAATAAAATGATTTTGAGACATATCAAACTCAAAACAATTGATTTTGGTGATTAATCAAACAAAAAAAACTTAAATTCAATAGTAAGTTGAACCCAAAAAAACATGAGTGTACAAAAATATTTAAATTGAAAGTATAGTGAGTTAGATGAAATATTATACTCTTTAATGTAAATTAGGTTAATGAGCAGAACTAAAAAAACCAAGGGTCTGATAAGATACTAGACCTAACATTTTTGGGTTCAGTTGTCAACTGAACCTGAAGAAACATGAGCTTAATAGCAAGGTGTTTTAGGATTTATTATTTATATGTTTCTCTGTTATTTTAAGAGACAATTTTGATGATTAATGAAAATATTACAGACTTTGCTTATCTTCAGTCTCCTTTTTTCTCTTTTTTAGCTTCCCCCCAAAAGCTTCTTTTCCTTTTGCTTTAATTTTATTATTTATTGTCCCATACCTAATTTGGTATTAGAGCCTGGGTTTTAATTGTTCTTATAATTAAATGATCTATAATGTTTATGCTAAATCCTAGATTTGATTTGATTTAAAAGAAATTATTCATTTTTTTTTAAAAAAACACCTACTGTTCTGATTATATATATAAAAAAACATTGTTCATCATCCATGACTATAATTTGGTTTTCTAGCAGCAACGCTCCTTTTATTAGCAGCATCTCAGCCAACCACAACAATACCCTTGCCATCAGTGGCGCCTCAATCAGTCATAATGACAAACCCACCACTGAAATGACCTGTATATCAGTCCACTGATTCACATCAATTTGCTACCTTCGATATAGACTAGTGACAACCACCAGATTGACATCGTAAGAGACATCAGTGGATCTCCAGCTTCAGTAGCATAAAAGCACCAGCTACAGCTACCCATAAACCTTTCACCGCCAGTATTAACTAGTGGCTCCTCCTAGCAAAAGCAGCGTTTCAGCTAATGTCATCCTCTTCAGTGTCATCAACTGAGCTTTAACTATCTCTGTCCACAGTACCATTGCCATCCATTATTAGCAACAAATAGAGTAGTAGAATCGACTAACGACAACAACCATCCTCAATAGACTGCAGTTGACTATGCCTTCAACAACCATAATGCACCACCACTAATAAGAAGTAAAGAGGTAGGGAAGAAGGAAATAAAAGCTGGTAAAATAATTAACCCAGCCACATCATTACCATGTCAGAGCATCCATATCATCTACTGCGATATTAGTTCTTGCCATGTTGTTTGCCACGTCATTAGTTTCTGACACGTCACCGTATTCTGCCACATCATTTTCCTTGCCAACATATCTTGTTATGTCATCTGCTATGTAATTCTTCACTACAACATCATCCGATCAAAAATTTTCACCCATTAAAAATCATCTTTCCTGGAATGTTTTTACACTTGTTAACCAAGAATTAACATTAATATTATTCTTTGTGCTTACCCATAACTAAATTATATAGCCTGTCGTTTAATTGAATTACTCTAATTTTGAGCCATTAAAGATCTGATCCTTTTAATTAATTATGGAGCTTGGTTAAATTAGTGGGAAAATTGAAACATTGTGTTTATATTACTTATATGCATTTAGAGGACTTACATTATTTGCTTGTGCATTTTTCTGGTTTAATATGTCATTACTTAGTTTTCAAGATAAAAAATAAAAATAAAATATTTTTTTTTATTAGCTATAATTTTATTTTGTGTTTTTACTTACAAGTGTTATTTATGATCTTAGTCTCAAGATTAATTTTTACATGCATTTATGTAATGGTTGTTTAATACACAATTTAGAAGTCATAGTTATAATGGACCTGAACTTTAGTAATGTTTTTAGAGATATTCAAGAAGAATTACAACTTATACGAATGAAAATGAGTGACATTTCCAATCAAATGAATAACCTTTCTAGATGGGTGGAGTCCATAGAAACTTTGCAAGTAAGACGGTCTACTGAGAGTGAACATTTTAGTGACAACCATAGGAATCCTTAAAGATCAATTTCTCATATGAACCACCAACATAACCAACATCAGGGTCACAATGACTTTGATGATCCTAATGATAGTGAGCGTTCCAATGATTACCATTAAAGACCAATTCATCCTAGAAACCATCAATACAATCACAATTAGGGCCATAATGTCTATGATGACCTTAACGAGCGAGTCATGAGTCATATCAAGGTAGAAGCCCCAACTTTTTAGGATCAACTTGACTCCTGGATTTTTGATAGATGGATCTATGAAATGGATTAATTCTTTAACTGGTATAATTTATCTAAGAATAGAAGGGTAAAATTTATAAAGATGAAACTTCGTGAAACTGTTCAGCTCTATTGGGAAAATATAAAAGAGTCTTTGATTAGGAGAGGTCAACACCTTATTATTGAAATGAAGACTAAGTTAGAAGAAAAGTACTTGCCTCATTCTTATAGAGGAAATCTTATAGAGCAATAGAATAACTTAAAGCAAAAAGGCAAGTCTGACAATGAATAGTGGCATAGTTTGATGAGTAAAGGATGAGGTGTGTAGTTAGGGATGATGAAGTGATGACCTTAAATAGATTTCAAAAGGGTTTAAATGATGACCTTAGAAGAGAGGTTGAGCTTAGAGGTGTGTTCGCTCTTAATGAAGCTTGTACCCTAGTGCAAAATTATGACTTGGTTATAAAAAACTAGTGGACAAGATGTCAGGACACTCATAATACCCTTTCTAGATCTCAACTGGGAAGTAATAACTCCATATCAGGTGCCTTATCTCCTAAGCCTAATCATTTGATTTCCTAGATGTCTAGAGAAGATAAAGGTAAGGGTATTTTTCATGAAGCACCTAAGATAACCTCAAGAATTTAGTGTTTTAAGTGTCAGGATTTTGGTTATATTTTTTCTTGTTGCCCTAATAAGGCTCTATTTATCAAGGGGTAAGAGGATATTGGTGAAGAAGATAATTGTGATGATAAAATATATGAACCCGATTCTGATGACTTTGAGGATCTAAATGATGAGGATAAGTCTAACTTATTAGGATGTGTTAGGTTTATATCCACTCAAATCAAGATAAAGGGTATGGTTAGATATGCTTTAACACGACCTAAAGGAACTGAGGATTGGAGAAGGACTATTATTTTTACACTTACGTTAAATGTAGAGATAAAGGGTAAGATTATCACATACAGTGGTAGTTGTATCAATTCAATTTTTTTAGGTAATGTATCCTATTTAGGCTTAAAGTTTATTCCACACCTTAAACTTATAATGTGTCTTGGTTTAATGATACATATATAATAGTAAAAAAGAGATGTCTTTTTTCCATAAAGATCTTAGACTATATCATGAAGAAATTTGGTGTGATGTCATTCCCATTGATGTAGGGCACATCATTTTGGGTAGGCCTTGGTTATATGATTTGGATTTATAATTTTTGGACAATCAAATACTCATTCATTCACTTTTCAAGGTAAAAAAAATCCAATTTATTAGATTACCTCCAAGGTCTAATGACAATAGTCAAAAGAAGAATAAATTAAAAGAAAGAGGGTTTAACATCACAAGTTCTAGGGAGTTTAATAAGGAGATTTATGAGGAATCTGTTATATTTGCTATAGTAGCTAAGAAGATTGTAGAAAACTTTCTAGAAGAGCCACTTGAAGAGGTAAGAGAAGTGTTGAAAGAATTTCTAGATGTTTTCCCTTCTAAACTACCTAATGATTTGCCCTTTATGTATGATGTTCAATATGCCATAGATTTTATCCTTGGTGTTACATTACTAAACTTGCCTTACTATAGGATGAACCTGCGTGACCATGCTGACTTGTCAAGGCAAGTATGTGAGTTGTTATAAAAGAGATTTATACAAGAGAGTTTGAGCCCTTGTGTAGTACTTGCATTATTAACACCCAAGAAAAATGGATCATGGAGAATTATCTAAATAGTCGAGCCATCAATAGGATTACAATTAAGTATCATTTTCCAATTCCTCGATTGGATGATATGCTAGATATGATGGCAAGACCCCAGATCTTCTCTAAGATTGACTTGAAGAGTGGGTATCATCAGATTAGAATTTGTTTGGGAGATGAGTGGAAAATGACATTTAAGATTAAGGATGATTTATATGAATGGCTAGTCATGCCTTTTGGCCTTTCTAATGCACCAAGCACGTTTATGAGAGTAATGACACAAGTGCTTAGGCCATTTATGAGAAGGTTCATGGTGGTATACTTTGATGATATTTTTATTTATAGCAAAACCAAGAAAGAACATTTTGATCATCTTATTCAAGTTTGTACCACCCTAAGAAGGCAAGTTTGTTTGCAAATGTCAAAAAGTGTTCTTTCTTTACAAATTAAGTGGTCTTTCTAGGGTTTATAATGTCATGTCTCGGCTGACTTCCAGAAAGTCCAAGCGATAGTAGATTGGCCTAAACCTAAGACTATTTATGAGGTTTATAGTTTTCATGGGCTTTCAACTTTTTATCATTATTTTATTAAGGGATTTAGAATCATCATGTCATGTCTTTTATCACAGATTGTTTGAAACAATGTGAGTTTAAGTGGAGCAAAAGAACTAATAGGGCATTTGAGGAGGTTAAGAAGAAAATGACAGAGGCCTTAGTAATGTGGATACTTGATTTTACTAAAGTGTTTGAATTAGAATGTGATGCTTCGGGAGTCGGTATAGGTGGAGTACTTAGTCATAAACATCATCATGTAGCCTACTTTAGTGAGAAACTTAATGAGGCAAAACAAAAGTACTCAACTTATGATAAGAAGTTTTATGCGGTTGTTTAGGCTTTGTGCTATTGGCGCCATTACTTGTTACCACAAGAGTTTGTTCTTTACTCCAACCATGAGCCCCTCTACTATCTTAACTCTTAAAAAAAGCTTAATCATAGGCATGGTTATTAGGTTCAATATTTGCAAGCATACTTATTTGTTTTGAAACATAAATCTAGAATAGAGAATAAGGCTACAAATGCTTTGAGTCGTCGGGTAATGCTATTATTTGTAATGAGTATTGAAGTTATAGGATTTGAGATACTTAAAGAGGAGTATGAATTTTGCTTAAAATTTAGAGAAATATACTTGACAATGAAGGATAAGAATCATTGTCTTATAAATGGTTATCACCTCCAATATGGATACTTATTTCGGGATAATAAGCTTTATATCCCAAAAAAATCTGTGTGTGAATTTTTGATATGGGAGATTCATGCTGGAGGTCTCTCAGGATATTTTGGAAGGAATAAAACCATTAAGAGGTGGAACGTTAGTTTTTTTAGTCTAGTTTGAAAAGAGATATTGCTAAATTGGTAGGTTAATATCGAACTTGCCAACTAGTTAAGCATAAAAAATAAAATACTAGTCTTTACACCCTATTGCCCATTCCCACTTACCTTTAGCAAGATGTAAGCATTGATTTTGTGTTTGGACGTCCACGTATTGCAAAGAAACATGATTTTATTTTTGCAGTTGTCGACCGTTTCTTTAAAATGACCATTATATTTCTTGTACTAAGACCACAAATGATTCCAGAGTTGCAAAACTCTATTTTGATAAGATTGTCAAGTTTTATGGTTTTCCTAAAATCATAGTTTCAGATAGGGATGTTAGATTTACAAGTTATTTCTAGAAAATCCTTTGGCATATGGTAGGAACCAAATTAAAGTTTTCTACTGCTTACCACCTCTAAATTGATAGTCAAACTAAGGTGGCTAACAGGAGTTTGGGCAACCTTTTAAAGTGTTTAATGAGTAATCATAATTAGAATTGAGATCTGATTCTTCCTATGACCTAGTTTGCCTATAATAGCTCTGTTAAAAGGTCAATAGGTATGAGTCCCTTTGAAGTTGTACATGGTTATAAGCCTAGAAAACCTTTAAATATTCTTCCCATGTCCCTTCATGCAAGAGTGTCTAAGTCGGCTGAATCCTTTACACGTAGAATTTAGGATTTGCATATTGAGATCATTAAACAATTTTAAGCAAGTAATGCACAATATAAACTTTAAGCTGATTTATATACACGATATAATGAGTTTAATATGGAATACTATATTATGATTTAGATTGGACTCGAGTGGTTTCCTTCGGGAGCTAATAAAAAATTATATACATGTAGTGCTAGGCTTTTTAAAGGGCTACAACGGGTTAGTCTAAATGCTTATGTTCTTGATTTATCATATGATTTTGGCATTAGCTTTATATTTAACACTAAGGATCTAGTTGCATACTATAAACCACTTCCTATTCCAAATGATTCATTTGAAATACCATTTAACTCCTTTCTTGATGATCATATTAAAATCTCTATCCCTTTCACCTTGAAATCAGCACCTTGAAGTCATGTTATTTTGGATGAACAAGTTGTTTTTAACATGAATGGTGAGGTTCGGGGTGGGTCGACTTAACTTAGATTGCACTTAGATTACTAAAAATACTTTTTAGCAGCTTCATCAAGATCTTTGGGAGTACTATCAGAGTTGGCCAGTGCTACACTCAATGAGGTTGAGTTTCTCTAACCATGAGAGAATTGGTGGAGACACTAGACCCACATCATAAACTACGCGAGTATATAGATAGAAACGATGTGGGATAGTCCAGCCTGTCATGTTTTGGTTAAGAGACTAAACCTATTTGGGCCTATCTCATTGTTATTTTATTTATTTAGCCTATTTGGGCCTATTTATTGTTATTTTATTATTTATGATAAACAATTTGATTTGATGAGTTAAGCTTAATAACGAGGTGTTTTAGGATTTATTACTTATATATTCCTTTGTCATTTTAAGAGACAGTTTTGATGATTAATGAAAATATTATAGACTTTATTTATCTTAATCCCTTTCTTTTCTTTTTTAGCTTTTTTTTCTTTAAAAGCTTCTTTCTTTTCTTGCTTTAATTTTATTATTTATTGTCCCACATCAATACTTGGCTTTAGTTGCTAGTTGAATCCAATGTAACATAGGTCTAGATGAACATCTAAACTAAATGTATAACAAGTTGGATAAACCATTATTCCTTTTAACCTAGGTCTTTTTACATCTTATATCTTGAGTATCTAAGATTAAGGAGTCCTGCTTCTAGAATGATTTTAAGAATCATTTGCACATGAGGTAATAATTTTTCTACACTTATAGATGTACAAAAAATCTTTTAAGAGATCTATCATACTTATTATCTTATTAATAACATGTAAGATATAAAAGAGATTTGTCTATCATTAATGCCATTGAAAATTAAAAACTTTTCAATCATTTTCTTTTCTAAAAATAATAAGATTTATTAGATATAAATACCTCCTAAACTATCTAAGTAAGGGATTAAAACCTTTTTATTTTTGAAGATAGTACATGCATTTTAGAATATTAATCATCATAAAATATAAGGAGAAATATAATTTGCTTTTAGAATTTAAAACTCTTTCAAGATTTTTTTTTATATAAAATTACTGACTTTATTATTTAAGTTCCTTGATTAAAATTGTTTTTATAAATATTTAAGATTTTACTATTAATTTGATATTTTTTGAACTAAAAAAAAATATTCACCTAGATATAGATATCTTGATTAACCATACCCACAAACTAAATAACTTGTTATATTAGATATTCTGGTCTTCCGGCATCATCTGTGGCGCTATACAATGTGTCAATTGATGCCACATAAATGGTGAGCACATCACAAGACAAGGAACTTACATTCCCGATGTTCTGTACAAAAAATACAATGGCTGCACATCTTTGGGGGTGCCCCAGAACATCCATCTTTTATTACGCTTTCCCTTAAATAATAATCTGTGGCGCCTGCAGCGTAGCACGGGCATTCTGCAAGTGTTATCTATAATTAACAAGAATTTTTGTTAAATTCAGGGGACTCTGGAAACTTCAATGATCTACCAGCCTTTGGAACAGGCATCAGGATGGAAGTCACAAGGAAAATCCACTCCAAGAATCAATAACGAATCCCTGTTTTCCGTTTTGAATGTAATGATTTCTCTGTCTGACATTGAAGTGATGCTGTGAACCTGCAGATATAGTTTGGTGGGACAATGGATGGTTTTCTTCAATAATCTTGCAGCTAATCTTCTGTCATCTTATCACCGGTTGTTGCACAGAAGCACTGGCCTTGTTCTGGAATAAGTTTCTTATTCTAGCCTGGAGAACTGCAAGTCTTGATCTCCCATGCTTCCACGGGTGTTCTTCAAGTGTTGGCCTGCATATTCGGGCCTTGCACTGCTATTCGCTCCACACTTCGGCCTGTATTGTTTGCCTAGTTTGTTTTCCGGGGCGCTAGCACAGGCCCACTGTTTTTCCCTTCTTACCATCGACAGCATGTCATGGTTTATCATGTAGGATATTTCTATAAAAAATATATATACGTGAAGTAAAGAAAACTGGGAATCTTTAAGCCTTTGACTTTTAAAATGAGCCTTAGCATGGCAGATTTTGACGGGCTAAATGACCAAGCATTTGAAATTTCATAGGGTGGCCTAATTTCAAATCTTGGGTTTTATCTGTCCTTAGTCAAATCTCAATAGATCAAGGTGTTGATTGATTTCTATCAGTCTACCATCTTAGAGGTGTTGAGCTTTCTCATGAGAACGAGCTGACACCACCCAATGGACCACACACTTAGAAGAAAAGAAAACAGCAGCAAAACTTGACATAAGAAAATAACAAGTTGCTGTTAATTTAGTCACCATGATCCATTACAAAATAAAAAGACAAAATCATGAAGTTGAGAGATAAAAGAGAGAGAACATCATTGCTTTTCTCTCTACCAACCAGCTAGCTTCACTATTTTCCAAAACACAGCAGATCAAGAAGATAAACATCATCACCACCCACTTCCTCTATCCACAAGGTGATAAAAAGCAATCTTCCTTTTATCTGTCTTCTTTTGTTTCTGTTGTTTTGTTGGTAAGTTGCTAGTCATGAAAGTGAATTGAAGGATGGTTTTATGTATACAAAATTAACCAATGTGCATTGCTACCTCAAAGATGATTGTAACAAATGGAAACTATTGAAGAATTAATAAATAATCTATTGCCATTTCCTTGTAGCAATGCTTGTTAGTGTGTAAAGAACTTCCATAGTTCTTCATCCATAAGGTACAGAACATTTCTTCTTCTTCTTTTTTTCCTGTGGATTATATATGGCGCTGGTTGAGAAAACCATATACAAAGAGTGAACAATCCAAGCTTGATGTAGTTTAAAGGTTCTTAGTTTGAACTTTAAAGGTTCATGTTTCTTTTTTCTTTTTTCCCCCACCTCTGATAATCCGTTTAATCCAGCCCCTTCTTTTCTACTGTTCTGTTCTCTTTTTCAATCTTTGGTAATGTTCAATGAAGTTCCGGATTTGATTTGTTGTCTTAAATCTTTGGCAGTGTACTTTCTAGTTCTTTTCATGCGTATATTTGAGAGGATCTTTGCAGCAAGATTTTCTTTTGTCTTGACGATACATAATCTGTCTCACTTCCTTGACATATGAAAGAATAGCAAGTTGTTTCTCTGTATGTTTTATTCTGCTAAATATTTGTACGAAGTGAAGAGGGCATTAGGGGCATAAATCATCCTTGTGATTTCATATATAGACGTCATCTTAAATAATATAGGTAGATTCTAATTTTGGCAGTGTCCCAAGGGATCAATCTGTTAATTTTATCAAGAGTTATACCCCTTTTCTTGGATCATCGTGATTGAACATGTTCTACTTTTTAGATATGCATCCATGATAGGATAAACAAACAAGTGCTTTTGATGTGAATATAGGATTTTACCTCCTGGAGATTCTAACAAGTTGTTTTGACAAGGATGTTCTGTTTTCTTTTGTTGCTTGATTCTTGTCCTCATTTCTTTTGATTCATTGTTTAGTTTATTTGGATGCTGTGCAGAGAAAGGGAGATGGAGGCTGAAATGGTGGATCAGTACTGGTGTCATGTGTGTTCTCAGATGGTGAACCCGGCAACAGAAGCTGATATTAAATGTCCCTTTTGTGAGAGTGGTTTTCTGGAAGAGATGGGCAGCACGAGAGAAGTCAACAACAGTGGCTTTGATTTAGGATCAGAACACGTGTTCTCTCTTTGGGATACAATCTTACTGGACCTTACGGATGGCTTAGGCACTTCTGGTTTGAGAAGCACAGCTCAAGAACATATTAGCAGTCCCAGTTCACCATATGAAGATGAGCTAGACTTTGAGTCTTTACATCGGAGAAGGGGTAGAAGAAGCGCATCTTCAGTCCAGAGCTTACTTCAAGATCTTAATCTGGGAGCAGAGAATTATGAAAATGACAGAGAGAGCACTGGCAGCAGCAGCAGCAGCATTTTGATTTTGGTTAATCCTTTTAATGAAGAGGCAATAATTCTTCAGAGTCCCGATGATATGAACCAAGCTGAAAACCCAAGTCAAAACGTGACAAGTTCTTTCCGGGACTACCTTATAGGACCTGGCGTGGATTTACTGCTACATCATTTGGCTGAGAGTGGTCCTAACCGTTACGGGACTCCTCCAGCAAATAAAGAAGCAGTTAAAGCAATGCCAACAGTTTCCATTAATCAGAATTTGCAGTGTTCAATATGCTTGGAAGAGTTTGAGATTGGATCTCAAGCAAAGGAGATGCCATGCAAACACAAATTCCATGGAGAGTGTATTGTTCCATGGCTGGAACTTCATAGTTCCTGCCCAGTTTGCAGGTTCCTAATGCACTCAGATGATTCCAAGACTGAAGTCAGTCAGTCGAGAAGTGACGCAGAGACAATGGAGAACAACGATGCTAGAAACACTTGGGTCCCTATCTCATGGCCTTTTGATGGTTTGTTTCCTTTATCAGGATCTCAAAATGGTGGGAGTTCTATTTCAGCACCCTCGTCGACAACCATGCCTGGAAGTACTTCCTACACCGATGAAACTTGAACACTTGGTTTTTTGTTCCTTTCTGTGTTTCCTTGGCTTTCTTCTGTATATTGCCATCTTATCTTAGCAAAATGGTACACTCTCCATATGTAAATGAAGCAATGATATTGGTGCCTTTTTGTATCGTGTAAGCAATTTTGACACCTGATGATGAGATTCCATATAATTAGATTTCTGGAATTGGATTTAGGCAGTCTGGTTGACGAGTAGCACAGAAGAGAACGCAAGAATGTAATTTGTTTCCCTAGCTAGTTCTAAATCCTAGATTTAAATCTGAGCTGATGATCTGCTTGACCGAATGACACAGACCTTACAAGTCCCTCCTTTTCCTTCGCCGTCTTCGTCTCTGTCTTTGTTCGTTAGATAAAAAGACAGATTAGGCTCGGGAGAAAAGTTGATGCTGCTCATTTCAGGTTTGCAAATTCTTTCACCTGATACTAGGACTGCAGGCTCAGAAATCTACTGAATTTTGGGTCTTGGAGCTTAAGGAAATGAGAGGAGTTCTCAGAATTCCGTGGGTTTTGATGCTGCTTCTTCACTTCTTGAAAGATCTGTCCAGAAGAATGAGATGCTACTGCAGCAACACTTTTCTTAAAAAGTTGATTGCTTGAGTTGCTGTGCTTCATTTGTTACTGTCAGGCTTGACGGAACCTTTTCTCGTTGTGGTTGGATTGGCTCCAAGCTAAACAATGCAGCATTGCATTGGCCTCCGGGATTAAAACTGTATACTACTAAATAGGCCAGTAATGTTTTTTAAAGGTGAATAAAAACTAATGAAGCATTGGAAAACAGAACTCATAATGCATCTACGCAGAGCACAAAATAAATTGCCAAAATTGTGAAGATGCTCTCTTCAATATTCAGTTACTTATCATTGTTCCAACACCACTTAAACAGACGATAAACTATTAAATAATTAGATGCCTTGTCATCTGTAAAATCTTTCAACCCATTCTGTCCACAATATGATCACTGCACTGGCAAGATCTTGATAACAGAGGCAGTACCAATCTTGTGCAATGCTACAACCGAGTCTCCTGGCTTGCACAGTCCCTTCATCTTCGCATATTGGAAGGCCATCTCAATTGTTTCTTCAGTGGACTCACTATGATAAACCTTGCCTGATACTGAGGTCAAAACAGGCATCAGACCCCGGTAAATAAGGCTATGCCTTGCTGGAGCTTCATCACTGCACGACCCCTCGAAGGAATCATTTCTATTCTCTGGAACGATCATTGACAAAATTGGCATGCTTGGTCGGTACTTAGACACCAACTTTGCTGTGGTTCCACCCTTGGTCAGGACTAAAATAAATGCTGCTTTGATGGTGTTTGCTGTCTTGACTGCTGAAGACGCCATACTTTCTAATGGGGTCATAGGCATAGCAGCAGTTGCCATAATTGTCTTGAAAAGATGCCCATAATCTATGAAGTTCTCAGCCTCCATGCATATTCTAGACATGGTTTGAACAGTAAGCTCAGGGTAGGCTCCAGCAGCAGTTTCTCCACTGAGCATCACACAATCAGTACCATCAAGAACTGCATTGGCAACATCCGTAGCCTCAGCTCTAGTAGGCCTTGGAGACTTGATCATGGACTCCAACATCTGAGTAGCAGTCACTACAGGCTTTCCTTTTATGTTGGCCTTGTTTGTCATCACTTTCTGAGCTAGAAATATTTTCTCAATTGGAATTTCCATTCCCAGGTCACCTCGTGCAACCATAAATGCATCAGAATTTGCAAGAATGTCATCAAAATTGGCAACCCCTTCTTGATTTTCAACCTGCCAAAATATAGAACCAAAAGGTCAATTTGATGATCGTTTTGCTTCAAAACTGTAACTCAGCAGCATATGGCCTGGTGTTAGCTAATCATCATGGAGTCACTCTGTAGGCATTTCTATGTTATTTGTGTCAATTAAAAATTGTAAATCCTAAGAAGTCACCCTTTAGTTCTAACAGAGAAAATTAAGGCCCGCGTTGAAAGTTAACTCGAGAGGCATATTGGCACAAGATTCAGATATTATCGACTTACCTTTGACATGAGAAGGATGTTCTTTCCATCATTCCCTAGCAGCTTTCTGACCTCCATGAGATCTGAACCTTTGCGAACAAAGGACAGTGCGATCATGTCAATCTTATTAGGGACACCCCACTTCAGGATATCCTCCTTATCCTTCTCTGTTAAGGTAGGGAGATCGACGACAACTCCAGGAAGATTCACATTCTTCTTCTCACCCAGAACAGCAGAATTTTCACAGCGACAACGGACCAATCCCGAGTCCTTGTCACAAGCCAAAACTGTTAGTGAAATTGTGCCATCAGAACACAAAATAACACTTCCTGGCTGAACATCTTCAGCCAACTTCAGGTAGCTCATACAGATCATATTCTCATCACCCTTCAAGCTATAATCAGTAGTGATAAGTATCTCCATGCCCTGCTTGAGCTGCACAGGCTTCCCATCTTTCAAGAATCCAGTCCGAATTTCCGGTCCCTGTACTCATCACAATTTGCGAATATTCATAGTCAGTCAAATTCCAAGTATTGCACTAGACGTCAGAAATAGCTGGCAAAATTCGGTATGATCTTTAAATCATCTCATGGCAAAATAAAGACATTTAACTCATTACTGAGAAAAAAAAAATAGGGCAGCATCCAAGGTAGACAATATGTTTGCAAACCAAATCCAATAACCATTAAAGAACATTGATTCCCTATGCAGCCTATCCCCCCAAATGCAATTATGCAAAGCTTCACACATAATCAACAAGTTTTTATTCTTTTAAAAGCAGAGAACATATTCTGTACAACTTAACGTGCATTCCATTGTCTCTTTCCATATGTATTGATTATACTAAAACTATGGCTAAAGGAAGTTTATACTGACAATAATGATATGGGACAGGGTTGGCCTCAAGAAAAAATTAATTATTTCCCGCAGAGAGAAGCACATCAAATTGATGGTATTGGGCACAGAAAAAAGAATGGCTGTTAATAATCTAATGTAGATTTCACATGGGAATCTCAAGAGAATTAACATCAAATTAGCAGTAATATTATCATGGAAAATTAAGGAACAAAGTAAAAGAATTCAAAGAACAAAAGGAAAAAAAAACTATAATCTCCTAAAACAAGAAACATTAAGAAATAATAATAATAAAGAAAATCTACAAACAAACGTTAATGCATTAAATGGAGAAACAAAAAAGACAGGAGTTAAGAAAGATATTGGCACCTTGGTGTCCAGCATGACAGCACATAGAATGCCAGTATTGTTCATGGCAGTCCTAAGATTATCAAGGGTTTCTTGGTGATAAGCATGAGTTCCATGCGAAAAGTTGAAGCGAGCAACGTTCATGCCAGCCCTTAAAAGCCTCTCAATCATCTCAACAGACCTTGACTGTGGCCCTAACGTGCATACTATCTTCGTCTTTCTTGTCCTCGTGTCCTCCCCTACCACCAAGCTTTGACCACCCAGAACATTCTCCATTGTCGCTAATTAAAAACTCGAAGAGAAAACGAAAACAGAGATTTTTATGTTACTACAGAAGTAGGGGAAGTCTAAAGGGTTTTTGGAGGGTTTTTAGTTGGAGAAATGGTAATGACAAGGGCTAAGGGCGCTGTGTGTGTCTATATAAGGTTAGGATTATACTTGCCGTTTAGTCCACTTATTCATGGTATTAAAAAAAGTTTAACAATTTAAAAACTATTTGAGAACAAGGGTGAAAAAGAAATATTCTTTTTTTAAAAAATAAAAATAAAAATAAAATTAACATGCCTTATGACTCATGGAAACAAAAGGAGAAAACTTCAAAAATTTTGTTTTGTTTGTTTAGGAAAACAATTTCTCAAGGGACACACAAATAAAAATTAATGATTGTTTAAAATAACTTTTACTCTCTCACATTAGATTTGTCACATTTTACTTTAGATTATAATAGTGTAATTTTTTAAAATTTCTAATTTGATCCTCGAATATTCTTTTGCTCAATTGAGTTATTTTAAGATAAAATTAAAGTTAATTGCATTTTTTTTTTGTATTTTTGTAAGGGATAGTTAAATTGAAAGAAAAGGGACTAAAGTGAAATAAATGAATAATAATGGTGGCAGATTGAAAATTTTAATCAAAAATTTATTTAAGTCCCTCATCTATTTTAATTAATAGGTGAATGCTCCTTTGATTTTTACAAAATTCAACTTTGATACTAAACTTTATTTTACTTATTTTTAGTTTTTTTTTTATGTTGGAGAAGAGGAAGGAGGTCATTGGAATCCAACTTATAGAAAGAAAATATTTATTGGTGTGGAATTTGACTATTAATATGATTGTGTTTTTATATCAAATAATTTTATATGATTAGAAGAGTTGAAATTATAATTTTTTTTATCTTAAAGATACGAGCTTAAAAAAGTTTTTTTTTCCTAATGGATTTTAGGTTTCGATGTAATTTTTTATGTTCTTCGTAGCCATGAATTCAATTTTAGTTTTTTCCTTCAAATTACGAGGTTGAATAGACAAAACATTGCCTGCTAATACAAGCAACTTGTCATTTTTTTCTTGATATATGGAGTGGATGACATGTTATCCTTCCAGTAAATTAAAAAAAAATATAGGCTGGTATATAGGCTATTGCTTGATTGGGTTAGGTGCTAGGCTTGACCCATTAGGTCCAAAACATTTAGCTTGTTTTTTTCTTTTAAATTTTGATTTTTTTAAAAAAATAGTGCATTAGTTGATATTTGTTTTTCAAATAAATTTTAAGTTGATGTTTTAATTAGTTTGTGATGGTTTTTTTAATGATATTAGATGTGTTTAGTTTTTAAAGAGGTATGCATTATTTATATGTGATTTTTTCTTAATTTTATATAGATTAATTTTTTTAATAGTGATTTTTTATAAAAATTTTCATGTGTGCGGCCTTTCATTATTTAGGTGTGCTTAGTTTTTTAAAGAGGTATGTATGATTTATATGTGATTTTTTCTTAATTTTATGTAGATTAATTTTTTTTAAACATTGATTTTTTATAAGATTTTTTATGTATGCAGCCTTGCATTATTTTTTGTTTTGATTTAATAAAATTTATATTTGTGTTCTTTTCTATTACAAATGTTATGTATTTTTTATTACAAATTTATTTTGATAGAGAAATTTATTAAATATAACGAAATAAACCACTTGTGTTACGATGTTAAATATTTTGGTCTTTATTCGCTTGATTTTTTTATAGCAACTTAGTATTAGATTGATGTTTATATATATNCTTGATTATATCCTTTAATATTCGATTGATTGAGAAATAAATTGTATGTATTTTTTTCATTTCTTTAAGGTTATCATTTTCTCAAATAAGTTTTTATTTTTAGATTGGTGCTAAATTTTATGATTATATATTTTTATTATATAATTAAAAAAATTATAAAAAACAACTTATTAAACTTAATGGAATACATGATATAGTTTGCTTGAGAGCTGAGATCGATCTAATCTGTCATTGTTTTAGTAGTTTTTGAAAAAAAATTATTATTATCATGAAATTTTATTAAAAGCTAAGCCATATTTTTTCAAATCATCAAGATATATTTTGATATATGAAATCAATCAATATAATTTGAGTCAATTCCTTTATTAAAAAAAGAGTTAGGTTACAAGATTTTAAAATTGATTCATTAAGTAAGATTTAATAACATAATAAAAAAATTCTTCATGTTTTAATATTTTTTTACATTTTAAAAAATTGATTTGACCCGCTGTGCTAAGCTTGCTAATAAACTAATGCCCGTTTATGCATATAAAAATATAAAAGTAGGAAAAGAATCTTGGAAGAAATAATATTTTTTTTCTTGTACAAAGAGAAAATTCCTCTCGTTTTTTTATATAAAGAGAAAATTAATTGGTGAGTTGGATTAACTCGTCTTCCCCAAACTTAAAGTAATAAGAAAAAGAAAAGCTGAAGCATATTTTATCCTTGGATTCCTCTTTCCCAAAATTAAATTAATAATAAAATCTACTAAAGTATATTTCACTGTATATAATATGATAAATAGACCGAGGAAATATCCGGATTGCAAAATCAAATAAAAATAAAATAAAATAAAATTTATTTAATTAATGATTATGTTGCTAACTTAATTACTTACTAATATCAATTCATAAGCACTCTAGATAAATAAATTTATCCCTTTTTAAATTTGAATAAACTACAATAACCTTTCTTAAATATCATGGTGAACGTATAATTAAAATCTTGAATATTTGACAAGAATTCCTTCCCATTAAAAAATTATTATTATTTTTTAAAATCCCTTTTAATTATATCTAAAACTCGTTCGATAATATTAAATTCATTTCCTAGAGGGATTTTAAAATGCAACGGACATTTCACGCACAAGAGAATATGGAAGAAGAGAGGAAAGGCTGGGAAACCAGTATTCTTTCCTGGAAGCTTGGATGGCAATAGAGGAGGAAATTCAAAGAATATAATCAAACACTGAAAGCTTCTCCTCCACAGACTAATGTCCATTGATCTTCCATGTAATAATAATTAATGATTGGTGGAATCGAGTGCTGCACCGCCCTCAAGAAGCATAAGGTATAATCCTCTGTCGGTGGCTTGTATCAACTTGGACCATTGATTTTCATGGCCATCATCAAATTAAAAGCTTGGTAATATATACTGAGCTGAAGAACAATGGTAGTCTGGCTAAAACTAAACAGGTATGATTTAACCTAGCTGAAATACCAGCAAGGAGTTAATACCCTAGCTGTAAGAATAGGCTGAGTCGGGGCCGGCAGGTCAACATGCTGACCCGGGCCTAGTCTAGTTCATAGGAAAACCTCGATTTTCTTTTAAAGATGTCTATTGAAATTTTAAAAAATATTTGAATTGATTGAAGTTAATTTTTTTCTTCAACTAGGTAAGTTGCACCACGAGTAATAACAAGAATAGTAGAAGAAATGTCATATAATTAGTCATGATACACGCAAACTGATCCGAACATCCATATAAATAAAAACAAAAATAATAAAAGAATCAATCATCTAGGTGGTAGTTAAATAGTAAGAACCTAAAACTAAAAGGTTTATTTTTTTTGTAATATCATATTCAAATTCTTAATAACTCATATGATAGTCACTGAAAATTTAGATGATCGTTGACTTTAAAATTTATAAAATTAATTGTGGTATATATAAGCTGAATCAAATACTTATATTAATCTTAAAAAAAATATAGGTTGAAAAAGACGTATAGCGTCTGGATTATTTCTATGTTAAATCCAAGAACATTGTAAGCATTGAGATTGAACTGAGCAACCATATGGAGTAGTAGTAGGGTATTAGCAAGCTGCCAGAACAATTCAAAAAGGTATAGGATTGAACATCCCGAGTGCAAATAATGGTTGCAATGCCAAGTACAACAGATCTGCATGTGGCTAGTGAAGGAGACTGATGTTGGCAAAGCAGAACCGACAATTGAACTCCATGAAGAAAAAAAAAAAAAGGATGGGGTTTTGATGGAGCTTGTCCAAAGTGTGGACGCACGGTCGGATGCCCAGGTTTCCCGTTGCAAGGAAAGGGTGTTTAGCTTTCATCTAAAAGATAATATAATTAAACAAAAATTTACTTTTAACAGATTACATTAATAATTTAATAAATATATTTATAAATTAGTAAAATAATTTAAATTTAAAAGAATATTTAACTATACCATACTATAATAATAACTCAAAAATACTATAAATATGATCATTAGATTTTTAAAATCTCATACTGGAACCTTGGTTTTAAAAGTTTTTATAATTTTTTTATTTTTAAATTTTATGTTTTTTTGTTTAATTTTAATTTTTTTTTGATAATTATTTAAGATCGGGATTTTAAATTTTTTTAAATATCTTGGAGGATTATTATGAAAGAGAAAATAAAACTTGCGAATCCACAACCCTTTTTAATCATTAAAATTCTTGTTTTTTTTTCGTTTATTATTGTTGTCTTTAGCGAAATGTGCCGAAGAATTAGAGTAATTGACTGTCATGTTAAAATTTTGGAAAGCAGCAAAATAGACTCCAGTGGGACACAAAGCTATTCGAGGCAGCGGCAAGCCAAAAACAATGGAAGTGATGCATTGTTGTCTGATGAGTCATAACCGAGGATGCCAATTATGCAGTAAGCAAACAAAACTGATTCAATGATAGAAGAATGTAGTGTTGTGGAGGATTCATCAAGAACAAAATCTTGGTCGGCCATCCATTCTAAGAATCCAACAAAGTGCAACCTAACCAAATGGCTGAAGCAATGCCGCGCAGCTTGAACAGTTACTGGTGCGAAGTGAGCAGAACAGCAGGGGAAAATGGAAGCGAAGATACCCAGATAAAAAAGGCAACAAACGAACAGCTGCTAAGGACACAAAATGGAGCAAAAAGGGCATTAATCTCAAAAGAAAAAGGATTTTAAAAAAAATCTATTAATCATGTTGGCATGCTCAACAACAAATCGTAGATGACGTAGGTAGTCTACATATGCAACTAAACCCACACTGATCACCTCAGTCTTGCTAGCTACTCATTCTTCAACATCCAAGTGAAGACAATTTCTAGTTTTAAAATTAGTGGCAAAGGCTAGGCCAAAACTCTTTGTTAAGATTTGCTCAGTTCTCTATTGTAGAATTTTTTACCTGTGCCGCAACTGCCAGTAATCCAAACAGAATGTCCATGTATTATCCGTTTCTTAACCAAGAGAACTGGAGATGCAAAGGGGTTGCGACTGTTGAATAACTCCAATTATCAACATTCTCTTTCACCAACTTTTTTTATTTCATCTTTGTGAATAAAAGAGCTTCTATAGGGTCTTTGTTTACTGGTTTAGATCCTGGAATAAGAGAGATTTTATGATCAAGTTTCCTTTCTGGTGGTAAAGTCTTTTGCTCAGCAGATACAGACTGAAATTCTTTCAATAATGTTCTCACTTCTGCATTTACTGTCTTCTTATTAGATTCTTCTGAGACTGTTAAAGAAAACAGTCGACCAACAAAACCAAATATAGCCTCCTTAGGATTCTTGTGGATCTTTGTTGCAACCATCATATGTAGATTAGCTTCTTCAACCATTCCCTTTTAACTCAATGGTTCTTCCTTCCTTCTTAAAAGAAATCTTCATTTTGATGAAGTCAACTCTTAATACCATATCTGTGGACATAACATGTTTGGTGGCAGTCATGCTTGACATGATAAGAGTTAATGGTAGGTGCCTAATCAAAGAAAACATTGCCCACCATTATTAAACAAAGGAAGAAAATTGTCTCCCACATCAGCTATAAATAGAGGGTGCATTGATAGCTGATGCAGAACATGAAATAGAAAGAAATACAGAGAGAGCTAAAAGTGAGAGTTGAGTTGAGAAGTTTTTCTCCTCCTCCTTGTTTTGTTGTTTGTATTGCTTTTAAGTTTGATTAATATAAACCAGTAGCTCCGTGAAGTAGGCAAGTTTCCGAACCACGTAAATTGATGTGTGTTTAAGAGCTTAAATGTCCTAATAACTGGTATAAGAGCTTGTTCTTGAAAAAGAGGGTGTTTGATCCAAACTCAAAAACCAAAATTCTCAAAATGTGTTTTTGAATATACCATCGTGAAGAGGACGACAAGAGGAATCCACTGGTGAAAAGCCGGTGAAAAACTGACATCCTACATGCCCGCAGGCACTACCACCAGCACTATCCATGCGCACCGACCCGCCGTACACGCGTCACGCGTCTTCCTTGCCAGTTTTCTTCAAATTGACAGCCACATCATTAGCCATGTTAGCAGTACTGCACAGTCATCTGCCACATCACCTACCACATCATCTGTCCATACAGTCGCAGTCCATATTACGTGCTGCGTCATCCTACCACGTCACCCTTAAAATCCATGTGGCTCAGCCACGTTAGAATTGTGGCGTCCATATATCCACGTGGCAGACACGTCAGCGTATCCACGTCACCATACTGGGTTTTGATTTGGTGTGGTACAGTGGCTATTCCTCCTAACACGTGGCTTTATCTGCAGCGTCTAGTGATCCAAAAGTTTAATTAATTAAATCTAAGCCATCCGAAGTTCGATTTGGGTGATCTTAGTGTCGTTTCCAGCATTTTCGGTCATTCCAAACACATCTGTAAGGTCAGATTTTGCAGATTCGAATCCAAGAAGGATTAAAAATGAATGATGAAATAAAGGCTGCAGGAATGTAAAAATTTGATGGAACTGATTTTGGGTATTGGAAAATGCAAATTGAAGACTATCAATATGGGAAGAAACTTCATCTTCCTTTGTTAGGGAGCAAACCAGAAAACATGTCAGAAGATGATTGACAAATTCTTGATAGACAAGTTTTGGGCATTATTCGGTTATCCTTGTCAAGAAGAGTTGCTCATAATGTTACAAAAAAGAAATCCACAGCAAGATTGATGGAAACCTTGTCTGGGATGTATGAGAAGCCATCAGCAAATAACAAAGTGCACTTAATGAAGAAGCTGTTCAATCTGAAGATGATAGAAAGCACCTCTATTACACAACATCTCAATAATTTCAACACCATCACAAATTAATTGTCATCCGTTGAGATTGAGTTTGATGATGAGATCCGAGCACTTATTTTGCTAGCTTCATTTCCAAGCAGTTGAGAAGGTATGAGAACAGCCGTAAGCAACTCAACTGGAAAATCCAAATTAAAATATGATGATATCTGAGACCTGATTTTAGCTGAAGAAATACAAAGGAAAGACTCGGGTGAAAGTTCAAGTTCAGGTTCAGCTCTTAACATTAACATTCGATGAAGGAGACAGGATAGAGGCTTATCTAGAGGTAGATCAAAATCCAAGTACAGAAGTAAAAGTAAGTTTGGACCAAGAAAGCAGGTTGAATGTTGGAATTGTGGCAAACCTGGTCATTTAATGAGGAGTTGCACAAAATCAAAGAAACCTGAAGCTGATTCTGCAAATGCCACTACAGACGAGGTACAAGATGATTTGATTCTTGTTGTACATAGTCCTATTGATGATTGGGTTCTTGATTCTAGAGCTTCATTTCACTGGACTCCACACCTTGAAATGATGCAAAATTATATTGCTGGAAATTATGGAGTAGTCTATCTGGCTGATAGACAACCATTGGATATTGTGGGTATTGGAGATGTGCAATGAATGGATCTATATGGAACTTACAAAATGTAAGGCATGTTCCTGAACTAAAGAAGAAGCTGATCTTGGTCGGACAACTTGATGATAATGGACAATTAGAGGAATATGGAAGGTATCAAAGGGATCAATGGTTTTGGCTTATGGAAAGAAAATCGGCACCTTGTATATGACCACAAGATCGGCAGATATAATTGCCTCTACTGAAGCAGAAAATCAGGCACAATTATAGCACTATAGACTCAGTCATATGAGTCAAAAAGGAATGAAGATACTTCAGTTAAAGGGAAAGCTGCCAGAGTAAACAAATATTGATCTAGACATTTGTGAAAGTTGTATCCTCGAAAAGCAGAAGAAGCTCAGTTTCTTAAAGGTTGGTAGTACCTTAAAATCAAAAAAGCTAGAACCGGTGCATACAGATTTATGGGGACCAGCTCCAGTAGCATCTCTTGGAAGTTCTCGGTACCATGTGACTTTTATTTATGACTTCAGCAGAAAGGTATGGGTTTACTTTCTGAAATATAAATCTGATGTGTTTGAAACATTCAAGAAATGGAAGGCTATGGTTGAGACTGAATCAGGTTTGAAGTTGAAATGCTTACGATCTGATAATGGAGGAGAATATATTGATGGAGGTTTCAAGGAGTATTGTGCTGTCAATGGTATCAGAATGGAAAAGATAGTTTTAGACACACCACAACAGAATGACATTGCTGAATGGATGAACAAGACCATCAATGAACGAGCTAGAAGCATGAGGTTGTATTCTAGGTTACCACAAACATTCTGGGCTGATGTAATTCATACTGCAATTTACTTGATCAACTGTGGACCATCAGTTCCCTTGGAGTTCAGACTGCCCGAGGAAGTATGGAGAGGAAAAGAAGTACAGTTTTCTCATTTGAAGGTTTTTGGGTGTGTTTCCTATTACATGTAGAATTTGATGCTCGCAACAAGCTAGATGCCAAATCAAAGAAATGTTTCTTTATTGGCTATGGAGATGAAGAATTTGGATTTCGGTTTTGCGATGATCAGAACAGGAAGATTATCAGAAGTAGGAACGTGATCTTCAACGAGAAAGTTTTGTATAAAGACAGATCAAGTATAGAACCAAAGATAACTGATTTAGATACGAGTCCACAAAAATCTAAATTCATACGATTAGAAGGGCTTTCTAATGTTACCACTCAAGAGGCCTTACAAGAAAGTCCAAGCACATCAGTACCCACCACTACTACACAAGACAATGTAGAGCTAAGTGAACCAGCTGTTCGCAGGTCTTCAAGGACTATAAAGCCTCCATAACGGTTCACACTTCTACTGAATTATATTTTACTGACAGATGGTGGTGAACCATTAACTTATGAAGAATCCTTACAAGATGGAAACTCGAGCAAATGGGAGTTAGCCATGAAGGATGACATGGAGTCATTGTTGAAGAACAAGACTTGAGAGTTAACCTTACTACCTGAAGGAAAGAAGGCTTTGCAAAACAAGTGGGTTTACAAAGTAAAGACTGAGCATGATGGAAGCAAACGGTTCAAGGCAAGACTTGTTGTAAAAGGGTTTCAGCAAAAGAAAGGGATTGACTATTCTGAGATATTCTCTCCAATTGTGAAGCTTACAACAATCAGAGTTGTTTTGGGGATAATAGCTATAGAGAGTTTACATCTTGAACAATTAGATGTAAAAACAATATTTCTTCATGGTGAATTGGAGGAAGACATTTACATGTAACAACTAGAGGGGTTTGCAATAGTAGGAAAGGACAGTCAAGTTTGCAAGCTAAAGAAGAGCCTTTATGGTTTAAAGCAAGCTCCAAGACAGTGGTACAAGAAGTTTGACAACTTCATGTGTAGTTTGGGATACATAAAATGTTAGGTGAATCATTGTTGCTATGTCAAACATTTTGACAACTCCTACATCATTCTATTGTTATATGTGGATGATATGTTGATTGCAGGATCCAGCATAAAAGCGATTGACAAGCTAAAGCAATAGTTATCAAAACAGTTTGAAATGAAGGATCTGGGAGCTGCTAAACAAATACTTAGCATGAGAATCATCGGAGACAAAGACAAAGGTATACTAAAGCTTTCACAAACAGAGTATGCCAAGAAGGTTCTTAGCAGGTTTAGTATGGATAATGCTAAGCCAATATGTACACCTCTGGAGAATCATTTCAAGCTTAGTAAAAACCAGTCACCAAAAACTGAGTTAGAACATGAATACATGGATAAGATTCCATATGCCTCAGCTATCGGCTCTTTGATGTATGCTATGGTCTGCACTAGACTAGACATTGCTCATGCAGTGGGAGTTGTAAGAAGATATATGAGTAATCCTGGAAAGCAGCAGTGGGAGGCTGTGAAATGGATAATGAGGTACTTAAAAGGCTCATAGGAGACATGTCTTACTTTCACAGTTGGCGGTTTGAAACTTGAAGGTTTTGTAGATGCTGATCTAGCAGGAGATGTTAATAGCAGAAAGAGTACTACAGGTTATATATACACTCTAGAAGGCACTGCTGTTTCTTGGAGTTCTACCTTGCAAAAGATAGTTGCTTTTCCAACGACAGAAGCTAAATATGTTGCAGTTTCAAAATCTGTAAAAGAGATAGTATGGTTACAGAGTTTCTTGCAAGAATTGGGCAAGATAAATGGAAAATATATTTTGTATAGTTACAGTCAGAGTGCAATCTTCCTTGTCAAGAATCCAGCATTTCACTCCAGAACAAAGCACATATAGATCAAATATCACTTCATCCGACAATTGTTACTTGAAAAGATTTGTGGAAGCAAGAATCTAGCTGACATGTTAACCTAAGGAGTTACTCTTGATAAACTGAAGTTGTGTAAAGCTTTAGTTGGTCTTAAAGATTAAAAGACAAACCTAACGCCATTTGGATCCAAGTGGGAGATTGTTATATGTGGACACAACATGTTTTGTGGCAGCCATGTTTGACATGGTAAGAGTCAATGGTATGTAGAACACAAAATAGAGAGAAATACAGAAAGAGCTAAAAGTGAGAGTTGAGTTGAGAAGTTTTTCTCCTCCTTCTTGTTTTATTGTTTGTATTACTTTTAAACTTGATTAATACAAACCAGTAGTTCTGTGAAGTAGGCAAGTTTCTGAACCACATAAATTGATGTGTATTTGAGAACTTGAATGTCCTAACACTCCCTAGTTTTAGCAATCTTAAATCAGCTTGAGACTGATAACCTTCCATAAATCACGAAAGTCTTTCATGAAAGTCTTGAGCAATATGCATTTCATTTCATCACACTTCCATTGGCTACTGTGACAGCCAATGTAGTAGTTCTTTTCACCATTACCTTGACTTCTTCGACAAAACATTCATTAATGAAACTGTGGATACTCTCACTGTCAATTAAGATTAATAAACTCTTCCAAGATAGCTTCCTTTAATCCTAATTGTATTATGAGCATAGCTTTCTTCCAATTCATTCAGTCATAGGCCATATTCTTCAACATCTTCAGCATCAATCTCGTTGTTTTTACGTTCCAAAGATTCCACAATTTCATCATCTTCCTCCTCATTGCCTTCTATCAAATGTATACCCTTCTACTTTTCTGCACGTTCATAACACTGTCTCAGTCACCTTCTTTATTCATATCCAAACTCTTGAGGTTGTTTTGAGCTTTACGCTGCCTCATTCTTAACTGGATTGTAACTGGATTGTAAGACTTCAGAGGTTGACTGTTTGTCAATCTACTAGTGCTAACTGGAACCATTGATCTTGTGACCATCATATTCCTCCTAACCATAGCAAGATTTGATTCCTCCTGCCACTTGGATTGTTCAAAAGCCTGCATCAAGGTGACAAGCTTCAGGATCTTCAACATAGGCTTTACATCTTCTTTAGTAATAAGATTCTAGTAATGTAGTGTTCTTGGCAGTCATTAAGGATTTAAGTTCCTCAAACTTCTAAATATATTTTTCTATTCCACTCTCCCGTGTCAATTTTTTGAATTCTTCTACCACATCTTCTTTGCTAACGAATCTCAAACAGATTCCTTTTGTACATCCCAACTAGCTACATCACTACTTACTCTGAATGTATACCTCAACTCCTCCTCAGTACATAGAAGCTATTTTAGAATTAACGGCCGAGCACAACCAGATTTTAACACAGAAAGAAGTCTTTTGATATCAGAAATCGCGTTGCCAATGAATTTTGCTCGCAGACAAGAACACCAAGTGCTTTTACATGAAAGCAGTCATCAGGGGCAGAAGAATAGAATCTGTTGTTTGAAAGGGGTCAATAATCAGTGGGGATGGGATGAAAAATTGCTCAGAACTATGGCAGTAGTGTTTTGCTAGAATTTTTTCACCGGAGAGGAAGGTTCAGGTTAGAGATTTCCCTTTTTAGGGGCTTTTTCTCTTATTGATCATGATGAGAGCCGCTCTCAGCTCAAAACTAGGTGACTAATGAGGAGATTAAGAAGGGTGTTTGACATGAAGCCATATAAAGCGACAGGGTCTGCTGGATATCAGGCGTACGTCTATCAATCCCAATGGCATATAGATGTTTCAGATGTTTGCAACTTCATTAGAACAATATTCGAAGGTAAGACAGATAAGGCAGATATTAACATATCCTTCTTCTTGTTAATTCCAAAGGTGCCAAAGCTAAAATATTTAAATCAATTTTGGCCTATAGGAATTTGTAATGTCAAGTTTAAGATTGTGATGAATATTCTTGTTAACCAGCTCAAATCTCTAATGACTAACCTGTTGTCTGTTAAACAAAGCAGCTTTGTTCCAGGAAGAAACATCACAGATAACATAGTGATGGCCCAGGATATTATGCACTCCATGAGGAATATGAGAGGAACACAACGTTACATGGCTATTAAAGTAGACCTGGAGAAAGCTGACGACAGACTTAGATGGGATTTCATCAGAGATACTTTGATGGATGCGGGGTTACCTAGTCAATTCGTTGATCATGTGATGCAGTGTATAGAAACGACGTCATCATTCATGGTATTATGGAATGATTATCCTTCTTCGAGTTTTGATCCTATGAGAGGAATTAGGCAAGGAGATCCTCTCTCTCCATATATTCTTGTTTTATGTTCGGAAAGATTCTCTCAGCTGATTAACAAAGACTGGATTTTGGAAACCTTCGAACGTCAGTCGTAGAGGGCCAACAGTCTCCCACCTCTGCTTTACAGATAACATGCTTTTATTTGCGGAAGCTTCGGAAAGCCAGATAAACCATATTTTTCATTCCTTGCTTGAGTTTATTTGGTGATGCGGCAGGGAAGAAGGTGAATGGTGGGAAGACTAGGATTTTCTTTTCTAAAAATGTTTTGCCCAATCAAGAAAATGCCATTAGGAGAGCTAGTGGTTTTGCAGCAGCAACAACTGATTTGGGTAAGTATTTTGGTATCCCTTTGCTCCATTAGAGAATTACTCGACGAGCTAACAGTTATACATAGAGAACATGAATCGAAAATTGGCTAGTTGGAAATCCTCTAATTTATCGTTAGCATGAAGAATCACTCTCTGTAAGTCAGTTCTAGCCTCGATCCCGTTGTATCCAATGCATTTGTCTATGCTTCCCAAGTCTCTATGCTCTGAGATCGAAAAAATATGTAGCAATTTTATATGGGGTATTAGTGAAGAGAGAGGTAAATTCCATCTTGTTAAATGAAGAACTCTTTGCCAGTCAAACAGGACGGAGACATGGGAATCAGATGCTGGGTTACTATATCATAGTCATGATAAACTAATAGATTTTGTGTTTATTAGAAATTTATTATTTAAAGATTTATTTTTTTTTAGTTTTGAATAATTTTTTAAAGTTTGGATTGTTGTAAATTACAAATTATCTAATTATCTAACCTTTAACAATAATTCATATAAATTATCGGTTAAATTTTTTTCAAATCCCTATTTAGATGGGAGAAATTAATGTATATAGAGTGCTAGCTCTAATTTTATGATTTATATAATTTTTCTATCTAATTAACAACCATCAAATTAAGATGCTTAACTTTATATTTTCCGGGAATCTTAAAAACCCTATAAATAATAAAATATATTTCCTTTTAAATAATATCTATATATTAGTTAAGGATAATTATAAAAATTGAATCAATTAAGTCCCTAGTTAATTATTCTATGACTAGAATTATAATCTCTAAATTAAATACATTTTAGTGCTTAACTTCTAAAATTATTTTCAATCAAGTCACACACTTAATTAATTATTTAAGTTTAATTTCTAACTAATAAATCTTATTATACGTGACCCATTAAGTTTCTAATATGTTGACCTAAATATAAACAATAATTTTAAATAAATAGAATTAAATAAAGTAAATATATAATTTAATTTATTATCAATTCAATAATTAATTAATTTACATTTAACCGTTTAACATGTTCAAATATTAAAAAAATCATAAGTAGTTTGACTTAATCTTATTACCATTACTAAGACGTATAACAAGATTAAAATATAACACTTCTTATATAAGATAACTTAGTGGTCTCAAGTTTAATAATAACTTACACAATCATCATATAAGACTTTTCATAAATACTTATGATATATTCATATGAAATTTTTATGTAGTTCAATTCAATACACATATTCTCTGACAGGCACTTACATATTGATTCTAGGTATTTTTTTTACCTTAATTTATG
Source organism: Populus ilicifolia (assembly GCA_015708895.1). Taxonomy (NCBI): domain Eukaryota; kingdom Viridiplantae; phylum Streptophyta; class Magnoliopsida; order Malpighiales; family Salicaceae; genus Populus; species Populus ilicifolia. The sequence goes on along the minus strand of SRLM01000791.1, from coordinate 63,756 downwards.
AGATCAATTATTTTTTTTATAATAGAAAGAATATAATATATATCAGTCTCAATAACTTTAATAAATGTTCATCATTAAAAAAGCATTGATCAAAAGTTTTTATTGTGTCAAAGTATTGTTACTAAACAAAAAAAATCATAATTATAACATCTTTATACTTTTTTTTATAAAGTGTTTTTTGTTTTATGAACTTTACATTTCTAGATACATTTATTGAGTATTAAATTTATAAATTAAATATAAATTAATATATATTAAAGATAAATAATACTTTTATTTAATAAAATTAAATATATTTTACATAAATAAATAGTGTCATATGTAACTATCATATTGGCTAATGTGCATCTAAACTAACATCAGAATTATGCATTTGATGAATAAAGCGTTCATTATGAAGCTAATAAATAAAATCTGGGTAAGGTTCTTGAGAGGAAAATATGCAGCGAATAAAGATCGGGTTCCAGTTATTCAAGCGAGAGGACGAGATTCTCCATTGTGGAAGGCCATATGTTAGTTGTGGCCCCAGATTATAGAAGGCACGGGTTGGTCAATAAGAAATGGAAGACAGGTTATTTTTCGGAAAGACAGGTGGTTAGATGGATATGGGCGGCTAATTCATCATACAATGGCTGATATCCCAGATGTGTTGGTTAATGCTAAAGTGGCAGATCTGGTTCAGGACAATCAGTGGTGATGGGAACTGTCTGCTCACGTGTCTTCTCCCTATGCAATCGGCCATGGCTTTGGCTAGCCTACCCTCCTTCCAACGTGACTGATAGTGACAAAGTCTATTGGCTTAATTCCCCTGGTGGGATTTTTAATGTCAAATCTGCTTATAATGGATCGACATGATTCTTCAATGAACAACCAGCGTTCTTTAGAGCCTATTTGGACATTGTTTTGGAGGTGGAAGGGACCAGAAAGAATCAAGACCTTCATGTGGTTAACAGTTCATGGCAATCTGATGATCAATGGCAACAGAGCACGCAGGCATCAGACCAATAACCCGGTATGCGACTTATGTAACCTCGAGCTCGAATCAACATCACATGCATTGAGAGGATGTTTGTTTGCCAAGCGGATGTGGTTACAGTTGGTGTAAGCAAGAGGTAGACGAACATCCTTTGAGCCTGAGTTATTACCGTGGCTGAAGCGCAATCTGGGATACATGTGCAGTTCATCCAATGCCGTGCCCTGGTCTTTCACATTTAGCGTGGCACTTTGGCATGCCTGCAAGGGCAGGAATTTATGCGTGTTTGCTGGAAACAACGTGCCTGTATGGATTGGCTAGCATCATTGACGTTAGCCAACTAAAATAATTAAATATTAATCATATTAACATTAACCATTTAAATTTTGTATAACACCATCAAAATCTTAAACAACTAAGTCAATAAGTTTATTAACTATTAAAAACAGGAATCATTAATAACAAATTTTAAATTAAGATTCTAGCATTCCCCCACATAATTTAAAATTATTCATACAAATAAGGAATAAAAAAACAATTAATATTGTGTAAAAAGTATTAAGTACATTTAGGGCTTGAACTTACACTTAGTGTTAATTGGTCTCCACTTAAAGAACCGTAATAACTATGATGTTTTGAACTACATTCCTTGAGCCAAGTTTAAACTTATTACACACGTGACATATGAGTGATTTTAAAATTCTATAAGTGTTGAACTTTCTTTGGCGCATATATCCTGTCTCATGAGTTCCTTTAAAGAGTAGCCTAAGCTTTTACAATAGTAACCCCACCACCAGACTTACTTGGATAAATCCTCCAATGATGTTTTGTTATCAACATCCCATAAATTTATTGTTTTTGAATTTATTCAAAAACTAACTTTTTCTAATCATTATAATCTATCATAAAAATAAAACTCAAGTTCACCTCACAAAATATATATATATATATATATTATTGTCAATGGAGATAAACATTATCTCGTCTCTATTATATACATGTTCTTTATTATATACATGTGAGAATACCTAATCCCCCACTTGGCATTAATAGAGGCTTAATTGGTGGCATAAATTATAGTATAATTTATACCACATACTTCCTTGAACTTATCTATAAATAAAAAAGCTAAAGAGCTGAAGTTGTGTGTGAGATACAGAGTGAAAAACCAAAAGCGTGAGAGCAATAAAGAGAGCTTGAGTATAGAGTTGAGTTGAGAAGAGTTTTCTTCTCCTTTTTGTTTGTATTGTTTCTTTGAGTAATTAATGTAAACTGTAGCTCCGTCAAGTAGGCAAGTTGTCGAACCACGTAAATTTATATGTGTTTAAATGCTTGAATGACCCAACAATTGGTATCAGAGCTTATTCTTGAAAAAAAAAAGGTGTTTGATCTAAACTCAAAAATCAAAGTTCTTAGAACGTGTTTTTAAACATATCATCATGTAGAGGAAGACGAGACGAATCCACTAGTGAAAACCCGATGAAGAACCGACATCCTGTATGCCCGCATACGCCAACACGCGTCAATGATAACACTGCCCCCACGCACACCGACGCCCCTCACGCGCTCCACCCGTCTTCTTTACTAGAATCTCTACAATTGAACTAGGTTGACTTGACACATCAGCAGCCATTTTGTACAGTCATTAGACACATCACCTGCCATGTTAGCAAAGACACGTTAGACAGGTAATCCACATGGATCTGCCATGTCAGCATACTAGGTTTTAATCTGGTGCGATGCAGCTGCTATTACTCTTGACACATGGCTTCATCTTCAATGTCCAATGATCTAAAAGTTTGATTGATAAAATCTAAGCCATCCAAAGTCTGATTTGGGTGATTTTAATGTTGTTTTTAACATTTTTTACCATTCCAGACACATCTGTAAGGTCAGATTTGGCATATTCAAATATGAGATATAGTAAAAATGGCAAATGAAATAAAGGCTGCTAGAATTGAAAAATTTGATAGAATAGATTTTGGATATTGAAAAATACAAATTGAAGACTATCTATATGGAAAGAAACTTCATCTTCCTCTATTGGGAAGCAAACTATAAAATATATCAAAAGAAGATTGAAAAATTCTTGATAGACAAGTTTTGGGCATTATCCTGCTATCCTTGTCAAGAAAAGTTACTTACAATGTTACAAAAAAAAATCCACTGCAAGATTGATGGAAGCCTTGTTTGAGATGTATGAGAAACCCTCAACAAATAATAAAGTGCACTTGATTAAAAAGTTGTTCAACCTGAAGATGATACAAAGCACATCTATTACATAACATCTTAACAACTTCAATACCATTATAAATCAATTGTCATATGTTGAGATTGAGTTTGATGATGAGATCTATGCACTTATTTTGCTAGTTTCACTTCTAAGCAGTTAGAAAGGCATGAGAACGGCCGTAAGCAACTCAACTAGAAAATCTAAACTAAAATATGATGACATCCGAGACTTAATTTTAGCTAAAGAAATGTGAAGAAAAAACTCATGTGAAAGTTCAAGTTTAGAGTCAACTCTCAACATCAACATTTGAGGGAGGAGGCAAGATAGAGTCTTATCTAGAAATATATCAAAATCATGGTACAGAAGTAAAAGCAAGTTAGGACCCAGAAAGAAGGTTGAATGTTGGAATTATGGCAAACCTAGTCATTTCATAAGGAGTTACATAAAACTAAAAAAACCTGAAGCTGACTCAGCAAACGTTACTACAGATGAGGTACAAGATGCTTTGATTCTTGCTGTATAAAATCCAATTAATGATTGGGTCCTTGATTCTAGTGCTTCATTCCACTATACACCACACCATGAAATGATGCAAAACTATATTGTTAGAGATCAAAGTGTAGTCTATTTGGCTGATGGATATTATGAGATCTATATGGAACTTGCAAAATGTAAGGCATGTTCCTAGACTAAAGAAAAAGTTGATCTCAGTCAGATAACTTGATGATAGTGGTCATTTAATCTTTTTTTTTCTTAAGGTATGTGGAAGGTATCAAAAGGAGCAATGGTTTTAGCTCGTGGAAAGAAAATAGACACCCTATATATGACCATAATATCTACAGACATTATTACCTTTACTAAAGTAGAAAATTAGGCATAGTTATGGCACTGTAGACTCGACTATATAAGTCAAAAGGGGATGAAGATACTTTAGTCAAAGGAAATGCTGTTAGAGTTAAAAAAATATTGATCTAGACATTTGTGAAAGTCGTGTTCTTGGAAAATAGAAGAAGCTCAGTTTCTTAAAGGTTGGTAGGATCTTAAGACCAAGAAAGCTAAAATTGGTACACATAAATTTATGGGGACCGGCTCTAGTAGCATCTCTTAAAGGTTCTCAATATTGTATGACTTTTATTGTTGACTTCAACAGGAAGGTATGAGTCTACTTTTTAAAAAATAAGTTTGATGTGTTTGAAAAATTCAAGAAATGAAAAGTTATAATTGAGACTGAATCAGGTTTGAAGTTGAAATGCTTAAGATCTGATAATGGAGAAGAATACATTAATGGAGGTTTCAAAGAGTATTGTATTTTCTAAGGTATCAGAATGGAAAAGACCATTCCAAGCACACCACAACAGAATAGAACTGTTGAACAGATGAACAAGATCATCAATGAACGAGCTAGAAACATGAGGTTGCATTCTGGATTACCTTAAACCTTTTTGGCTGATGCAGTTCATACTGCAGTTTACTTGATCAACCGTGAACCATCAATTCCTTTGGAGTTCAGATTGCCTGAAGAAGTATGGAAAGGAAAAAATGTACAACTTTTTTATTTAAAAGTCTTTGGGTGTGTTTTCTATATGCATATTAATTCTGATGCTCGCAACAAGCTAGATGCCAAATCCAAGAAATATTTCTTCATTGGCTATGGAGATAAAGAATTTAGATTTTGGTTCTGGGATTATTAGAAAAAAAAATTATTTGAAGTAGGAATGCGATCTTCAACGAGAAAGTTTTGTACAAAGATAGATTGAGTATAGAAACAGATGTGGCTAATTCAATTATAAGTCTATAAAAGTCTAAATTCATCAGATTAGAAAGGCTTCCGGATGTTACCGAGCAGAACAAAACTCAAAAGTCTTTACAAGAAGATTTAAGCACATCTACACCCAATACTACACAAGAAGATGTGAAGCCAAGTGAACCAGCTATTTATGTTCGCAGGTCTTCAAGGACTATAAAGCCTCCACAACGGTTCACACTTCTATTGAATTATATTTGCTGATAGATGGTGGTGAATCATTAACTTATAAAAAATCCTTACAAGATGAAAACTCAAGCAAGTGAGAGTTAGCCATGAAGGACAATATGGGTTTACAAATTAAATGGGTTTACAGGGTAAAGACTGAGCATGATGGAAGTAAATGGTTCAAGGCAAGACTTGTTGTAAAAGGGTTTTAACAAAAGAAAAGGATTGACTACTTTGAGATATTTTCTCTAGTTGTAAGGCTCACAACAATCAGAGTTGTTCTGGGGATAGTAGCGGCAGAAAATCTACATTTTGAACAATTGGATATAAAAACAACATTTCTTTATGGTGAATTGGAGGAAGACATTTACATGTAACAACTAGAAAGGTTTACAATACAAGAAAAGGAGAACCAAGGTTGCAAGCTACAAAAAAGTCTATATGGTTTGAAGCAAACTCCAAAACAGTGGTACAAGAAGTTTGACAAATTCATGTATAGTTCGGGATACACAAGATGCTAGGCTAATCATTGTTGTTATGTCAAATATTTTGACAACTCCTATATCATTCTATTGTTGTATATGGATAATATGTTGATTGCAAGATCCAGCATAGAAGAGATTGACAAGTTAAAATAATAGTTATCAAAATAGTTTAAAATAAAGAATCTAAGAGCTGCTAAATAAATACTTGGCAGAATCATTAGAGAAAAAGACAAAGGCATACTAAAGCTTTCACAAATAAAGTATGTCAAAAAGGTTCTTAACAGGTTTAGTATGAATAATGTTAAACCAGTAGGTACACCTCTAAGAAATCATTTCAAGCTCAGCAAAGACCAATCACCAAAAACTGAGCTAGAATGTGGATACGTGGATAAGATTCCATATGCCTCGACTATCGGCTCTTTGATGTATGTTATGGTCTGTACCAAACCAAACACTATCCATATAGTGGGAGTTGTAAGCTAATATATGAGCAATCTTAGAAAGCAGCATTGGGAGGCGGTGAAATGAATCATAAGGTATTTAAAAGGTTCATCAGAGATATGTTTTACCTTCACAACTGGTGGCTTGAAACTTGAAGGTTTTGTAGACGCTAATCTAGTAGGAGATATTGATAGCAGAAAGAGTATTATAGGATATATATATATATATATATATATATATATATATACACACACACACTCTGAGAGGCACTGTTGTTTCTTGGAGTTCTACCTTGCAAAAGATAGTCGCTCTTTCAACAATAAAAACTTAATATGTTGCAGTTTTAGAGTCTTAAAAGAGATATTATGGCTATAGAGTTTCTTTAAAGAATTGGGCAAGATGAATGGAAAGCGTACTTTATATAGTAATAGTTTGAGTGCAATCTTCCTTGTCAAGAATCCAGCATTTCACTCTAGGACTAAGCATATTTAGATCAAATATCATTTCATCCGACAATTGCTATAAATGAACAACTACTACTAGAAAAGATATGTGGAAGCAAGAATTCTGCTGATATGTTAACCAAAGGAGTTACATTTGATAAACTAAAGTTGTGTAAAATTTCAATTGGTCTCCAAGGATAAAAGATAATTTAATTGTTTATCTCCAAGTGGAAGATTGTTAGTGGAGACAAACATTGTCCCACCTTTATTATATGCAAGTGGAAATACCAAATCCTCCACTTAGTATTAATGTAAGCTTAATTGGTGGCATAAATCATAGCATAATTCATGTCCTATACCTCCCCAACCTAGTCTATAAATAGACAAGCTAAAGAGTTGAAGATGTGTGTGAGATATAGAGTGAAAAACCGAAAGAGTGAGAGCAGTAGAGAGAACTTGAGTGTAGGGTTGAATTGAAAAGAGTTTCATTCTCCTTTTTGTTTGTATTATTTATTTGAGTAATTAATACAAATTGTAGCTCCGTGGAGTAGGCAAGTTGTCAAACCATATAAATTTGTGTGTGTTTGAATGACCCAACAATTTCTTCCTTAATAATTTCATTTTATCTTTTCAACTTTATTCATGGAATTGCTAGATAAGTTTCCACTATCAAGAACTAGTTTAAAGGCTTCGATCTCATTTCTCATAATAATTAAAAAACTTGTTGGTGTGTCTAAACTCGATCTCATTTCTCATAATAATTAAATAACTTGTTGGCTATTGAAAAATAAATTTGTAACATTGTCTATAAACTTGATAAAATCCAAAGAAATAATACCACGACATATCAAATATCTAGTAGATATATGTCTAACAATCACTTGTCTTTTTATTTTCATTAAAGTTTTTACTCTTAACCTTAGCTATAATAATTATAATTTAGAAATATATATTGTTATAAGTGGTGTTAGTTTAAAAATAAATGGTATATTATTTAATATGCTTTAAAGCCACTCAACTTCTAAACTAGCAACATCTAATTAATACAACCAATTCTACTTTCGTGGTGGAATAAATAATTATAGTTTGTTTAATAGATTTTAACAAATTGCACCATCAATAAAAATAAAAATATATTTACTAGTAAGTTTTGTTTTTTCTTAACTAGAAATCCAATTAGCATCACTAAATCCCTCTATTAACAAGAAAACTATTATAATGAAGTGTATTATAAACAATCCGCTCTATGTATTTAGATTTTTTTTTCCAAATCACTCTAATATGAAGCATTAAATTATGTGTATATTTACCTAATCTATATAAGGTTTAGTATAATTAACTAGATGTAATAAAGATCCAATCATTTGTAAATATTTATATTGAAACACTCTTTCACCATTAATTTTTTTTAGTTTAATAGAATGATCAAAAGGACTACATTTAAGAGATATATTAAAATAATTAAATCTTTTTAATATTTTTTCAATGTAATGTGATTGAGTTAAAGCAAACCTATTATTATTTTTCAAAAATTAAATGTTTCGAATAACATTAACTAGACTAAAATCTTTTGTATTAAAATTTTTAGACAAGAAAGATGTGGCAATGTTTATGACTTGAATATTACTATCAATAATAATATCATCAATATACAATCATAAAATTACACTATTATTTTTATTTTGTTTAATACAAACATATTTATCAACAACATTTGTTTGAAAATTATCAAATAACATGACTTGATTAAATTTCTTATTCCATTTTTTGAAACTTGTTTTAAACTATAAAAGAAATTATACAAGCTAAAAAAAACTTCTTTTTTCTTGACCAAGCGTAACAAAACCTTATGATAATTTGATGGACTTTTAAACCACAATTTAAAAAGATTATTTTTTGAAACTTGTTTTAAACTATAAAGAGATTATACAAGCTAAAAAAAAATTTTATTCTTAACCAAGCATAACAAAACCTTATGATAATTTGATGGACTTTTAAATCACTATTTAAAAATATTGTTTTATCATCCATTTGATAGACTTTTAATTTTTGAAAAGAAGTTAAAACCAACTAATAGCTCAATTATACTGATTTTAGAAACATGTGAATATGTATCAAAACAATACACTCCTTTTTCTTGTTTAAACCCCTAGCAACTAACCTAGACTTAAGTTTTTCTACATATCTACTAATTCTCAATTTCTTTTTAAAAATTCATTTACAACCTATTATCTTATAATCTTGTGGCAAATCAATCAAAAACCAAGTTTTATTAGAAAATAAAAAATTCATTTCTTTTGCTACCACTTCTTTTGAAAAAGGAGCTTCGATAAATGTCATAGCCTCACTATATATTTTAGGCTTATTTTCAAGCAAAAAAAATATAAAAATTAGTAACAAAACCTTCTACACTTGTATTTATTTTACTCTTTCTAATTTCATTAGAAATATTATTATTAATAATATCTATTTTTGAAGAACGTTCATTAACAGGTTTAGAAAAATCATATTTCATTAAGAAAATAATTTTCAAGAAAATCACATCACATGAATTAATAATTGTATTATTTGCAATTTCAAGAATTTCAAGAATTTAAAACTATAAATCTATAAGTAGTAATATTCAAAGAATATCCAACAAATGCATAATTTATAGTTTTATGACCTATTTTCCTATAATATTTACTTTAGCTAAACATTATCATATTTAAAATATTTTAAAGAAATTTTTAAATTCATAAAAAATTTATATGGTGATTTATCCAAAATCTTACAAGGAACTCTATTAAGAATATAATATGCAAAATACAAAGCTTTTTCCTATATGTTATCAAACAAGAACTAATTAAAATAATTAGAATTGCATTAACCATATCCATTAAACTTATATTTTTCTTTCTTTTTGTTATCCCAAAAAACAATAGGAAATAAAGAGATGTTACTTGATATATAATATTATGGGATTTTAAAAACTCATTTATTTCATTAGAAATGTACTCATTATTTCTATCTGATCATAAAAATTTTATTTTTCTTTCTAATTGATTTTTTACTTGTACTTTAAACATTTTAAACTTATCAAACAATTAACTTTTAGAGTTGGTCAAATAAACAAACAATGTCTTGCAAAGTCATCAATAAAGGTTATAAAGTATCTTTTACCACTTTAAATCAAAACATTATTACTATTACAAATATCACTATGTATTAAATTTAATAGTTTTTATTTTATTTTTTGTTGGATTAAAAACCTTTTCTAGGTTGTTTAGATTGTATATAAATTTCACATTTTTTTAATTAATACATAACTTAGAAATTAAATTTACATGCATTAATTTTTTAATAGTGTTAAAGTTAATATACCAAAGGCTATCATGTCATGAATCACAACATTTAACATTTGCAATAAATGAAGATGAAAAATGCAAAGTAGTGTTAGAAGAAGGCATTATACTTAATATATAAAGGCCATTCAAAATATAACATTTTCCAATAAAAGGTCTACTAATAACTATTTTATTAAATCCTATAACATTGGAATCATGAAAATCTTTATGTAAAAGAATTTTGATCTAACAAAGATCCACCAACTTAATTGTTTCTAACATTAGGTTTATGAAAAACATCATCCAAAATCCAAAATCTCAAGTTGCACTCATTCCCTATATTTATAGTTCATGTTCATGTGCTTGGTACCTCTAAGTTGGGAAAGAAAAGTTAGCCCTACATTTACTATAATGGCTCATGTTTTAAAAGAAACGTTATGTCTTTAAGCTTTCAATGCTTGACAAAGTTGATTGTTGTAATTATTTGTAATGTAATTGTATTTGCCATAAACCCAACTTCACATAACTTTTTTTCTAATTATAATATTACTTTTAGGCCTATTAAAATTATTATTGCTACTATTTAACATTTTTTGGGATCTTTTTTCGTAGAAGTCTAAGGCCAAGGTTTGAATGAACCCTCGAGGACATGTGCCTTCACTTAAAAATCAGATTTTTGTTGTTGTGAGGCATAATATTTTTCTTAAATCCTTAAAGTAACTAGCAATTCAAAGAAAAAATGTTTTAATGTTTTTTTTTAAACCTCTAGCAAAATTATACAAAAAAAATGATAATTTTTTAATACAGGAAGAAACAAGAATCATTTAATTCAAGTTCAATTTCCTTAATTTTCATGTCATAAATATAATTTTCAAGTGTATGGATTTGATTAGAAATACTTTTTCCAACAATTATTTGAAAATCAAACCACTTTTCAAATGAATACCTTTTAAAACATTTTTTCTTGTACCATATTTATATTCAAGTGCTTCCCATAATTCAAAAGGATTTTATTGTTATAAAAGATATGAGAAATTTTATCAGACAAGGCACTTAATTAAAATTTTACCATGATAAAAGATATCTTTATTAGTAAAATCTTCTTTACTACTTGTGAAAAACACACCACTTGAAGAAACAATTACATTAGTTGGTTTTTCAGCACTTTCATTTTTAGAATCATGGAAAAAAAATCATTAAGCTAAAATTTCACTTGTTATTGCCAATAAAGAAAGATTTGACTAGAAAAGTTTTCAGGTTTGCTAAATGATGAATTTATAATGTCCATAACAACAATTAAGCAAAAATCAATTTTTTTAGGAAAAAAAGGAAAATAACATGTTTTTCTCTCCAAGATTGTTGGGAAATTAAATGGAAAGAATTAGGCAAACAAATGCAACCAAGATTTCTTTTATTAAATCAATAACTAAAAAAATAGAATAAAAGTAAATTAAGAAAGAATAACAGACAGTTTGAAACCAAATCACATGTCAAATTGAATTCAATTGATAAGCTATTATAATTTTTATATTTGGAATAAAATATTAAACCACATAATTAAATTCAATTATATTATTTGAAATATAGAAAATAGAGAATGGAGATAATTTTTTCCTCTACTTTATTTAGTATTTTCATTGTTTTTTCCTCTACTTTATTTAGTATTTTCATTGTTTAAATACAAATGTGAGCTAATAATTTGTTACATCAATTAATGATAAAAGATAAAAAGCTATTTTGAATTCTTGTTGCTTGATTATAGGAGGATGTGCGTGTATCTATTGGTTACAAGCTCAAAACCATCAACTTGTTTTAAGTGGATTGATGATATCCTTTACATGCCCCCATAAAATGGTGCTCCTATTAGAGATACTAATCTTGGAAAGAAGAAAAAAGAGACGTTGTCTATATGAAAGCTTTGTGAAAGCATTAGCAATCTAGTTAGAAATAGCCATATGAGATATATGAAGAGAGCCTTGAGCCACTTTGTCATTAACAAAATAAAAATCAATAGTAATATGCTTTATGGGAAAATGGAAGACTGGGTTAGGACAAACATAGTTAGCAACTTGGAACCAATGTTATCATAATATATAACCAGGTTGCAAGGGAGAGGATAACTGAGTTCGATGAGGAGGGATTGAACCCATGAAAGTTCTGCCACTGTGGTTGTAATAGCTCAATTCAACTTCTGTTGAAGATTTTGCAATAGAACTTTATTTCTAGGAACTCTACAGGATAGGATTACCTCCAAGAAAAATCATATAAATAGTGGTGGAAGTATGATCATATAGATTTTCAACCCAATCTGTGTCAGAGAATGCATGTAAAAAAGGATTGTAGTGACGCCAAAGATGAAGACCATGAAAAATTATGCCCTTAAAATAACACATTAAACATTTAATGAAAATCTAGTGGGATTCGTAGGGGCAATACATAAATTGAGATGACTTGTTGACAACAAAGGAGATATTCAGATGAGTAAGATTAAGGTATTGCAATGCCCCAAGGACACTATGATATTCAGTGGTGTTCACAGGAAGAAAACCATCATTAAAAAGGAGGGAGTTCATGGTAGGGAGAGGAGTTCTAACCTCTTTAGCACCATCCATGCGAGTGCAAACCAATAGATCATAAATATACTTGTGTTGAGAAAGAAATAGACTAGATGATGTTCTAAGCACTTTAACTCCAAGAAAGTAATAGAGAGAGCCAAGATCTTTGATTGAGAATTTAGTTAAGATGACATCGATGAATTTAGCAATTGAAAGAGGATCATTGCCAATCACAATTAAGTCATCAACACATAACAAAAAATAGATTAGCTAGTCATTGTGATGATAAATAGATAGAGAGGGATCAAAGATTGTATTTGTAAAACCATAATAGAGCAAAAGGGAGCAAAGCTTATGATACCATGCTTAAGGGGATTGTTTAAGACCGTAAAGAGCTTTACATATTATAAATTATAAAGGTTAAGACATAAAAACAACTTTAAAGAGTGTATGATGAAGAAATATGTTATTGACATCAAGTTCACAAAGTGGCTAGCCATTTATAACAATAATGCTAAGGACAATATGAATGGTTGCGGGCTTGATAGTCAGACTGAAAGTTTCTTTGCAATCAATGCCCGGTTATGGCTGAAAACCTTTCATAACCAAATATACTTTACAAAAATTAACTATGCCATTTGATTTTTGCTTGATCCAAAAAACTCATTTATAACCAACTAGGTTTGGAGATGAAATAGGAGTTACAAGGTTTTATATGCTATTACGAAGTAAGGCATTAAACTCATCTAACATGGCAGCTTGCCAATTAGGGTCATGAAGGGCCTACAAAGCACATGTGGGTTATAAAGAGTCAATGATGCCATGTTTGGAGGTGGCATGTAGTTGATGGTTTGGTTTAACAATATCATATTGGGAGCAATTAACCATGGGGTATGTACGGGTGGGGCTAAAGATAAACTAGTAATTGGTGCCAATTTATTTGAAGGAGAGAAAGTTGGCAATATGGTATAAGAAGCTATAGCTGGAGTAGCTTTAGAGCTTGAATAAGATGATATAGAGGAAAACTATGAAACTAGGCATGGGGCTGTGGAAGGGCAACAAGATGGTGGTTAATGCTTAGAGCTAGGGATGAATGGCATGGTGATTGAAGACAAGTCATCAAATGGAGGGGAAGGTATGAGAATGGAAATGGATTTTCATTTAGTGGAGAGAAATGGAAAAACAAATTCATCAAAGACCACATGATGGGATATAAAGAAAAGTTTTGTGGAGGGATTAAAACATTTAGTCATTTTGGTTTAAAGAGTAGACAAGGAAGATATGGGGGAGTGAGTAAGGTTTCAACTTGTAATGGTTATACAAATGTAACAAAAGGAAACAAAAACAACTAAAAATACAAAGTTTAGAATAGTTTGAAACATTGCCAAAAAAACACATGAAAGGGAGAATAATAGCTAAGAATAGGTTTAGGAAGACAATTAATAGGGTAGGTGGCAGTTTGAAAAGCATGGGACCAAAACTTAAGTGAGAGACCAGATTAATGAAGGAGTGTGAGATAGATTTCAACTATAAAACAATAATGATATTCAACAGTGCCATTATACTAAGGGCTATGAAGTGATGTCATTAGATGAGAGATGGTGGCAAAAAAAGGTTTAAGTTTTTGAAACTCGCCCCTTCTATCCAAATAAATGGAAATGATTTTTGTTTTGAATTAGTTTTCCATAAGAAGCTTGAAGGTGGGAAAAATAGTGAAAAAATTATATTTATATTTAATTGGGAAGAGCCAAATTTATTTAGTGAAATATTCTAAAAAAAATAACTAAGTATTTATTTTGATCAGTGGAGTCAACAGAGGCAGGGCCCTAGATATCAATGTAAATGAGTTCAAAAAGATTATAACTTTTAAGGGATGACACTGTAAAGAGAACCTTATGACTTTTATTGCATCGACAAGATAGCATAACATTGAACACATAGGTGTGGACGAGACAAGTAAAGAAAAAGTCTTGAGAAGTGATTGAAAAGTGCAAGAATAAGGATGACTGAAATGCTTATGCCACTCATTTATTGAAGCCTTGACACCATCATAGCAAAGGATTGAACATTTATAATATATGGCGTTGTGATGTCGTGATTGTACAAATTAATTACTCTAACTTAAAATACAACACATAAGATAATATAAAACAAGCAAAGGGTCGATCCTATGAGTAAGGTTCAAGTCAAATTTTCATGCTAGATGATATACAACTTAGGAGGGTTTTGGACATTATCTAGGCTAAAGCAAAAGAAATTAGAAAACTATCAAGTGAAATTAAATAAAATTAAAAAATTATCAAGAGAACAAACCTTGGTCGCAAGTACATATCCACCTACATAAATCAAAACTAATCATGGAAATGAAACATCTATTTATATTCTAAATATTTATCTCTTTTTAACATTGGTTAGTTATCAGATCCGCCGTATAACTAACACTAATTATCAAACAATCACAGAATGCGTATTAGTATTTTAATTCAATGGCAACCTTAAGAACTAGATAAGTTGATAAATCAAATCAAACATAATGTTCTCCCTAAGATTAATAACATATATCTACCATAATTATTAAACTCGGTTGTTTTATAAGTTTATATATCACAACTTCGGTTTTGATATCAAATTTAGTAATATATTGTCTACAATAATAACTTAGAGACTACTTTAGCAATTAAAATAAACAATCATGAAAAAAATAAGCATAGAAGAATAAACATATTCATCATATAAACTAAAAATAAAAGATAAAATAAATCTCATAGTTCTTGAAATCCAAAGGTTTTCATGTCCTTACAACTAAGAAAAAGTGTTTAACCTTATATATTTGTTGAACAACTAATAAAAAAAAGGAAGAATGTATAATTTCAAGTTTCTTAGAGGAGGGGGTGTTTTTCTCCTCTTGGTTGGTTACCCCCCTTCTCTTCTTATATTTTTTTTATATTCTAAGAAACCTTAATCTTTATTTTACAAAATAGTCCTGCCCTAAGTAAATAGTTTACATTTAAATAGTTTAATAACTATTTTTCTAAAAGATAAGAAATAGCCTTGCATGAAATCTTCAAGCATTGACTTAAAGGAGCTAAGTTGCTGAAATAAAAACTTAGATGTCAGTTTAGATACTTTGGAATGTAATTTGAACTCGTTTCTTTATGAAACCTGTTTGTTGGCAGAATTCAGTTGTCATATTTAAAAAATCATATCTCCCTCCCATGACATACGTTTTCACTGAAATTTGGAGCGTTTATAGGCATTTGAGTCTGGAATCCAAAAAAAAATTTCATCAATTGGAGTTCTATAGTTCCATATATTCAAGTCGGAATGGCCAAAGGTCAACACTAGCAGATTGCAAGATTTTACTTTGAAAGCTATGATTTTCATGTTTTTTCTTATTTTATTTTCTTGCCTTAAATGTCCAAAAATGTATGAATATTAGATTTTTAATGCCACTAGAATCACTTTATTTTGACCTCTAGAGCTCACACTCCACACAAAACATTAATTGAAGGTCAAATATGTCAATTACTTCTAATTTACTCATTTTTTCATCTTTCATCCACCTTCAACATATAAAATAAAAAATATCAAAGTATTTTATATATAAAAAATAGGCAAAACACTAACTAAATATAGGTAAAACTATCGAATAATATAGATTCATCAGTAGCCATTCATAAATGTCATTTTTATTCGTGCTATAAAGAAGTGTCTACCCTAGGCATAGGTCATTTATAAAAAAAATAAGAGGGAAAAATTCAATAGAGGTTAGGTTAGATGTTGTTTACAAAACTGAGAGACAGGTACAATATTTTTTTTTTAATTGAATGAACACATAAGACATTGGATAGAGTAAAAGAAGAGAGGGTAGTGAAATCGAAATGAGAAATACACAAACCTATATCATCACTAATGAGTATAGAATCAGTTCCATCATAGGAGGAGTGAAGTGAAAGGTTGTGAAGATCAAAGGTGACATGATTTGTGGTAGCAAAATCTATAAGCCAAGGCTGACTAGGGGCAGTAGCAGTGGTGGTGCAATAAACAGTGGGTGACGGACCAAAGAGAACTTTATCATATGGGCATCACTTCGTATTATATCCTTGCTAGTCACAAAACTAACAAAAACCTCTGTAACCACACCATTGAGAGTTGCCATGATTTGAGGACCAATAGGAATTCTGATAAGGAGAAAAGGGCTGACGAGAAAATGACCATGGGGATTAGGGAAAATGCTGATGTGGAGAAACAACCTTGTGGGTAGATGACCAAGTGGATTGATGCCCACGATTAGAATTATAGGAGTGGCGCTGAGTAGTGCTGGCAGAGAGGACTAATGAAAAGTTGCATGAATCCTCTCATTTCAGACATGCCTCATAATTAATCAGCTTGTCATGAAGTTCTTCATAAGAGATTGGGTGGTCCCGAGCATGGATGCTTGCGGTAAGTTCCGTAAAGTCATGACCAACACCATTAAGAATGGAAATAGTAATATCATCGTGAGAGACAGGAGTGTTGATGAGTGCTAATTAGTCAACAATGGTTTAAATAGAAAAAGGATATTCATTGAGAAAGTAGGAGTCATGACGACGAAGAAGACGTTCTTTAAGACTCATGACGCATGACCGAGATCGGCTAGCATAGAGACAAGTAAGCTTGTCCCATGCATCTTTTGAAGTTGACGCAGATGCAATAAGAGGAGCAATAGAGTCAGAGATGGAAATACGAATGACATGTAGCAAAAGTTTATCTTGGTGCATCCATGAAGAGATTCTGGGCAAGAATAAGAACCATCAATGAAAACCGTGCAGGCATAACCATGGAGAAAAGAATTAAATTGAACATGCCAAGAAGGATAATTCAAGTGAGTGAGTTTAAAAGATAGTTGACCACTAGTAAGAGCAACAAGAGGAAAGGCATTATCAGCGGAGGAGGTGGTGATGGTAAAATTGCTAGCGTGGAGGAGTTGTCATCGAAAATGGAGAGAAAAGAAAAAGAAAAAGAAATCATGTTGATCTCGTTAGAGCTAATATTCTAATACCATATAGAAAACAAAGAATGAAGATAATTTCTTTTTCTACTTTATTCAGTATTCTGTCATAGTTTAAAAATAAATATGAGCTAATAATTTGTTATATAAGTTAAGGATAAGATAAAAAGCTAATTTGAATTCTTGTTGCTTGATTATAAGAGGATTTTTGCGTATCTGCTGGTTACAAGCTGAAACAGTCAACTTGTTTTGAGTGTATTGGTGATATCCTTTACATGAAATACTTATATAATTAAAATCAATTATCAATCTTAATTCTTTTGTCTTTAATTTAATTTAGAATTGCATGGTACATATTTTTAATGAATAACTTAACATTATAACAAGTACTATAAGGAACGATATTCACATTATGCTAGCTAACTAAAATAAATTAAAAATGATTCTCCTCAAGTTTTTATATTTTTTTAGAGAATGGCAACCACCTACCATAATTATTTCTAACAAACAAGAAAGTTCATGGACATTAATCTTTAATATATATTTTTAATATCAAAATATAAGAAAGAAAAGAGGGGAATTTCAGTGAACAGAGAGAGAAATTGAATTATTGGAAACTTTTACAAAGAAAGTAGAGAAGAAAGGAATGAGGGCACCATGAAAACAAAAATAAAAATGAATAAAAAATCATAAAAAAAAACTACTTGCTTTTTTTTCCCTGATTAAGCATTTTTTTATTTCTTTCTTTATCAACAAATATAGTGATTTTTTCCAAACAAAATAACTATTAAGATTAAAATAACACAATCATAGTTTTGAAATCTAGCCCGGCCTGGTGGGTCAGATCTAGGGCTAGAACCGGGCAGGGTTAAAAAAAATAAAGGAAGAGAAACCTTGGTGTGACTCATTAACTTAGCAAGACCCATTCAAAAATTCAATTGTAATCTATTAACTTTTATTTTACTAAAATAATATTAGTAGATGACCTAGTAACCCAGTCAAAACTTAGAACCCAGGCTTTGTATCAGGCCGGCTACTGAGTTAGGTTTAAAAACTATAAACACAATTTTTATTTGCATTCTAAGAGCATAATGGTGTAGAATTAATATATTGTTTTTTTATGTATAATAATACTACTTTTATTTTCATTCTAAGGTCATGATGATCCAAGATATTCTTCAATGAAAAGTCATCAAAAGGTATCATTTAGTTTTATGTACTCTTATTGTTCGTTTGCCATCCATTGGAGAAGTCCCCTCATCAATGTGGCTAGTGGCTTGAAAATGCAAGGTTTGCAAAAAAATAGATGAAGCAAAGAGACGCGAAAGAAATATCAAAGAGGAAGAAGGAATCACTACCCAGTTAAAGGCTTTTGACAATCTTGTTTTCCCACTTCTCAGGTAATTTCTTGAGCCAGAAAAACCAAAGTTTTTTTTTGTTGAAGAAGAGAAAGAGACGATAGAGAGAGGAACTGTAGGGTTATTGAGAGAAAATAAAGACTAGTATTTTTGGAATAAAATTTTTAATTTGAAATTACTGCAAAAATCGAGGGTCTCCCCTCCAATTTATTTTTGTCTATTTTTTGTGATTTAAATTTTATTTGAAATTCCAATCAATACCCTAAAAATATTCCAAACATATAAATAGATTTAACCATTGAAGTTGAGTTCAATTTAGATGTTCCAAACATCCTATAAGGATTTAAAAGACACATGTTATTGAAGCAAAATAATGTTATTCTTAAACAAAAAATGCTCTATACAAGAATAATTTTAAATATAAAATGCTTATCTTCGAACATCATTTTATTAAAAAATTTGGATGCATAGAAAGTTCTGTAAACCTTTTAATCATCCCTTTTTTGTTTATGTTGTTGTTAATTAATAAAGTATATAAAAAACGTTTAGTAAAAATTGAGAAAAATATTTAATAAGAAATATCTTAAAATATTTGTATTTGTAGAGATATAAGATATAATAAGTGAAATGAAAAGTGTTTTCAAGAAATTTTTATTTTAAGAATTACTTTTATATATACACACTCACTAACTCAATAAATAATTATCAAATATATTTTAAATAATTAAATAAAGTAAATTATTTTAATTAGCCCACTAGAACAATTAAATATTAATTATATTAATGCTAATTATTTAAATTCTATATAACACCATTAAAGTTTTAAACAACAAGATCAACAAAATATATTAACTATTAAAAATAATTATCATTAATTATAATTTTATATCAACACTCTAGCATTAATAGAGTAGCAATGTTTCATTATTTATTTAGGATGATGATCTAATCCCATTATCATAGATCTAATAATTATATCAAATTTAGACCATCTTACTCTGATATAATTGTCATAGTCAAGCCAAACATAAATATCATTAAATTAAATTATTGATTTTGGTTTAATTTTTATACAATTTAATTTAAAATCTAAATAGATAATGAGTCAAATTGATAAGTTTTAAGATCGAAATATTAAATTAAATTTAATAATATTATAAAAAAAATTATACGTAATATTTTTAAAAAATTAAAAATAAAAATCCAACCCACTAATAGTAATAACTAAAACACGTGGTGTTGATTTTCAGAAGTCAGTTGAGGGGAAGCAAGTCTCAATAGTGACAAACCTTTAAATTTTATATTAACAAAGGGTTAGGTAAGGTACAATTAAAGGAATGAACTTGTTACTTAACTAATGATGGACAAGAAAAAAGCCCAAACCCACTCTTTTTTATGTGCTGTTAGGCCTCATAGTAGCATGGATTTCAATGGCATACCACAGAAATTGTTGGGATGATAATGAGATTTTAAAAGTATAATGAAAATTAATTTTAAAGTGTTTTTTAAAATGTATTTAAATAGTAATTTTTTTTATTTTTTAAAATCAACATATCAAAACAATTAAAAAACATTAAATTAGAAAAGTTATGCATACATTAAATTTGCTTCAAAAAGTTCTACAAGCCTTTTAATCACCCCTTTTACTTTTTTTTAATTAATAAAGTATAAAAAAGAAAGTGTAGTAAAACTTGAGGGAAATATTTAATAAGAAAGGCCTTAAAATATGTATAGAGATATAAGATATATTAAGTGAAATGGAAAAGTGTTTTTAAGAACTTTTAATCGTGAGAATTATATACTTATCATCCTAAGCACATGCTCAATATATATATATATATATATATATATATAGAGCATCAAAGATATGAGTTACCAAATATATTTAAAATAATTAAATATAGTAAATTAATTTAATTAGCCCACCAAAGAAATTAAATATTAATGCTAATGACTATCATTAATTATAATTTTATATCAACATCCTAGCATTTATGGAGTCACAATGTTCCATTATTAATCTAGGAAGATGATCAAATGCCATTAATACATAGTATAATTTTATATATAAAAAAAATTTTGCAGCCAGCCATTGTGACTTACATCTTGCTAGCCCCCTGGATATTCTGAAATGATTTTGATTCGGCTTACATTTTCACTTTATTAACTGAAATGGAATTGAAACTTTATGCATGCTCATCTCTTTTTAAGCTGAGAGGAAATGGAGGGGCAGATCTGTAAAAAGACATGCAGCTGAACGAGAACCCTAGGGTTCGGTCAGTGTCCACAACTTGGCTAGCCCACAAGCGAAAGCGTCTCGGAATATATGCTCAATTTCATGATGTTGACTCCTCCTTGACTCTTGAAGAAAGCAAAGGAGCAGGAGAGTGAGTGTCTCGTGCTTGCCATGGGAATTATATAGGAATATTAACACGAAAGGGATGGCCCGGGAAGGGCGACTTTTATAAAGCAAGCCCTCCATTGTCTCAAGTATACATGCCACCAAAGGGATCCAGATTGAAGGTTTCATGGTACTGGTTCGATTGTCAATTTCAGCAGCTCCAATGTCTCAAAGCACAGTGCACAAAAGAGTCGTGCCTCTTTCAGTTGCTTTTTTTAATCCGGGTCGGCCGGTGGATTTGATTTGATTGATTCGACTTGATAGATCAATCTATGTTGAAGAAAAAATATTTAAAAAAAAATATTTAAAAAAACTCGAGTTAATATGTAATCCGGTGAAAAAGTATAAAAATATAAGAGAAACAATTTCTGTCTCTGTTCCCGGAAATCTGAAGAAAAAAAAAGAAGAAGCAAATAATACCAAACAATTCCTCAATAATTAGTTTATAAACATTCCCATTGGCATGCAATAAAGAAATATATGTTTCGTGGCTCTATCAACGAAGGAATGCTATACATAGTATTGCAAAATCACTGGTCTTTTCTGTGATTATTAAATTAACTATGAGATTCATCAAGTGTTTCCTCGAGTTCATGATTTGTTCTTGAAGAATATTCCTGAAAAAGTATGAGAGGAAAAGGCTGCCCATTCGGCCTTTCAAACCTATGGAATGAACCTGAGTTCCAAGCATCCTCAAAGTACCCTTTCAATTGGTTAGGATAAGCTACAAACTGTACTTAATTGAATAATATAATTATATTCCTTGTGATATGGGGTATAATTTGCAACTTATCTTAAATTCTAACGCAATTATATTCCTTCATCATGTTTTATGTTGATTTTAATTCCTTTCTGATGATATATTAACAGCATTGGAAACTGGGTTGATGCTGTGAGTCTATGGCTGGCATTGCGGTTCATAGGATTTAAAATCTTGAGATCTTACATACATGATTTATTATATTATCAAGAACAGAATAGGATAAGCATTAAGCTAAAGAAATACGACCCTCCTTTTAGTGATGAGATCTCTCTTTGATTAAAAAAATATTGTACCTTATTTGTTTTTATGTTTCAAAAATATTTTTTTAATGGATTTGGTTAATTTTTTTTTTGTAATTTATAATCGTTTTGACGTGTTGATATTAAAAATAAAAAGAAAATTATTTTGATGTATTTATAAAAAAACACTTTAAATTAAAAAAATAACTATTATTCTAATATCAAACAAACTTTTAAATCAATTAGACAATCCAATGGTTAAAATTTGAAACTACTAGTAAATAAATGTTTTAGATTCTAATTACGAGGAGAAAGGTCATAATTTAGGAATTATAGAAAGTTGAAAATTGCATGCAATTGCTTAATATTAAAATTTAAGTCGATGTTTACCATAACATTTCATCTATGATAATTTTATTGATGGAATCATAGGTAAATCTATGATTATTTTATTGTTGGAATCATGGATAAAAACCATCTATCAAAACAAAGCTTATAAGTAAGTCTATCAGTAATAAATTTACTGATGGCTTTATAGAGTGCATAAAAAAAAATTACTCGTTTTAATCAATTGATAATTCTCTTAGTGAGTTGCAGTGTCATTTACAGTAATTCTTTTTCAACTCTCTAAAATATATTGATGGAATAATTTTATTGATGATTTAACAACTGTATGGGTGTTTGTTGTAATTTTTTTAACTCTCTAGAATATATAAACAAAATTATTCTATCAGTAACCTCATTAGTAATAATTTAAAAATATATTTTTAAAAACAAATCTATTGAACAAAAATAGAAAATAATTTAAAAAACTAAATTTATATAAAATTCAAGTAATTAAAAATCAATTATCTTAATACAAAAACCAAATATTTATTACAAATTTATATGTTCAAATACAACATAAGTAGAATAGAAACAACCTTGAAGGAGAAGGAAGAAACTAGTCATCCCCGGAACCGTGGAGTCAATAAAAAGATGCACATATATAACTCATATGTGATCTTATATTCATTATTATTTAGTATAGTTCTTTATAATCCACAGAAAATTCATAGTTTTCGTTGAAATGGGTTGTACGTCTTGCACTCCTTGATCTAATAAGGCTACGAACTCTGAATATTAAGTGCTTAGAATCAATTATAAACACCCAATGATTGAAGTACTATGTGTCATTCACAAGTTTTTTATTATAGTGTTAGAGAATCTGTATATTTGATCTCTATCGAGTCCTCCTGATTTGTAACTAAAAAAGTTGTGGAATATTAAGTTGTGTTAAGATTGAGAGGGGAATTGTTTGTTACAGAGAAAAATTTTACATGGAAGTAGAAATGATAGAGGGGAGGAGAAAGGTCAAGTGTTAGGTCATAAATTAAATATTACCAATGGATTAACCAATAAAATTATTCTGATTGTAACTCCATTAACAATTCTATTTATATCAATGCCATGTCATCATATAATTTGGCTTATTAAATCCCATTATAATACTATTTATAATGTTATTGGTATATTCATGAATGAATTGTACCATTAGTAATTGCATTTGTACATCGCAATGTTTAGCTTTTCTTTATTTTTTTTATTTTCATTGTGATTATTTCAGCTTTTCTTTATTTTTTTTATTTTCATTGTGATTTTTTCGGTATATATCAACCACATATTCTTATCAATGGTTACCAACACATTTAGCAATGAAAAAATTAGGTTAAAAAGTGTCACCGTAGTATACCGATAGAAAAAATTCATTAGTGTTACCGTTTTTATTTGTCAATATTCTAATAGTAAATTTTACTTATTTTTAGGATTCTAGATTGATTTTGGTCATTCTTTCAAGCCAGGAAAAGGGAACTTCAACAAGCATGCCATTAAATTCTAAAAACAAAGTCACAATCTTTTGAAAAAAGTTATGCATTGATGCGAGAATAGCATATTCACCTGCACTTGATCACAATTACTTGCAGCAGTAATTTTATAAGAGGACGGGGTGAGCAAATGTGATGAGGCGGCCATAGGAGCAGGTAAACTCTCCCCACCGAGAGGCGCCTAGCTAGCTAGGATCCATCTCATGCCTTTGATTGGGATCATTTTCCTTGCAAATCTGTTGATTAGTCTCTCATATTTTATGCGTCAATCACGTTATATAATCTTCTTTTCTTTTTCTAATAAGAAAAAACTATAATTGAGAATTTAATCTCAATCAAATAGAGCATGATTGTCTATATTCTGATAACTAAGAAAGGTCCCTTTTTCCACCCTTTGCCAAATGAAGAGCATCTACGGAATCCTAACATAATTTAAACTTCTCCCCACTAACCATACGAGCTCAGACTAGTTTATGGTGCAGGGGGACGTAGTTGTGATTATTTTTTAAAATATTTTTTTATTTAAAAATATTAAAATAATATTTTTTATTTTAAAAAATTATTTTTAATATTAATATATTAAAATGATCTGAAAATATAAAAAAATTAATTTAAAGTGAAAAAATAAAAAAATTTATTGTTTTCAAAAACATTTTTGACAAAAAATAAACAAAACCATATATTTTCTCTATTAAGTCAATCCATTTGGTTACTAAACCAAACTCAAACTCTTATAGGTGATTTTTTATTCTTGATCAATAATGACTCTGGATCAATTGGTCAACTTTCTTCTAACTCCTATGGTTAATTACTACTTTAAGCCTAGTCATTTACATTGTTCATGATAAATTTTAACTTTCTTTCCCTTGTTTGATTGCGAACAATTAGTGTTCTTGCATAGTAAATGTATATGAATGTTTATTTTTAGTATAAATAAAATCACAATTTCCAAATAGCAAGAAACATTATGGTTTTCAAACTATAATACGAGGAGGTGATAATCATGGTAATCGCATCTTTGATCCTTCATCTGGACAATCTTATCAAGAAACAAAATAAGAAAACGCACATTTAAGCAAGTACGAGAAAGAAAGAAAAAATCATAGGACTTGGCTTGGACTCCCAAACTAGAATATGCTCCTTTAAGTTGTATAGAAAACAACACAGAACATGGCCTGGAAGCTAGTTGTTCCTGTCAGTCTAGCAGTACTGAAAACAATAGGTACAAAACGGTGCTCATGCAGGACATATCTCAGATAAACCTAAGCAAATCTCTAAACATGACATAATTCCTAGGTTGTAAGGACACAACACCAATCATGAAGTCAGAGAGGCATCTTACTAAAAACAAGCTAAAGTGGGAAAAGATTGGTGGGAACCCATTTTTTGTGGCTTCGGGTAGAAAGGAATGGCAAAATTCTTGACTTGAGAATATGACTCAGTGGTTTAGTTTGAGTTAAGGTTCTAATGTTTCTTTTCTTAGAATCTTTGACAGCTTTATCTTTCCTCGCCCTCCTTTTTCCACAAGGAATACATTCCGTGGCCATTTCTCACTTTCAAGCTCTTCCAACGCAGGAGCGCATGTGGTCAACAAAATGCAACCAGTCGACATCTTGCACATATAACTCGCTCATGATTGCCCAGTCCTTAAATTTGATTCTAATCAGTACTGATGTTTTTTCCTTCCTTTCTTTTCGAGCTTCTTCTTGTCCTCAAAAGTAAAATTACAGGTTAATTTAGCATCCATAAAGGGCAATGCAAGTACAAGAAAGAGCAAAAAAAATATAAAAATCCCAGTCCTTTCTCTTACCAAGTGTTGGGAAACATCATTATCTGGGAGAGAAAGGTAGCAACTGTTAGATAACCTAAAGTAAAAGTCAGGTATTCTCTTGTGTCCTGCGAAAACCAGAGAAGAGAGAGGATTGCCATAGAGCATTAGCAATGCTAACAATGGCGTTTTGGCAACATCAACCCGCAGAGGTAAATAAGTACATAAACTTTACCATTATGGGAAACGTCTGTGTCTCCAGACGAGAAGTGAAAGTTAAAACACTATGTTTATTCCATTCAGAGCCAGGCATTAACACTTTGGAATGTTACCTCAGGCAACATAAACACACTACTTCAATGATCAAGCATATTGCTTACTTGGAATTAAAACACCCCACATTTACAGCCAGGATTTGTATATTTTCAGTACATTAGCTATCAAGGAAAAAGTTAAAATCAGCAGCTTTTCTCTTGTTATGTTACATGGTAGTCGTTGTTACAGAAAGATGATCATCAATGGATGTGCAACTAATTCACACACAATGATTCAGTGATGCTTATACCAGTTATTGTGTGGATCTCTGCTAGAAATTCATAATATCATCATAAACCTAGCAGGATTCAGAGTTGATGACACTGATTTCGTTTCGTGAAAGCAACTTAATTTTGTAACTTGCAAGGTACAGTATCACGCCTCTTTGCAATATATTCCTATTCTAATGCCAGCAAACTATTTAGGAATTCTATGTTTGTACTTTACCTCAAGGTTTTTCAACAGATTCTCTCCACACTGCATAAAATACCACCACAAATCAGAATCAAGTAATCTTCCTGAAAAGGCCAATTGGACCTAATGTGAAGATTTTGTTCAAGGAATACGAATTTTATTTACGGTATTAATAACTAATGTCTTATAATTTCCATCATTGGCAATCGTTGTTTTGTGCATCTCTTGAGCACTCAGAAACGCTCACATTCATTAATAGATCTTATGTGTGTATCAAGTGGGTTTAACGTAAGTTGGTGGATCTGTTCTCCATAACTTAATACTCGAATTTATTCTGCATTAGCTGTTGATCATGTAGATAATATTCTTATTTTTTTAAATAGGTATGGTATAATTCCTGACGATAATCTCCAGAACAGATCCTTCATTGCAATTCAATAAAACAGCATAAGCATAAGGAACGTGCAATTGACACATGCACAGCTTTCAGAAATGCAAATCCAGAAACAAATCATATTATTTTACTCGAGTCTAAAATAGCAGTTTGACATTTGACAACCTATGTGGTATGCGGATATCTTTTTTCTTCAAGCAGCTAATTAAGATGTATGAGAAGCATATTTTCAAGTTAAATCAAATCTCTCCTATAATCATGTCAAAGAATTATTCCAATTCTATAACTCAAGTTGTATATATCTTTCTATAACACTTAAGAACCGTTTACGGAAAATCAAACAAAAGATATCTGAAAGCGTTCGAACAAAAATAAAAATAACATAAAAGAGAGCAATTTGAGAGTGTAAAGATTCATGCAAGAGAATCTGGCAAATGAAGGCCGAGTCAAGGGCAAGCTGTCATCTTCGGGGCAAGAACTGTCATGATTGAAGAATGAAAAGAACTGGGGACCTTTCCTATTTTTTTCTGTGGGGGCTGAATCAGTACCAAACTTACTGAAGGAGACAAGAGAGAATGTATTCCTTATTCTATTCTTTGCCTTCAAACAATGTCCAAGGACAACCATCTTTCCACCATTTTCTTTTTCTTTTTCTTGTTTGTATCTAATTCCATAGTTTCCAGGTGCCTCAGTCAAAAGAATCTACTCCTACGTTCTTCAAATAAAACAAGGGTTTGTGTCTCCATCTACTCCCTTACAGCATAGATAACATCCAGTTAGACCTCGTTTATATATGGTTCGTTTCAATATATCCATTGACAGCTGAAAAAGACCCAGAAATGAGAGGACGAAGATGGTCTCAAGAGAACAGAGATATGGATTCCCCTAATCGGAGTCAGAAAAATTCTTCTCGTATTCGGGAATAAGATTCTTGCTTTTGACAGACAGACAGACAGACAGACGAATGCGAATGCGCACACCTGAAAAAACTCTGGTGGGATCAATTCTGGCATCTAATGCAAGGCTTTTACATGTTTCGGACAGTTAAATGTGCTTAGGAATTCAAATAGATTGTACTGTCTTAGAATAGAAAGTGGAGCTAGAGGAGAGGTCCCACATTTAATAAAGTAGCAAGGACAAATCTCGTTCCATGTCACTGTGCATAATGGATTCCATGCCTCTCTAGCACCCCCACCCCCCAATCAGTGCTATAAAAGCATGCTTGAGCAGACCTTTGGTTTGTAAGCATTGGCTGAAGGAGATAACCAAGAGAAGTTGTAGAAAATCCTACTTCGAAATATCCTGATGTGGAATTATACCTGAAGAATATCGCATAATCAAGTTCAAACAGAGAAGATATCAGGTAAATACGCGCTACTAATCTTGTCCACAATAGTTAAACTATCATTGCTCCTACAGCAAGCTAAACTTGATTGGATTTTTAGGAGATAGAAACGTACCGTCATCACCAGCATCAAGGAAAGAACATGCACTCTACTTCAAGAAACTCAATCCCTCCAGAAAGACATCTGTTCCTGCAAGTTGGGAATGGCCCTGGGGATTCTGGACTTGTCCTCTCAACTGATGCAAAGCCTAGACTAAAGTGGACACTTGATCTTCACGAGCGGTTCATAGAAGCGGTAAATCAGCTTGGAGGAGCAGACAGTGAGTACACAAAAAAGGTTAAAAAATCCAACAACAAATAGAATAGTGAATTCAGCATACTCAAACGTTGTTCTTTATATTTCAGAGGCCACTCCAAAAACAGTTATGAAACTTATGGGAATTCCTGGACTTACTTTGTATCACCTAAAGAGTCATCTTCAGGTAAACCATTTGACATTATCAATCTAATCATCAAGGGAATATATCTGCCACCAACCAGTAGCTGCTTTTATAAGTTGTTAAATAGAATCAAGGCCCTCTAAGATATAGCCCTCCAGCCAATCTCGGAGAAAATCAAAAGAATGCCAGCCCTTTTATTGTTAGAATTGATTGTGGCAATCTGGTGGTTCCACTGTTTCACTAATTTTCTTCATTTGCTAAATTTTGTAAGAGAAAAACTCCATGCCTTGATGCTTCCTTTCTGTTTACAGATAAACAAGTACAGAAGTCTTGTGCTTAGGAGTGTCAACAGAATTAGTGGAAACCCAAGTAGTGAAAACTACACTGTATTATGTAGAGCTTGAGAATAATTCCACACGTCTGAATGCTATAGTCTTGAATTTGCTTAGACCCACACAATGAAATAGCACTAACTCCACCTTTTCTTGTCAGAAGTACAGACTCAGCAAGAACCTCCATGGACAAGCTAATAGTGGGAGCAACAGGAGTGGTATGTAGAACAAAGCCATAAAGTTCTCTCCATATGTTTTCAACTATTGATGAGGAATTAAAGATAGTTGCTCTTTTCTAATGGAAGGAATAAATATGTAACTTGATGCAGGTACTGTTTCTGTAGTGGGAGATAGAATGCCTGAAGTAAATGCAACCCGCATTAACAATCTAACCATCGGATCGCAAACAAATAGGTATGATGAATTCATTTGCTTTATGTTCATCAGTCATTTTATGAATTCATTTGCTTTATGTTCATCAGTCATTTTTCTTGTATTGCAAAACATTATTTTTCACCAAGACACAATTCTTAAATCCAGAAGCTTGCATTTCAGTGAAGCACTACAGATGCAAATTGAAGTGCAAAGAAGACTACATGAACAGCTTGAGGTACAGTTTCACCATCAATCTGTGTAACTACATTTCAGCTTTTCTTATTTGCTTGTGAAGATAAGAATTTTGTCTATTTCCTTATTTCAAGTTGACTAACTTACAAACGAAAAGGTTGCAGAGGTAGTAAAAGGTTTTAGCTACATTATGGTAATTTGTTCTGAAATGAAACAGGTGCAGAGACATTTACAGCTCCGCATAGAGGCACAAGGAAAATACCTGCAGTCAGTGCTAGAGAAAGCCCAGGAAACACTTGGAAGACAAAATTTAGGTACGGTGGGACTTGAAGCTGCCAAAGTTCAACTCTCTGAATTGGTGTCCAGAGTGTCCTCTAAAAGCCTAAATTCTGCATTTTCGGAGCTGAAAGATCTGCAGGGTCTGTGCCCACAGCAAACACAACCGACCCATCCCAATGATTGTTCCATTGACAGCTGCCTGACCTCCATTGAAGGGTCACAAAAGGAGCAAGAAATACAGAACACTGGAATGGGGTTGAGGCGCTATAATGGTAATGCTCTCTTGGAGCCAAAAGTGATTGCAGGAGAACATGCACTACAACAAGCCGAACTCAAGTGGGGTGAAGACCTAAGAGATGACAAAATGTTCCTCAGCTCATTGAAAAATGATACAGAAAGGAGAACCTTTTCAGCAGAAAGAAGCTGCAGTAATCTATCCATCGGTGTCGGACTCCAAGGAGAAAGGGGGAATGTGAGCAGTAGCTTTGCTGATGCAAGATTTAAGGGAAGGAGTGAGGATGACAGCTTCCAAGATAAGACTAACAGAAGGATAGATGCAATTAAACTAGAGAACGAGAAATTGTCCCCGGGGTATAGGTTATCTTACTATGCTACTAAGCTGGATCTGAATTCACAAGGTGAAATTGATGCTGCTTCAGGTTGCGGGCAGCTCGACTTGAATGGTTTCAGCTGGAACTGAGAAGTTTCACATAGGGTAAAAGTCGATCAGGGGATGATCCACCAAGGCAGGATAAAAGTCAACATGAAAACATTTTGCTTTCTCCTTCGGGCCAATAGGCTAGGAAACAATCACTTAAATCTCAGTTGAATAAGTTGCACCAGCAGATGTAGCTTGCACTCTAATGTAAATCAATCCAACAAGTGTAGCCTTTCTATCTTATGTATCATTTAAGAGTTGATGAATTACAGGTCCAGAAATGGAAACATTTAACTAAGCTGTCAAATGCTTATTTCCTAGTAAAGAACGAGATAATAAAATCTGCTCCTTAATCATCATAAAATTACTCTTCTTTTTTTCTCATTCATATTACGTAGATCAAGAACGATGACCCAATGCCATGGTTCCTAATTCAGTATCAACACTGAGGATTTCAGAGCAAGCAACAAGGCATTTCGATGTGATTTTCTATTTCATATTGTGTTTAATGGACTCCGAGTAACTGGTACTTATCACGGGAGTAATATAAAATTTATCATCCTCGTGTATTTTGGATTAATGATATATTTGTTACTTAAACTCCTGTAATTTCTATAGATTTATCCCTCTATTTTTTCTAGTCTTAATCTCTTGAGCTTTGGAGATTCTGAATGCCAGCTTGCTTCTCTTTATTGATCAGATCATACTGCCCATGGATCCATGGCGCCTTCATGCTCACTAGCGCATAACAACTCTGGAAATTGTGCGCGAGGATACATAAGCTGTTTGGAGCCACTGGCAACTACATTCCCAATCTTAAATCGCAAGAAGATAATTGTGTAATTAATTAACCTCTTTCGATCTCCAAATTATAAAGAGTCAATATGTATTGGAAAGCTTTATTACTTATTAACTCAATGACGATATATATACAGCCATGAAGGATGAACATGATAAGCTTGAATTTAAAATACTAGAATCCTAACAATATTTATATTCCTGAATACTAGCACAGAATCCTACCTATACATGATTCCTGAGGACCAGCACTGTAATGTTGCATGTTGCTGGCTAACATCCCTCCTCAAGGTGGACGGTCTTGAGTAAGTCCAATCTTGTCTTTGAGTAACTCAAACCGATAACGGGGAAGAGATTTTGTCAGTGCATCAGCGAGTTGATCATCAGAGGAGACATGACACACTCGAAGAACTCCAGATTGAACTCTTTCGCGGATAAAATGGAAATCAATGGAGACATGTTTCATCCTTGAATGAAAAACTGGATTTGAACTAAGTTGTGTTGCGCCAATATTATCATAATAAATCACATGCACTTGTTTAACTGAATATTGAAGTTCAGTTAATAATGAACATACCCAACTGATTTCTGAAGCAGTGTCAGCCACTGAACGATATTCAGCCTCCGTTGATGATCTAGCAATGGTTTGTTGTTTCTTGGATGACCATGAGATAGGATTCTGACCAAGGTATAGAATGTAGGCACTTGTGGAGGAGAAGTCATCCTTGTTTCCCCCCCTGTTAGGTTGGTTGCCATTAATGTGCAACAACCATTTGGTATTGCACCAAACATGTGCATTCATACAAGATGTCAAAGGTTGGCAGCCACCATTGTTGAAGAAGAGTTGGAGTTGGCAGCCACCTTTGTTGAAGAAAAGCCTCCATGAATGCCTATAAATAGAGGCATATGTTAAAAAGCAAAATGAGAGAAGAGAATTGTGAGAATGTGAAGAGAGTAGAGAGGAAGAGAGAGCTGCAATGGCAGCAAGGCTGCTGCCATTGCAGCAGCTGTAATGACAACAAAGAGAGGGCTGGGAGTAGAGTAGAATGAAGTTATCATTCTCCTCCATGTATTTGTTTTGTATTCTTTCTCTATCTCTAAATATATTGACTTCTCCCGTGGATGTAAGCGGTTTTGCCGAACCACTTTAAATATTGTGTCAGTGTGTTTGGCCTCCTATGAGCAAGTATCAGAACATCACCGGTCGGATTCCCCAACAATTGGTATCAGAGCACATGGTTTTAACGTGATGTTTGATTTTGCTCAAAAATGAAAGTTGTCAAAATTGTGTTTTGACCATACCATTGTGTAGAGGAGGAAGAGACGAAGCCACTGGTGAAAACCGCGTCGAAATCGGACGTCGGAAACCGCCGCACGCGCCGGCGGGGTGACTGTCCACGTCATCAGCCACGTCAGCAGTTCTGCACAGTCACCAGACACGTCACCTGACACATCAGCACTCTGACCAGTCAAACTGCCACGTCCTCTGCCATGTCAGTAGTTCTGCACAGTCAGCAGACACGTCACCTGACACAGCAGCACTCTGACCAGTCAAACTGCCACGTCAGCTTTTGTTGACCTATATGTCCTACGTGGATGACACGTCATTACAGCCACATCAGCTCCCTGGATTTTGATCCTGTGTGGCAGAGTCTACGTGCAACCGGTTCTGAGATTGAATCTGGGTCGTTAAACAGGCCAAAATTGTTTTGATCAAATCTTAGCCGTCTGAAGTGCGATTTGGACGATTTCAGACTTGTTTCCAGCTAATTTGATCGTTCCGGATGCAATGGTACGGTCCGATCGTTGAGATTGAGATCAGAAATGGCAGTGATGAATTATTAAAGAGAGATTGCCCGATCAGGAGGCATATGATGGTCATCATGGTGGTCGATGGAGCTGAAGAAGAAGAAATCACACATGTTTGCCCAATTACATGCGATGAACTATTACGTGGGGAATTTTAATTGCCTTAAGGGAAGGTAAAATTGGGACACTCTAAACACCCGATCATGTGGACAATTTGAGGTGGAGAGTGAAATTTGATGAAGACCAATCTTGACGAATCTGAGCACTGGTAGTCTCACCAGATGTTGAGAAATCAGGTATAAAACAAGGATACCCCAGATCACTTGTAAAGAAATGCCGCGACAAGGCTAGCAAATGGTTGTATATACGGAAAGACAGTACGATGGATAGATATGGCCTAAGAAGTTCTGTCTAGGAGATTGGGTTTTAAGCGGGACCGTTGTGACCCCTCCAATCTTTCCTGGGAACTTGCTTAGTGGAAGGATTATCCATACGGTACTATTTTCGTATATGTGACAGTTTGTTATGAAACTGTTGAAGACTAGCAGGATGACGGCACAAAGGAACAGTTGGGTTCCGTATGATCAAGGATCTGATGAAGTGATGATTTCTCCAAGAAAGTTAGATTCGGTGACTGTAATTTCTCGAGGGGAGAATTGATGAAGACCCTGATAATGGAAGAGAAATACAGCAAAAGGATAAAGATTGACACCCTATTTTGACTTGGATAGATGTTGTGACAGGATGAGCTGCTGTCAAACATAAGCAAGGAATAGGGAGAAATCTGGAGAACCAAAATTGCACGAGAGCACATGAAGATTGTGTAGGAGTACCCGGAGGATCCAACGAGGTACTGTAATGAGACAACAAGTGCAAGGAAAAGAATAGTTCCCAGATGAAGCTCAAAGCAGAGACTGTATGAAAAGGTTGTACAACAAGAAGTCTCTTGTGCTCTTGATAAAGGCAACAAACAAGGACCTTTCAATGCATGTAAAGATGGAAGGGTGAGCTGTTGTAGATGCACCTAATTGAGGGGGTGCAAACGCCTGTGATAAAAGGCGACCGCCTATGATGAAAGGCGAAGACACCAAAGAGAGTTGGTGTGGGTGGAGCTGTTAAGCAGAAAAGGCGTAGAAGCTCCAAACATAGAAATTGAGGTGGAGGATTGCGAGGAGTATACCGCAACTTTCTCTTTCTATGTAATTAGTGGCAGTGATCTCTCCCATAGTCCACATGGTGGTAGAGAATTTATGGAGCCACTTTGAAGCATCTCAGTTGAAGAAGGATGTGATCGCCTATGAAAGGCGAAGACACCTTAAAGAGAAGGTGTGAGGGCTATGAGAAAAGCCTATAATTAGACCGCCGCATGACGACGAGCGGAGACACCTCAGGAGAAGGTGTGAGGGCTATGAGATGAGCCCATGATTAGATCGTCGTATGATGACGAGCGGAGACACCTCAGGAGTAAGGTATGGAGGCTATGAGATGAGCCTATAATTAGACCGCCGCATGACAACGAGCGGAGACACCTCAGGAGAAGGTGTGAGGGCCGTGAAAGGAGCCCAGTTCAGAACGCCCCAGAGCCAATGTGATGGCTAGGTATGAGTGGACAGATGGATAGCCAATGAAAGGGCTATGATGAGTATGGAGATAAATGCAGGATTGACTTTCATGGATATTGCCCCCATGCTAAAGATCAATGAGCTAGAAGACATTTGCCTTGGACAATAAGTGGATGACTTGTGGAGCATTAAGACGCGGCTGCTATGAAGGAGCAGAAGGGCATGCGCAGGTTCCGGGAACAAGTTGACTCTTGTCAAGGTGGTGGGCTCGGTAATGGCATTGTAATACTCAGAGTATGAAGACAGATATGGATCAACCTTTTATGGGCTGCCCCCATGGTTAAAGGTGGAAAGCTACCTGGACTCTTGAGACTAAGAGTAGGAGACTCATGGAGAAGTAAGGCGTGGTTTCTAGGGTGAAACAGAGGGCAGGCGCAACTCCTGTATGAGTAAACTCTTGAAAGAGTGGTGAGCTTGTGATCATATTAAGATACTCAAATAATGATTGTCGCACTTGAAATATCTGTTTGAGGGGGTGTTGTAAGCCTTGATGTGAGGCTTGATGAATCATTCCGGACCGAGCACGCTCGAAGGGGAATGTTGTTCCAGAGACAAGCGTTAACACTATTCAGATGTGATGTGGCAGACCATCTGGTTATAGTGATCCTTTTGTGTGAGAAAAGGTGTGCTTAGGTTACTCTGATGATTGAAAGGTTTGGTAAGTACCTGTAAACTTGGCCACAAACGCTCTTAAAATGGAAAGCTTGGAAGAGCTGCAAGATGCAAGCTTGTGTTGAAGAAGAAAGAGGACAGTTGCCCTACATGAATGGCAAAGGGGGTGATTGTTAGGTTGGTTGCCATTAATGTGCAACAACCATTTGGTATTGCACCAAACATGTGCATTCATACAAGATGTCAAAGGTTGGCAGCCACCATTGTTGAAGAAGAGTTGGAGTTGGCAGCCACCTTTGTTGAAGAAAAGCCTCCATGAATGCCTATAAATAGAGGCATATGTTAAAGAGCAAAATGAGAGAAGAGAATTGTGAGAATGTGAAGAGAGTAGAGAGGAAGAGAGAGCTGCAATGGCAGCAAGGCTGCTGCCATTGCAGCAGCTGTAATGACAGCAAAGAGAGGGCTGGGAGTAGAGTAGAATGAAGTTATCATTCTCCTCCATGTATTTGTTTTGTATTCTTTCTCTATCTCTAAATATATTGACTTCTCCCGTGGATGTAAGCGGTTTTGCCGAACCACGTTAAATATTGTGTTAGTATGCTTAGCCTCCTATGAGCAAGTATCAGAACATCACCGGTCGGATTCCCCAACACCTCCCAATCAGCATTTGAAAACGCATGTAAGTGAGCAGGTGATTGATGATGCAGAAGAAGACCTACGTTGTTGGTGCCTGAAAGATAACGCAATAGGCGTTTGACAAGTCTCCAATGTTCTTCAGTTGGTTTGTGCATGAATTGTGACAACTTGTTCACAGCGAAAGATACATTTGGTCGAGTGAGTGATAGATATTGAAGACTTCCAACTGTGGCACTATATTCTGAGGGATCAAGGAGCAACTTACCCATTACAAGAGTAGGAGGAGGACCTGGTGGCAGTGGAGTAGCCACAGGCCGGGAGTTGCTCATGTTGGTTCGATGCATTAGATCTTGAATATATCTATGTTAAGAAAGCACCAACCCACGAGGATGTGATTGTATTTCTACACCAAGAAAATAAGTCAGAGAATCGAGATCTTTTAAGGAGAACCGCTTGGCTAAATTTTGAACCAGTAGATTGATGGCATGCTCATCATCACCGGTGATGATAATGTCGTCTACATATACCAATAAATATAGAAGATGGCCATGATGTTTAAGAATGAACAAGGATGTATCATTCATTAAATTTATGAAGTTGTTATCAATTAGAAAGGAGCGAAGCTCATGGTACCATGCACGTGGTGCTTGCTTGAGGCCGTAAATAGCTTTACGCAGTTGCAGACAAAATGTGGTCGTTCTTTGTCTACAAAAGCAGGAGGTTGAACAATGTATACATCTTCTTGCAAGTTTCCTTGCAAAAAAGCATTGTTGACATCCAATTGTTGTAACTTCCACCCATTACTGACTGCAATGGACAAGCAATACGAACTGTGGTTAGCTTAACAACCGGACTGAATGTTTTGGTATAGTCAAGCCCTGGTCGCTGGTGAAAGCCTTTGGCCACTAAACGTGCTTTATAACGAGAAACACTGCCATTTGAATGGTGCTTCACCCTGAAAATGCATTTACAACCAAGTTAGAGGCACATTCAGGAGAAACCAAATCCCAAGTTTGATTTTGGATGAGAGTATTGAACTCATCCTGCATGGCATGACGCTATTTGGCATTCTTTAAGGCATTGGCGACAGATGTGGGCTTCTGAATATCAGTTGAGGGAAGGTGTGAAAGGAAGGTGAGTTTGTGAATAGGTTTATGGATATTGTTTTTTGGATCTTGTTGTCATGGGATGAGAAGGGACAATAGGTTGAGCTAGTGGTGGATGAGTGAGTAGTGGGGTCGGTTAGTTGGGTGGAATTGTGGAAGGTTGTGTTGGTTGTATGGTGGGTGGGCTGCTGGTGATCGGTGTAATGGAGTTGCTAACAGGGTGTGCGGTAGAAGGTGGAGCTGCAGGTGACGTGAACGGAGGAGACTGAGGAGCAGGTGTTACAATAGAAAGAATAGGAGGTATTGACTCATGTAGAGAGGAAGAGTTTGATATAGATTGTGACTGTAGTAAATTAGGATATGGAAAAGTGGATTCAACAAAGCGAACATGACGGGAAGAAAATATTTTTGAAGACTGAGGATCAAAGCAGTTGTAAGCACTTTGAGATAATGAATAGGCAAGAAATATGCATGGTTTAGACCGGACATCGAGTTTATGAGCAAAATATGGACGTAGCCATGGATAACACAAACACCCGAAAATTCACAGTTTAGCATAATTAGGAGATCTTTTAAATATAAGTTCAAATGGAGAAAAATATTTTAAAGAAGGTGATGGCATCCGATTAATTAAATAAATTGCAGTAGAGAACGCAAATGACCAAAAATCTTGAGGGAGTGAAGCATGAGTTAAAAGTGAAAGAGTAGTTTCCACTATGTGTCGGTGTTTTCGTTCAGAGATACCATTATGTTCAGGTGTGTGTGGTGGGGAAGTATGATGAGAAATGCCTTGTATTTGAAAAAAATCTTTAAGAGCTATAAATTCACCACCATTATTGGAATAGAAGGTGACGATT
The DNA here is from genome assembly GCA_015708895.1 of Populus ilicifolia. Lineage (NCBI taxonomy): Eukaryota > Viridiplantae > Streptophyta > Magnoliopsida > Malpighiales > Salicaceae > Populus > Populus ilicifolia. The sequence goes on along the minus strand of SRLM01000791.1, from coordinate 25,760 downwards.
TTATGTTGAAATAATTTTCAACAATGGCTTTAAAGCGGATGAAAGTAGACTTAACATCTAATTTGCGTTGCAAATGATAAAACCATGTATAACGTGTAAAATGATCCACAAAGACAATATAATATTTAAAGCCATCAATTGAGTGCGAGCAGTCCATACATCAGAGAAAATTATTTCAAGAGGAGCATGAGACTCTAAAGTGGAAGCTGAGAATGGAAGTTTATGACTTTTGTTACATTGACATGCATTGTAGGAAATCTGTTTGGTCATTGAATAAGTGTTTAGCTTGTTTTTAGAAAGAATAACATTAAGAATAGGCAATGATGGGTGACCTAATCGAAAATGCCAACTTATTGGTGTAGTTTTTGAAATAGAAAATGCAGTTGGAGCGGGGGACGTTGGATTGAGCCTTGACCATTCATAAATGCCACCTTTGCTCTCACCCTGAGCATGAATCACTCCCGTTAGCAGATCCTTCATAAGAAAACACGAAGGTAAGAATTCAATGGAAACATTATTGGTTATACAAAATTGATAAATAGAAAGAAGATTTTTTTAATGTCAGGAACACAAAGAATGTTTCTGAGATTAAAAATGGAGGAGCCTGAAAGTAGAGTTGAGGAGCCTGTATGGGTAATGCGCAAGCCTGTACCATCTCCTATCATAACATCATTTGCGCTAGTATATGGAGTGTGGAGAGACAAATTGTTCAGATCAGCTGTGATGTGGTGAGAAGCACCACTATCCAGTAGCCATGAAGAAGTGCTGGTTAACTTGTTTGCAAGATTGCTGAATTCAGTGCTGGCAGCAAGATGAACCTGTGACTACCAAGAGGTGATATTATTACTGCCTTTGGAAAGATCTGTCTTGTGAGGGATAAACTTGAATGATGGGCATTTTTTTGCTGTGTGCCCTTGAAGGCCACAAACCTGGCAATATCCCAGGTAAGGACGAGGACCAGGTCGTGGGGAATGAAGTCCTTGATTGTGTAATTATCCTGACGGTCTTGAAGAACTGTGAGATGAGGTGGTCCATTGCTGTGAGGGAGGAGGAGTGTATCGATCAAAATTTTTCTATGACCGATATCCAGAACGAGTAAATGTTGCATTGGCAGTAGGAGTGAACTGTAAAGAGACTTTTGGTGATGAATTGAGAGAAGCTTCAAACATGAGTAATTTTTCATGAAGTTCATCAAAGGTAATGGAGGTGTCTCTGGCTTGTACAGCTCGTATAAGTTCTTTGTATTCATCTCCCAATTCTTCTAAAATTTTATCTGTGTATCCTCATCATCGATAGGAGCACCCAACATTGCTAATTCATCTGCTCTAGCTTTAACAGAGTGAATGAAATCAGAGATGGATAGAGAGCCTTTTGTGAGAGCTTTGAAGGTTGCTTTTACTGGCTTAATGTGACCTCTGGACGGGGTGGCATATGTTGAAGCTAAGATTTTCCAAGCTTGTTGTGATGTAGCAGCACAAGCAACAAACGGAATGATGGAGTGGTGAATAGCTCCAATGAGAGCATTTAGGATAAGTTGATCCTGACGTATCCATGCATGATAGGCAGGGTTAAGAGTGTTTGAGTTGTCAGTGATGATATATTGTGGTGGACAAGGTTTGGTTCCATCAACAAAACCTTGGAGATCATAACCTATAAAAAGTGTTTGGAATTGCAGCTTACAGGACAAATAATTGGAGCTGGTCAACTTGAGAGGAGCCTGTGTCGTGATATTAATGGTCACCAGGTTGAACAGGCTGGTGTGATATTGGCTGGTGTTGTTGGGATCAGTCATGTTATATATATACTCTGATACTATATAAAGAGTCAATATGTATTGAAAAGCTTTATTACTTATTAACTCAATGACAATATATATACAGCCATGAAGGATGAACATGATAAGCTTTCCTAACAACCTAATAACAGAGGATTAATTTGAATTTAAAATACTAGAATCCTAACAGTAATTGTATTCCTAAATACTAGCACAAAATCCTAACTATACATGATTCTTGAGGACCAGCACTGTAATGTTGCATATTGCTGGCTAACACAAATTTGTTCCTTTTTTGGGTTTGAGAAGAGATTGAAAATGACCTCGTAGTAATATATATTATAGCATGTCATAGGGTTCGACTACGAAGATTTTCCCGTGATGCATGCGGTCATTGAGTGCTAGATTTGAGCTCTACTAGACCAACTAGTTTCTTTGAAAGCACTCCTGTGCTTAAGGTGTTTCGTCTGAAGCCTGTAAGTTAGCCTAATTCTACCATCAGACACTGGTCTAATAATTTTCTTGTCAAGTTTTGAGGATTGTCAGATGAAAATGGCCGACCAAACAGCTTCCCTCACAGCCAAAAGACTCAACTACCGTAGCATCCAAAGCTTGTATATGCCTTTAACAGTCACAACATCGAGCCCAGTTTAGCCGCATGAGAGACTAGATTAAATGCACCATCAAAATTAAGTTTAAGCAAATCACATGGGGAAGGGCACGCGCAGGACTTGTGGCTGGAACTCCTGAAGAGTGAGGCTGCTGCCACTGATGTAACAAGAAGCTTTGTCTATAATCTGGGATTCTGCCAGCAAACCTGAAAATACTCCCCGCATAGCGGCCCCTCTTCCATTGGATTCCATGCCATTCCCACGCATCTCCTCCCACTCTAGTATTAATAATATTTTAAGAATAATATAAATTATATCTTAAAATTTAATATCAAAGTTTTAATGACCGAGTAATCACAAATTCAAATCTCACCACATTCATTTATTTGATAAAAATCAAGTATAATATAACATGAATATATACAAGTTTCAAGTCCTTCAATTAAAAAAATATATTAAAAAATAATATAAATCATATCTTAAAACCTCATTTAACAGCTTAAATTATTATATTAAATTAATTTATAAATAACTATCAGCTCTCCAATAACTATTACATCCTTTAATTTATTCACCACTATTTATTTGTCAAGTAATCAAATTGTGGTTGTATTGTTTATAAATATTGCACCTATATGTTACTGTCTTTCTTTCTTTTTATATTAGAAGGTTGATCATTATTTTATGATTTTTTTGGTCATTTCTTTCTCAATCTCTACACACTCATTTTAAAATTTGAATGTAGAAAAATGATATAACCTTTTTTAGGATTTAAATTGGCATATGGCAAAGGTGAACAACCTTAAGTATGTTTTTCTTAAAGTTTTTACATTATATTATTCATGACATAAATTTTTTATGTCAATTCTTTCACGACAATGACTATATAGCTTAATGAAATCTTAATCATTATTCATTTCCTGAATGATCATAGTTTTTCTCCAAATTAACATATAATCTAGATTGGCCTGTATATACTTAATACTTATTTGAACTTGTTGGTATCATTCTTAAATTTATAAACTTCTCAGTAAACTTATACAAATAATTTTCTAACAAATGGTGTACTATTTATTTTCCATTTAATAGATTGAACATATCTGATATAAAACATAGATATTACCTTCAATCAAATCTTCTAAACATAATAATTTACAAACTCATATACTTCCTAACCCAACTATTAAATTACTTAGCTAAATTATTAGTTGTATTCTCTACCTTAACTAATTCATATCTTTCAAATAATTATTTGTATAATTATTTGTATAAGCTTTTGAAATACTCCAAAACCTAATTTTTATTTCCAATCTGCGAAATCCCTTATTCTTCATGATGGTATAAATATGCAATGAATAATGCATACATGCCACCTTACTAAGTATCTCTAAAATAGCTCTGGGGATATTATATAAATCAATAAACAAATATTTGATAGTTAAATTACATAAAAAAAATTAAAAAAAAAAAACAATCCATTATTAGCAAGTGTTTAACAAATCAATAAGTTATACCTTTTGTCTAGATATGATACAAAAAGACCTGCTATGAACAATATTCATAATAAACTCATAAAAAACAAACAAGAACTAGCACCATGTATCATTGTTTTTAGCTTTAACAATAACATACACAACTCGGAAAAGTTTTTTAGTAGCATTCAACCCTATAATTGATAATAATACACCTTCATATAGACCTTTAATAAAACACCCATCAATCCTAATAAATAGTCTGCATCTATTTATGAACCTATCTTTCATAGCTTTCAAATACATATAAGCCTTTTAAAACTTGTAAGATGAATGAATATTCAAATTGAAATTAAAGTCATACCCTGAAAAAAACTTTAAAACTTGAATTATGTTATTTTGATAAAAAAAATTATCATAAGAGTCTTTTCTAAGATATCTTATGATTTTCTTTAACCAACTCATTAGCTTAGTCTTTGCTCTCCATAAACTCATAAGGTGTGGTTTAATCCTATATTTCTCAAAAATAATGGTTTCCAGTACTTCATTTAAAATATATTGGTTAGCATTAATAATTGGTAGCAATTTCTTTATTAACCAAGTTGAATTCACTTTTATAAAAGTAGAACTAATACAACTTTGCTTATCTCTCTAGGCCTTTACCATGAATTTCTCACTATCAAGAATAAGAGAAACATGAATACATCATAAATAACGTTTTAATTATTATATCTTTTCAAATAATAATCATGTTTAACTTGATATTATATTAGAATTTCCTTGAAATAAGTGATATTTATGAATATTTGACACTTTTCAAATTTGATTGAACCATCAACTATAAACTTAAAACTCTTGTATTTTAAACTAGTAATTGGATCAACAATTCTCTTCTTTTGATTTTTTATTTTATCTCATTAACACTCACATTATCACTATTATTACACTTCTCACCACCTTCCTCGTCAATATTATAATTAATGTTACTAATATTCCATTCATCTTCAAACTTTTTCATCAAAGATTTAACAAAATGAACATTATATTGTAGATTTAACAAAATGAACATCATATTATAGACTATCAATTCATGTATCTTTAAACTAATTACAAAATCCAAATCCTTCTTCCTTAGTGTAAATATAATTGTCATAACCAAATTATGAGTTATTCCCTAAAATTTATTTTTTTCAAAATAAAAATAAAATAAAAGCAAGCAACAAACATGAAGAAAGTAGACATGAGAGGATCCTTAAAAACACATAAAAACCAAGCTGTAATTTTTAAGAAAAATCAAGGTCTAATTATACCCCATTATACCTAAAAATGGAAAAAAATATAAATTCAAGGTCAAATTAAATAATTATTAGATGAATTTATATAAAAATTAAGTTTAATGACATAATTAAATTGTTAATAGGCCAATTTGATTTAATGATAGGCCAAATTGAGTTTTAATTATGTTTCTGAATTAATTTAGATCCAATTAAAGGATGTAGTTAAGTGCAAGGACTTAGTTATGCTTTAAATGAGTCAAATTAATTTTACTTAGGGCTTTATTGGTGAAAAATTAAGTTTAGGAGCCTAATTTGGGTTTAATTGAGAAGATTGAAATTTTAAAAGAACAAATTTAATTTTTACCAAGTTAATTGATTGAAATCAAGAGTCAAATTACAAGAAAAGTGAAGTTTTGGGGTTTATTTAGGGTTAAATTAATAAAATTCACAACCAATAATCAATCTGCAAAATACACCAAACTATAGGGGTTTAATTGACAAAAACCGGGGTGAAATTGAAAAAATTGAAATTTTAATGGTAAATTAAGGGTTAAATTGCACAAAACAAAGACTAATGACTATAGTGCAAAAGGTGTGTAAATTCAGGGTTCTAATTCAAGTTTGACAAGGGCTAAATTGCTATAAATCAAAAGTATGGGGTTAATTAAGGGTGTAATTAAATCCAAATTAAAGAGTAAGGACTCAAATGAACTTTGGTCAAAAACAGAACTCTTGTACTATTCATTTTCTTCTTCAATTTTCTTTGAAATGAAAACTTAAAGAGGCTACTTTGTAAGTACATTTAATGCATGTAACATCTTGCATGCAAATGAACCTTTACAATTTCTCTACAACCTTATATGGCTCATTCATGTTGAATGACAACCTATTGGCATCGACACAGGTCCAAAGAGGCCAATTCAGTCAGTCTTTTCCTACAGATTTAACAACTCAGGATACCTACTTTGAACCAATGGTTGAGATCCTTCTCAACTGAATTAAGAGCTGCAAATTTTTTCTAAGTGTAGACAACAATTATAAATAGAGGTGAATTTCATATTCTAAGGGAAGAGAAAATCAGGTCCAAATTCAGCTAAAAAAACAACATTTTCTAGTTTATACACATTTCTTATCTCTTTCTCTCTCCATCATGTCTTCAACCATTGAAGACCTAACAAAAACCTTTCTCCTCTACCAACAAATGGCGGCTCAGCCTCCCCCACGAATCCAAATCCTCACCAGCAATAAGGGTAACCATCGCAAGGTCCTCCTTCTCCCTTATACAAATTTTTTTCTTCTATTTCTCCTTCTTTCTTCCTCCATCATAGGTAGCCAACACCGCCACCATTTCTTCCACTAGCACCTTTACTAACTTCACGTCAAGCTAATGACAACAACTACTTTCCCTTCATATTAGTGGCCTTCTTTTTTTCCTCCCTCTATTTTCCCCTACGATCTACAACTTCTCAGTTGCATGTAGAACATGAATATTTCATGTTCTGTAAAATAAGAAACATGGTTCCTAGGTTGGGCCATCGCCATATGGTCCATGGATTGGATTTATCCCTATCCCTTCTTGGCTGGGCTTGGCTTAGTTATTTAGGTCACCCCAACCCACATGTTTTAATAATATTTAATTAATATAATATAATATTACATATTATAATATTATAATATCTTTTAAAAGAAAAGGCAAAACAAAACAAGAAATCCAAAACATTTCAGAAATCATTTCAAAAAAATTATAATTTTCTCAAATATGTTTCTACCATTTTTGTATAATATCAGTTTGTATATTTACACTATAAAATAAAATTTTAGTATTAAAATTCCTGATTTTCTCCAAAATATTTTAAAAAAAACCTCAAAAACTTTTAAATTGATTTTCCATTTCAAAAAAAATTGTTTTCATGCATACAATCAAATCCTAAGAATTATCCAAGCATATTTTCGAAAATAAATTGCATCTTTCTCGTATTTTAAAAAAAATAGATATCATAACTAGTTTATAATCATCCATTAGAATTTGACTAAAGTATCAAAAACTTTTTTTTTTCAATCTTTTTTTAGGATCCAAAAGTAGTCTTTAATATCTGATTGGTGTAAAGTTACACGATAAAATACACGTTCGAGTATTAAAGATACAACATGTAAAAATACAATGCTAAAATTTAGACTTTAAAACAATTAGGATTTAACCTAATAAGGCAAAGACTTTCTCATGAAGAGAGATCTACATTAAACCTTAGAAAAGACCAACAAATAGAAACCCCCAACTTACAAAAAAAAAAACAAACAACAATGCAATTAACCTTAAATAGGGTGTATTAGAGGTGATGTATATTTTTCTTGCACAACTAATCTCTTATCCAGACTTTCAAATAGGTAAGGATCAATATACTTTGGTTGGATGCTATTAAACAATAACCTTTTTTATGCTATTAAGGATTGTTACAAAGTCAAGAAGTGGTCACCTACTTAATAATTAATCATCAAATTAATCGTTCTAAATTTTAGCGTATAAAATAAGGCATTTGTCATGCATTTACACATCTTGATTTTCAGATCATGTTCTTGTTCTCTTTCTTTATATTTTTGTAATGCTTAAGTTTTCTTTATATTAATCTCTCATTTCTGCTTTTTATTTTCTTTCCTTTACTTAGTTAACTTATATCTTATTTATGTACTTATCTTATTTATTTATGGTTCTCTCTTTCATTATGTTTAGTTAAATTTATTATGTCGAAGTGAAAAGGCTATACTAATAGTGTAAGAATAAGCATAGTATAAACTTAACATGTACTTTAATGCTTATATCCTAAACAACTTATTTGTTATCTTATTCACTTTTAATACTTTACTTGTTAAATAATTAATCTAGATTTATATTGTATAACCCTTGGTATAACAAATACTTGGTACTTTTATAGCCCACCTATATAGTATGACCAACACTTGTGCTATGAAAGGAACTTGACTTGTTGTTAACATAAGTTAGCATCATGAATACCTGATAATATTTGTAAGTATTAGCATTATTCAAATAAGATAACTAATATAATAATGTTACAATTTATAATCCGATTGAATACTCATTTGTGTGTGGTTTCTAGTTGAGTTTTTTGAATTATCTATTAAATTATACTATACTTTTTTGAAATACTATTAGTAAATTATCTAACCCTGATAATTATTTCATTGTTGTTTAATTCTTAGATCAATATCACATTTCAAGAATTTTCTTCAACTAATTTCCATTTATTATTTATAATTTTATATAGTTCATCTTTTTGTGGTTCAATCTTGGTCTTATCGAGTTATTTATTACTTTAACACTACTGCACTTGAAAGAAAACATTAATTTTTTGGTCGTATCATAACTTTAAGTGAGTTTTAAATGATGAATAGTGAAAAATTATTTTGCATGAAAGAAAGCAATGCTTGTCAATTTTGAATGCATGCGCTTGAAATAAATAAAGATCATTTTTTATAATCCTTTTATAATGCTAAAAAATCTCTTGCAGACCCCTTTTCAGTCTAACACATTTTTCTTGAGAAACTACCTTGGTTAGGATCACACCCCAATAATGGGGACAAGTGTAAAAAATTCTCAATGATTAAAAGTGTCCAAACAACATTGAGAGGCATGAAAGAAATTTTTTTGAAAAAAAAAGATGTCCAAACAAAGCTAGGGAATATGAAATAGGCCAAAAAGTCAAGAGGGTCTAATTATTCCACAAAAATATAATTAATATGATGATGCTCAAAACCAAAAGAAGAAAAGAAAAGAAAAGGCCCGAACTTAAGGACGCATCATTTTTCAAATTCATTCCAAGTTTTAGAACTTTATGGATCAAAAGGAGGTTGGAAATTAAGCATTGATGATTCTTAGTCTTAAAATCCTTTAAACACCTTAAGCCTATAATATCCTTTTCTTCAAAACCAAAAGCCTTATATTACATACTCAATCAAGCCTTTTATGATCAAAAGCAATCAATCTGAATCAGTAGGCAATGCTCTCCAATGCGAAACGAGTCATCATTCATGCAATCAAAATGAATGCTTTGAAAATTGGGTCTCTAAAACTCTCAAATCAAAGTTTAAACCACTTCACATTGTCACTAATAGCAAAACAAAAATTCCAGCACTCATGCAAACCTTTCCATGAGATCACTTGAACTTTTCAAAAAAAATTTGTTTTGAACAAACATTAAAATATTTTTTTTATTCGGAATAGCTTTAAAATTCCAAAAATTCTCTATGAAAACAACTCCTTGCAAATAACCAAATCTTATTCCATATAGCCTCGTCCTCAAGGAAAAACTAAATTGAACACTTAGAGACATGATCAAAATGGGGGTAATCCATCAAAACATATAGGGTTTGTCCCCGAGGAAAAACTAAATTGAACACTTAGAGACATGATCAAAATAGGGGCAATCCATCAAAACATCTAGGGCTGGCTTCATGATTCTCTTTCTAAGAAAACATAAGATATAATGCAAAGTTGGTAATCCTTTAGATAAAGGTTTATGGGCAAAGAAGTATATTAATGTCATATCCCTCCTAAAGGTCATGATCACAATATATGACTCGAGTAAGTAAGAGTGGAAAGTGTCATCAAAACTTACTATTAAAGACTCGAACTTTTGAAAAATGGAAAACTCCATGAAAAAAAAAGGACTTATATTTCTCAGGTAAGTATATATGTATTTTGATCATAATGCATTACTTTTATCCTTGACAAATTAGTGTCTAACAATCACCTCTTTTTAAGCGGGCTATTGAGTCCTTATTATTCAGATAATATGCTTTGTAACCCTATTTTTCTTCTTTTTGATTGCCCTTTCTAGCCATTGACCATCTTAGTTGGTGCGTCTTACAACTTTACCTTTTTCTCTTAGAGGGCGCTTTTGAGCCTTCATCTCTTGGGTAGTGTGTTTTCAAACCCTCCCTCTTTTCAAGCAAGCCTTTAAGCCATCGCCTCTCGTAAAGTGCATTTTTCTAACCCTAACTTTATTCGAGTAGGCCCTTTACTCTTAATATTATGCTTTTTAGTCCTATCCTTCTTTTGAGTGTGTCTTCGAGCCATCACTCCTTAAGTAATGCATTTTCTAACCATATTCCTTTTAAAGCACGCCTTTGAGCCCTAACATATTGGGTAGTGTGTTTTCTAACTTTACCTCTTTTTAAGTGCGCCTTTGAACCCTCATCCTTCAAGTAGTATACTTTCTAACCCTACCTAATTTCCAGTATGCTTTTGAGCCTTTACCTTTTAAGTAATGTGCTTTATAAGCTTGTCTCTTTTTAGTGCACCTTTAACCCCTCCACCATCTTAGGTTATGCACTTTACAACTCTACCTTTTCCATTCAAGTATGCCTTAAAAGCCTTCAATCATCTAAGCAATTTCACTTTACAACCCTACATCTTTTCTTATGAGTGCGTCATGGAGCCCTTGACCATCTCAGATAATGTGTTTTATGATTAGTACTCAAAAGTGCATTTTTATCATGGTTTTATATCATCATTTTGCACTTGAAGTATCAATAACTCCTTAACTAAAGTACGTTTTATAATAATCTATCTAATAATATAAGATACCTTTAATTTATGATAAATATCCATTTTAAATGCAGGCCTATCACATAAATGAAAGGATTGATTGATGACTTTAAGAATTTCAATTGCAAAGGTAAAGAGATGATCAAACTTAGAAAAGAAATGTCGGTGCAATCCAAATCGGAATACTGTTCGGTAATTGGGTCATATCTAGAGTTATAAATCTCAGATTTAGGTCCATTTTATATCGATGGAAAGGTAAGACATAGGCCTACAACTTTCCTATAGAGCCCAAGATCTGAAAAGGCCATTTCCAAGTCCAAATTATAGCAACAACAAAGAAGCACGAATCTGTCCTCCAGCCCGAGCACTGTTCAGTATTTTGGCCATATCTGGAGTTCTGGAAGTCCAAATGAGCTGAAGTTTTTACACACGATAGCTGAGATAATTGCCTACAACTTTTATGTTTTAAGTGGCTCCAATTTGGATGTTATCAATGACGTTTTGGGCAGACAAGAGAAGATAAGGATTGTCGCCAAGTCAAGAGTTGGCCACCCACTTATTAATTAGTCATCAAATCAATAGTTCCCAATTTTGGCCTATAAAAGGAGGCATTTGCCATGAATTTAGGTATTTTGGCGTCCAGATCAAGATCATGCTCTTGTTTTCTCTCTTTGTATTCTTTATGCTTTGTTTTCATTAATATTAAGTTTATGCCTTTCATTTCCTTTCCTTTGCTTTGTTAACTCTTATCTTATTTATGTTCTTATTTTGTTTATCTATTTTTCTTTCTTTCATTATGTCTAGCTAAGTTTATTATGTCAAGGTAAAAAGGTTACACTAATGGTGTAAGAATAAGTATGGTATAAACTTAATATGGACTTTAATGTTTGATACTAACATGTTTTATATCTGCTATCTTGTTCACTTTTTAATATTTTGTTTGTTAAATGACTAATCTTGATTTATATTGTATAACAATTGGTACAACAAATGCTTGGCATTTTCATAGCTCATAATGTATGGTATAACCAACACCTGAGCTATGAAAGGAACTTGATTTGTTGTTAACATAAGTTATAATCATAAATGCTTGACAAAATTTACAAGTATTAGCATTAATTGAATAACATGACTAATGTAATCATGCTAACAATCTATAATCTTATTGGAACCTCCTTTATGTGTGGTTTCCACTTGAACAATAAAAGTTTATACTATACTTGTTTGACATACTATTAATGGAACATCTAACCTTGATATTTGTTATTATCATTGTTAATCCTTACTTTAATATTTCATCTCAAAGTTCTGATCTTCTACTTCTTCTTTATTATTGTTATTATTATTGTTATTATTATTATTATTATTGCTATTATTGTTATTATTGTTGTTGTTGTTGTATTATTGTTATTTATAATTTGTACAATAACCTCTCTGTGGTTCGACCCCAGTCTTGCCGGGTTATTTATTACTTCGACACTCCTGCACTTGGGAGAAGACATCAATCTTTTTGTCATGTCAAGTTTTTGGCGCCATTACTGGGGAGGTAAGTTTTGTATAAATTATAATATTTTTTTTTTCTCTTTTCACTTTTCTTGTATATAACTTTGTTTTTTTTTTCTTATTTCTTCTTCTTTTCTTTTCTTTTTCCATTTATTCTATTCCTACACGTGCATGAGAGTGTGGTCACGTACATCAAGTGGTAGACTTTGTAGGGTACCTCATCATTTTTAGAAAATATTGCTGAAGAAGATAATCAATCACTTCATAATGAGAATAACCATGCTAGAACACTTAGAGACCACATGAATCCAACAAGAACAAGTGCACCATCATGCATAGTTTTTCCTCCCGATGCATCTCATTTTAATTTTAAACCAGGCATTATCCAACTTTTACCTTCTTTTCATGGTTTTGAATTGGAAAATCCATACTTGCATTTAAGAGAATTTGAGGAGGTCTGCAACACATATAATAATCTAAATTGTAGCCTGAACACCATAAGATTAAAGCTTTTTCCTTTTTCTTTAAAAGATAAAGCTAAAACATGGTTATAAAATTTGAGACCAGGATCCATTCGTGCTTGGGATGAAATGCAACAACAGTTTTTAAAGAAGTTTTTCCCATCTCATAGAACAAACTTTTTCAAAAGACAAATCACCACTTTCACTTAAAAACTAGGAGAAACATTTTATCAATGTTGGAATAGGTATCGAGACTTACTTAGTACTTGCCCTCATCATAGTTTTGAAACATGGAGATTGGTTTCACACTTTTATGAAGGGTTAACACCTAAAGATAGGTAAATGGTTAAATTGATGTGCGATGGAACTTTTAAAGATAAAGACCCAGATGAAGCAATGGAGTACTTAGACTTGTTAGCTGAAAATGCTTAAAATTAGGACACCGCGGGTACTTATAAGGCACCGTGTAAAACTCAACCTCATACATCTAGTGGAGGTATGTACAACCTTAGAGAAGATCATGACCTTCAAGCTAAGTTTGCATCTTTAGCTAAAAAAGTCGAGGTACTAAAATTGAAAAAGAGTGGTCAATTAAAATCTGTTGAAAACATTGCATGTCAAATATGTGAAACAAATGAACACTCAACCAATAACTGTCTAACCTTGCCTTCTTTTAAGGAATGTCTCCATAAACAAGCCCTTGCTTTAAACAGTTTCCAAAGGGTCAACCATAACCCATACTCACAAACATACAACCCTGGTTGGAGAAATCATCCAAATTTTAGTTGGAAAAGTGAGAACAACAATGCACAAACTTCATAACCACCATTTCAAGCACACCACAATTTCCAAAATTCTCATGAATATGCACCTCCTTATGCTCCATCTTCTAGAAGAAATCTTGAGGAAACATTGCATGCATTCATTGAAAAGCAAGAGACAATCAATACTCAACTTGCTTAAAACATGACATATTTTAAAGATGCTCTTGCAAAATTGACATCTGCTCTTAGTTTTCAAGAGAAAGGTAAGTTTCCATCTCAACCACAACAAAATCTCAAGGGGCAATACAATGTAAATGCAAGTAGTTCTGGAAGTCAACACATGGATTAAGTCAAATTCGTCACTACTCTTCGCAGTGGTAAGGTTATTGAAAAACCTTCTCTTGAACCTTATGAGAAAGATGATGAGTCAATCTCT